>JAOSBK010000007.1:224572-252939 GCA_027568895.1 Erythroxylum shatona | reverse complement strand
AATTATTCATAATTTTATTGATAATAAATTTAAATTTATTAAATATATAAATATAATGTTGAATTAAATTATTCATATTTTTATTAAAAATAATTATTTAAATAATATATATTTAAATAATAGTAAATTAGATTATGAAAAAACAAAAATTATTTTTATGGTTTTCATAATTTTTGAAAATCTGAAGAAACCAAAACCAAAAATAAAAACAAAAAATTTAAACAAATAAGATTTTTTCTAAATTTAAAAACAAAAACAGAAAACTAAAAATAAAAATGGAAACAAAATGTGTGTTGAAACAATTCTTTTAACTTTACCAAATATATCCTTCAATGTTAGGCGACGTTTTTGCTTCTAATTAGATTATTTAAAGCTCTATTTAAAGAAAATGTCGTTACTTTAGCTATTCTTTGTTGCACCGTAACATGTTAAATGAAAATAACATTTCATTTAACATTCTACAGTGCAATAATATTCAAAATTTCTAATGAGAAATTAAAAAGTTGAAAATTTAAGTGGAATTTGAACAAAATAATATTTAGGAATCATTAATTATTTTAGTGATCTTTTTGACTATCATAATCAATATCAATTAAATTATTCTTATAAATCAACAAATAATTTGTGATATATGTGCAATTGGGTCTTTTGTACATGTAAACAGAAAAGACTATCGTTACAGATATTAACAATCGTACACACCAACCAGATGAGAGTTTGGGTCAATGCTGCCCCCCCTTAATGTACGCTTTGAAACCTTATGGTAGTGAAAATGTCAGTTTCTCCTTCAATAAAAGAAAGTTAAGAATTTAAACTCAAATGTCACCTAAATAATCATCTCGGGCGATGATTATGTAGTTCTTTCCTCTTATCCACCAAGACTTCAAGCGTAGGGAACAATTTCTACCAGTCTCTCAAGATAGCCTCTACACCAGGCAATTTAATCTTCATGGCATAAGATGGATCATCAATTTCTGTACAACTAATTGGTTGCATTAAATTAGGATTAGTTTATCCGTCGCAAATTGTATACGTTGCTTGGAATTGTCAATATATATAGTTACTTTCAGCCTCCGCCATTAAAGCTGACGAAGACTTTCCTGGAGACCTGGCAGAGAGTGACCATTGCCAGGATCACTAATTCCTACAAGTTGATAAAAGAAAATAATATTACGAGATACCAAATGAACTTTGAAGACGTATCCTTATATATTGCTTTTGGTAGTATTAAATGCTCTATTCTGGTTAATCAATTTTTATTATATTCTATTAAATATTCAAGATTAAGTGACAAAACATTGAAATATTCTAACAAAAACAGGTTGTTCTTTGTTAGTGAAAAAGTATGCAAGCCTGCTTGAAAACTAAATCCAAACAAGAAAATGTTGAAAAAATTACGCAAGTTCAAATCTTAGCGCAGCAAAAATATTATAAACATTTTTTCATAAAAACAACTTTAACAGAATTTATTAAGAAACATAAAACAAGAAATTGATAAAAAAAACAACTAACTTGTTGTAGTTCCGTATTATATTTTTTTTTTTTGAATTTGTCAAACCACAAGCCGTTCACTTGTCCGACCTGTAATAGTATCCATAGATCTATTCAGAGAAAACTTAAATCAAATTTGAGAGGAAAAATTATTAGAAGTGCTAGCATCCATTTTTCTAATTTTTCCTTTTATATGAAAAATAAAATTTTTCATATCCTTGGATTTTATTAAAATTACAATTAAAGTGAAACTTTAATTATAATTATTAATTAATTAATTCTTATAAGATCAAATATCACATATTGACTCTTAAAGTTTCTAAAACTTCTCAATTAAATCCAACTTAATTCAAATTTCACTTTCTCCTTTATAAACTTTTTTATGTGTGACTCATTAGGTTCCTAATATGTTGGCCATGATTATAAATAATAATTCTAATTCATAATTAAAATCAGATAAATTAAAATTCCTTTTAATTTATCTTTAATTCCCTAATTTAACAATTTATAATCATAGATCATGATTGGCGTCTAGCAACATGTCATGACCACCCAAATATTAGGAATATCAAAGTGGTTTGACTTAACTTGTCTATGCATGGTTATCTTATATAAATTAATCCTTTCGTCATCTAATGTTCCAATTAGAATTAGAGTATAGAATTCGTGTCTATTCTAAATAATCCAATCATATTCGTTCTTGCTAATTAGTAAATGATTTGTAATTGATATTTGAAAACAACTTTTCCAAATTTCAATTTACTTTGGCCAGAAATTTTCAAAATCATTACTAATTAAGAACAACAGAACATTCTTCCTAATTACTTTAGGATAATGAATTCTTTATTGGTTTACTCAACTATCTCCACATAGTTCTTACTATATCCAATTACTACCGAATTGAACTATTCCAAGGATAGAACATAAGTAGCATCAAAACATAGTAATTCCTACATGAGATAACTTTAGTAATCTCAAGTCTAAGAATCAATTATACAACCATCATAATGAGATAATCCACAGACACAAAAGTAATGTTCTATTCAGGATTCTCATAATTGGGTCAGTTCAGTGAACTTATTATCTAATAAGCACCCACATGTTTGTTTAAGTATCTCCATACTTTAATCTATGAGATCGATTACTTTCTTCATAAGAAAGAAACAAACATGTGCTAGTTTAACTTTTTCATCAAAACCCTGTCTTGATGAAAACTATGACTAAGAATATTTTGGGAATAATACAAAATGCAATTCGAATCTTATAATTATAATCACATTATAACTTCCAATTAGATAACAATTATTTTAGGAATTTTATCTTTATGATTAATAATTAAATAATTAACAAATCACAAAGATAAAAAATGTCTTTTATTGAATAATTTCTTTTATACAAATAAATTTACAACAAAAAATTGGCTGCAAGGCCATAAACTAATAATGTTAAACAAAGTACAAACTTTATTAATCGGTCTAAGATTAACCACAAAATTGTATAAACAAAAAATAATGCAAAATATACATGTTTTGTTATTCGTCTGTATTTGAGCAAGTTGTTGAAGACTTCAAATAAGCTCGTCAACCTTCGAAACAGCTATTATAACTTATAATTATCCTTAACGAAAGTTGCTTAAAACAAGATCGATCAGATCTTTATGCACCTTTTTCAGTGCTCGGATCTCCTCAATGTTAAAGAAAATTGGCTTGGAGGCTTATCTAGGATCTCCTCAATGTCTCGGATCTCCTCAATAGGGCCCTTATCCAGGACAGCACAGGCAATTGGCTTGGAGGCTTTGTCCAGAATCTCGACTGGTGTTCTCCGATGTCAGCAGAACTCTGGGGAGTGTATACTGAACTCATGCTGGCATGGAACTTAGGCTATCGACAGCTCGAACTTGAAGTGGACTTGGAAGTGGCACGTAACCTTCTCTCCTCCTCGACGAGATGGTCCGAGACCCACAATCCCATCATTACAGGGATCAATGAACTGTTCACGAGGAACTGGAACTGGACTGTGGTGTACCGACATATCTACTGCGAGAGCAACAGATATGCTAACTGGTTAGCGTCCTATGCCAAGCATTTTGTGATAGGAACCACTTCTTTTGACACTACACCTATTGGGTGCCATGTACTTCTCTTGGAAGATCAGTCGGGACTCTGTTTCCCTAGACTCATCATGTAATTTGTCTTTTTCCTATTAATAAAAAAAGAAAACTATATATTGTGAACTTAAGTAGGCATCCGAAGACCAACAACTATTTGTGTTAACTTTATTAGCTTCCTCATTACAAGTTTAATAATAATCCAACCCACACAAAAAAAAAAGTCATTTTCTTAATTGGACCTGAGTCTACTTAATTAAATTATTTAGTACACTAGTTTAATGTATCAAATTTTAATTTACTTTACGTTAATTTTTAAAAATAGGAATTAATAAAATATTTAATATGAATAAATTTCTAACATTTGGCCAGTATCGAATGCTTTCAACCTGACATGCGTGATTCCAAGAAAACAGTCTTCTGAATTTTTATGGAACAAAATAGGCACCAAATAATGGGAATAGCTGATGTAGTCCTGATCTCAAAAATCACTCGGCTCTTTTGCTTCGCTCGTTGAGGGAGACAGCAAGCAAATGCTACGGGATTTTTATGTCTCTGTCTACGGCGGGACAGTAACCAAATACTACCATACATCTCTTACGTTTAAACTTGTGGGCTCGAGGGAAAAGAGAGTTGGACATCTGTCAGAGCTGGTCCCTTTCTTCAAATTTCCCATCATTAGACTGTTGAATTTTATCTGTCAGGGTTATAGAATTCACGATCGATGGTCTACAAACAATAATCTCCAAAATGAGCTTACACACTAACATACAGAATTACAACATCACAGTAAAGATCAGAAATGAAAGTAGGTATAGTTTGATTGCCCCTGCACATCTTGCTATACAAAGGATAATATCGTAGCAAAGACATTGAAGAGAGTTCTCAAAGGATAATATCGTAGCAAAGACATTGAAGAGAGTTCTCACGGACTCAAAGCTTCAATGTGAGGTCTGGTGCAGATTTTTCCGAATCAACTGTTGGAGTTGCACCTAAGAAATGCAAGTTTGAACTGGCTGTGAGTACAAAACTCGGAGCACTATCGTCTGAATCTGCTACTTGACGGAAACTACCAGGCCACAAAAGTTCTGAATCGTCATCCTCAACCAAAATTGGCAGGCCTAGATAACCACGATCAAATCTTGCACTGCTTCTACCATCTGGTGGCCTGACTTGAGGCATGAAGCTGTTGTGAACTGATGAGTGTGCTTTGATTCCTAGAGATCTAAACCCAGATCCTTGCAGAGGCAAAGAAGCCAAGCTAGCGTACCTGTCAGAAAATATGCCCATTCTCATTTCTCGTTTGGCTAGCGTTCTCTCTCTTTTATGTGCATTTTGGTGACCACCAAGTGCCTGAGAGCTGAAGAACTTTCGCTGACAGTAATTACAAGGAAAGACCCGCGGATTCACTGCTGCAGTGGCATGCAATGTTGGTTCATTACTGCTTTCGCTTGTGCTTGACAATGAGAATCCCACTGGATCGCTTTTCCCCAACTCATCATTACTGTAGCCAAGTTTTAAATCCAGAGAAACTGGTTGATAACCAGACTGGGTTACCGTGGGATCTGTCTGTTGAGAAAAGTTGATCGGAGTGTCATTGGAAGGAACTGATGTTTCTTGGATAGACAAGTTTGAAGCTACTTGGCTGCTAACCTCCGAATCATTTTCTGAGGACGCCTCAACTTCAAGATCAATGTTTGTTTTCATATTGCAGTTCAGCAGTGTGTAGAAAAATACCAAGATTGAGATAGTCTTAAGCCATCATCTGTGAAACTAGGTGTTCCTCACCTGTTAATTTTGCAATAGAAGTTTAGAGCTTGATTGTTGATTTACTTGAACAAAAAATATAAGAAATCTATAATGAGCAGAGATAGCAGAAGATTTGGAGCACTTCAACTATCGATGTCAATGTAGAGCATGAGAATTTGGAAGGGAATAACAAGGGACCTTTTAACCACAGCTTATCAGTTTCTTCATCAAAACTAAAGGTTTAGTGTCATAACATCAGGACGACACCTTATTAGTTCTCTGGGGTGTAACACCCCACTCCTGCATGACCTGAACCTTACATCGATGGTGATATCCGAGTCCGTGCCCTGCGAGTGTGGCGTGCTACATGTCACCCTCTTATTTGTTCACCTAATTTCTTCCAATTTCTAGTCCAATTTCTCCCCAAAATTTCAATGGTAATTCCTAAAATCATGTATCTAATTTTTCAGTGTCATTGGACAGTCATTTCTAGTATCGGAAACCAAACAGTCTGCCACTTGGCAATTTTTTCCGGTCCAAAAATTTTCTCCGAAATTTTTCAGAAAAATTTCTAAAATTCTCCAAAAATTCAAAACTCGCAAAGACCCACTCCAATTAATTTTTCAAGCACAAAGAAACATAATTTTTACAAAAATTACATTTATGACCAAATATACCGGAAAAATGTCATGAATGCATGTACAATCATTTATATGTTATATGTATGTGTATACACGAACATACCAAGACAATTTTAACCACTCAGAACCCGTTCTAAATAACTATTCTACCCTTTCCTTCGGAGATGGGATGTTACATGGGGAATCAGTCTTTCAAGGTTGATAAAATAGACTGCATCAAGGACATTCTTGCCTGCAAGAAGAGAGATAACAATGCATGCAATTGAAAGTACGACTATACAATCAAGTTTAGTGGCTTCTAAGGTGTCAAGTAAAAGGCCTAAGAGAAAAATGACAATGTGATCTACTTGTTCGTAACAACTTTGCAAGCCCTTCTTCTGTTTTCCAGTCAAGCATCAAGTACTAGAAGGATAGAATATGAATCAACCAGAACAAAATTGAGCCCCCCTTTTTTTTGGTAATTTTTAAGCTCTGCTTTCTCAGTCATAAAGCACATGCTATGACATAAAAGCTGTATAATATTGATTAGAAGTCCGTGATATTAAAATTCAAGGCTTATTACCTCTAAAAGTCTCATGTTACACCACAACGCCTTTTCCATGCCACGTTTATTTAATGACATTCAGACTGTATGGACTGGAGTTGCATTTTGATCAGAGACTTCAATTTTAGTAAGGACCAAAGAGCTAAAGAGTTTGATGCTTTCTCTTATTATCGTACTAATCACGCCCAAGGACCTCATCTTCCAATGTGGACAGCACTTTTGACTAAATTGTTATGAGTGGTTAGCCCATATAAACCACTGCAGATTGGCCTTAGGTTTTTGGCCACCTGTGCTTTGTTTGATAGCTGAAGACTCTAGATTGCATGGTGGGTTTTTTTTCCCCATTCATAGAAGCAACAAAAACAAAGGGAATAGGCTTTAGCCTTTTCTCCTGAACGTAGTTAAGGAATCGTTGCAGTAATTCTTATCCTAGAAGATAAGATTTAAGCGACGAACTAGTTCCTCAAATACAGGTTAAAGTTCTGGTACCAATATGTACTTCATTTGCATGATATTCTAACAAAATTCTTCATGTGCACTGAACTAAAACATTTGATGCATGACACAATTATTGCTAAAGCAATGTTACAAAGATTTTACAAACTCGAACCAAAGATATCCTGGTACAGAACACCTTAATGGTCCTAGAGTAGATTAGATGGAAAACCTTTCCATGTTTAAAGCAATATAAACATGAAAAAAAATCTTTTCTTTAGGATTGGAAATAAGTAAAACATCATGAAGGACATAAAGGCCATTTAGCAGGTAATGAAAGCTGAAAAACTTTTTTAGCAGATAACTGCTCCTAAATTTTAATAACTCAAGTCGGTAGACAACTATTGCAGAAATCAATTTGTAGATAGTTTCCAAAGGGATAGGCGGAAAATGGCGAAGAAGAGACTCAGAAAAGAGAATACTGTACAATTAGCACATCAGTTTGCATTTTTCTGGCAGCTTTTAATCTCAGACGAATGACCAAAACCAAACCGTAAGCCAGAAAATTAAGAAAATGTCAAGTAAAGCACCAGACAAACATCAAACCTCACATAATTTCAAGTGACTAAGTACAGATAAAAGTTTCCAATTAGCAAGGTAGTAGGTAAAAGGTAATGTGGCAAGACTAAAGAGCAATCAGTTTCCGCAGCAAGAGAAAGGTTTATTTCAGGTAACAACAATCATATTCATGAGAAAGTTTTAGCAACCTTGAACTTCAACATTTACAAAAGCAAACCCAGAAGAAATCCACAAAAATAATAAACATGCAGAGAAAGAGAGAGAACAGAATTTATATAAGAATACCAGGCTCAATTGACGACTTGGGTACTCTTTAAGAAGTCACAAAAAGAAAATAACAAAAGGAAGAATTGACAGCAGAAACTTGGTTTATGGGAGCATACCATTCTCGGTAGCAAGTAGGAAGTCAGTACCAGTCTAGCTCGTGGATATGCAGACAAAAGCAAGAAAGCTGCTTAGAAATTGGAGACATCTGCCTCAGTAGTCCTTTTCTTGGTATGTTTGATCATTACTACACAAAAACAGGAACATGATTGTGGGTTTCTTAGTTTTTGCAACAACTTTAGAAAGACAATGAGAGAGAGAGAGATAGAGACAGTGTGCGTGTGAGAGAGAGTCGGTGTTTAATTATGGGAAAGCAAAGGTAAGAGCCGAGTGGAGGAGACAGTGGTGGGAGTCAGATGAGTCAGAAGAAAGAAAAAAGAAAGGGGAAGTTAAACAAAAATAAGCAAACAAAGAGGGATATGACATATGACATGACGGTTTCAAGTTTCAACTTCTAAAACCGGCGAGTGAGTGTACTTTAGTTTTATGACGACATATGATCCACTTACTCAAAAAGTACTTCTTACGACGAACAGCTATGAACTGGGAAGGATAAGCACACATCTACAGAAATAGGGATAAAGCAAAACACAGCAAATCCGTTTTATTCGTGAGTCCCACCAAAGATTCTCTCTTTCTCTTAGATGCCCCCAGACTGCATAGGTCAGCCTCAGCTCTCACTCATTCATTCGTTCACCCTTATCTCCTAAATTACTCCTTTTCTCCTTTAATTACTTATCAGTTACGTAATTTGACTTTAACAAAGGTAATAAAGTGACTCAATAAATAATTAAAATTAACGAGTCAAAATTTGAGAAAAAATGGATCATAAATAGTGTGAGATAGATCAAGGTTAAGATATCATTCAGTTACTTACGTAATTCATAAGCATGAGGATCATTTGATCCGTTAGGAGTGCTTACGTCTTAAGCAAACTGAAGAAAGGCGTTAATCAAATGTTGGTGATCAACTTTTGCAAAAGTCCCGGCGAGATTGAAGCTTATTTTGGCATCGAAAACTGCTTCAAAACATCAGATAGAACCAAAATCAAGTATTCCGCATAACCTTCATTTTTAACCCTTTCATAAATGATTCGGGACATGTAATAAGATCTATGCTATATGTTACAGTGGTATTAAAGCGGTTACGTAATCGGATTGCCGAAAAAGAAGGTTTTTCAGTTTCCATTCATTATGATTTTCTTCAGTTTTTGATTTGCTTTTCGGTTTTTTACGTATATAATTACATAAAAGTGGTATACATAAAATTAGCTATGAAAAACAAGTTGAAAACGGGACAAAAGAGTGAAAAATGTGATCCCATGATGCAGAAATTGCCCTCCCTGTCAAAGGGCAATGCACTAGTGCAGCTCAACAGTGCTACATGGATCAGTGCACACGTCGTACAGTAAACACGCGTGTGTGGGAGGGGGCACATGTTGCGCACGAGCCAGACACATTATGCGCATGTCTGTCTGCACTCTATAGTACTGCTAACGTTAGCACCA
This sequence comes from Erythroxylum shatona, assembly GCA_027568895.1. Classification (NCBI taxonomy): domain Eukaryota; kingdom Viridiplantae; phylum Streptophyta; class Magnoliopsida; order Malpighiales; family Erythroxylaceae; genus Erythroxylum; species Erythroxylum shatona. Next base: position 243,562 of record JAOSBK010000007.1, on the reverse strand, counting down.
AAAAAAATCAGAGTTCCAATAAAGGTGCCCCGAGTCCTTTTGGATCAGTTTTCAGGTTCGAGGAATTTTTTAAGCAGTTTTTTCAATTTTCTAAATTTATTACATTGGTAATTGGATTCCAAAAAAGTTTTAAAAACCTTTTAAAGCTAATTTTAAGTGCAATTTCATACTCTGAATTGCACATGAGGGAGACACTTAAAGTTTTATGTCTCGTGAGGTAAATTCGATATTCGGGAAAGTATGATAAACACTCTCATTGAGATTTTTTATTTATAAACATCTTAAATAAAGTTTAAAGACAATGTTTTCAGCAATGATATATAATTATTTAATTATGAATCTAGTTTTTACAGTGATAATTGATTTTCACATATATTATGCCCATATAGAATGTGAGGATGACATAAAGTTATATCTCCTGTGTTTATAGACTTTCTAGGGTACTCCTGCTTTTAAACTATTTTTTTTACATTGTCTTTTCTATCTTGTAATCACCTTTTCAATAAACAACAATGCGGTCACAATTAAAACCTTAAATAGTTTGAATTTCAAAAAGTGGAAGAAGGACGTGGAGTTTGCATTGGAGATGGCTGACGTCAGCATGATGATGTACATCGAGAGACCTTATCCACTTACGGATATTAGCTCAAAAGCTAATAAAGCAACTATGAGTGTCTAGGAGCGGTCAATTAGGATGTGTTATTTGACCAACAAGAGATCGATCCCAGATCATCTGCTGAGTGTATTACCAGATACAACCATAACGAAGGAGTTTATGAATAACATTTCCCAGAGATACAAAGTGTCTTCTCATGCAGAGCAAAGTATTTTGATTAAGGAACCATTCTCCATGAGGTATGCAGGAGAAGGAGGCGTTTGAGAGTACATTATTAGGATGATACACCTTTATACTAGGTTGAAGGAGCTTGATGTACCAATTTCTAATAACCTCATAGTGCTTCAGGCACTAAATACTCTCCTTTGGGTTTAAGATGTTGGCTACCTCTTACACCCCTCAAGATGAGACCTGGGACATCAATGCCTTGATTTTCCGGTGTGCTGCAGCGAAGGAAAAGATTAAGAGTTATCCTTATACAGCTATGTTTGCAACTGCCAGAAGTAAGGGAAAGGCTGAACTCCAACAGCCTAAGGGTAAGGGTAAGATACCCAAGCCCTCTCCTAGGATTCAAACTGGACAGTCCAGCATTGTCAAGGGGCCACTTAACCTAAAGGGTATGAGGTGTTTCTTCTGCAAGAAGAAGGGGCATAGGAAGTTTGATTGCGAGAAGTACAAGCTATGGAAGGTTAAGCAGGAATTGTTAGGTAACTCCTCGGCCATTATGGTTCATGAATCCAATGTAGCTATAACCACATCAAGTTCTTAGTGGTTAGATAGTGGAGCTTCTAACTATGATGCTTCCACAATGTAGGGGTTTAGATCCAGGAGAAGGCCAACTAAGGGAGAGGGGAAGCTAACGGTTGGCAACAATTAAGAGGTGTATGTTTTGTATGTAGGAGATGTACGATTAAACCTCGATATAAGGTTTGTCTTAGTTTTACGAGACACATTTTATATATCGTCTTTTAGATGGAACTTGATCTCTATATCAATTTTGGATAAAGAAGGTTATCATTTTGTATTTGGTACTTCAGTCGTAAATATTTATATCAATACAAGACATATCGAAACTGCCTTCTTATCCTACGAATTGTATAGAATATGTCTTACTCCTAATGAAATGTATGCCTCTTCTTATGTTACCAAACATGTTACTCAAAAGAGAGCCTTCATAAAGGAAACATCGTACATGTTGTGGTATAAATGTCTTGGCCACATTTCTAGAGAGAGGATTGAGAGATTGATAAAGGATAACATTCTCCCAACTCTAGACTTCAGTGATCTGGAAACATATACCGATTATTGTAGGGGTAAGTTGGCCAAGATAAAGAAAAAGGGGTCAACTCGTACTTCTGGTTTATTGGACCTTATACATACAGATATTAATAGTCCCTATACAGTCACGTTATGCAATGCTAGATATTTTCTAAAGTTTATAAATGATTATTCCCACTATGGTTATGTGTTCTTGTTTAAGGAAAAGTCTGAAGTTCTTGATAAGTTCAAGATCTTTAAGACTGAGGTTGAAAACCAATTAGGAAAATCAATAAAGATAGTCAGATCTGACAGGGGAGGGGAATAATATGGCAGATATAGGGTTACAGGACAAGAAAAGGGTTTATTTATCAAGTATTTAGAATCAGTTAGAATAATGGCTCAGTTCACTATAGTCGGTAGTCTTGAGGTCAATGCAGAGCATGACTAACCTACCCGAATACCTTTAGGACGAAGCTATCAAGATGGCATTGTATATCTTGAATAGAGTCTCAAGTAAGTTAGTACTAAAGATACCTTTTGAATTCTAGGTTAGAAGGAAGCCAAGTCTTACACACATTCGTGTGTGAGGCTGCGCTGCTAAGGTAAGATTATATAATCCTTATGAGAGCAAATTGCAGCCTCGTTCCACTTATTGCTATTTGGTAGGTTATCCTGACTACTCAAAGGACTACATATTTTACTGTAGAGAAGGAGGGGCCAGAATAGTGGAATCACAGACGGCTAAGTTTCTAGAATATGATGTCCATGATGAGGGAGGATCTTTACATCCTTCAAGAGATAGCAGGACAAATACAACAATTATTTTGTATCTGCTTCTCATACAGTCAGGTCCGGTAGATGTAGGTCCAAGTACCATGCCTATGCAAGCATAAGAACCTATACCTATTCAAGAAGATGTTTCTAAGGTACAAGAACCTATGCAGTTGCGTAGATTCACCAAAGAGAGGTGATTACATAGTCTATTTGGGTGAACAAGAATATGATATAGGATATATTATGGATCTAGTTACTTTTACATAAGTCGTTTCTGGACCCAATACAGATATGTGGTGGGAAGCAATGAAGGATGAGATGTAGTCTATGAGGTATAATAAGGTATAAGAGCTTGTTAATTTACCTTAATATTGTAGGCCTGTCAATTGCAAGTGACTATTTAAGACCAAGAAGGATACACAGGGTCAAGTTGAGCAGTTTAAGGCACGTTTGGTAGCTAGGGGATTCACTCAGAAAGAAGGAGTTGACTTCAATGTTACCTTCTCTCCTGTGTCCTCGAAGGGTGCATTTAGAGTTATGATGACAATAGTAGCTCATTATGACATGGAGCTACATCAGATGGATGTTAAGACTGCTTTCCTGAATGGTGACCTTTATGAGGAGATATATATGGAGCAAGTTAAAGGATTTCAAGATCAAGATGCAACTGACAAAGTTTGTAAGTTAACTAAATCAATATATGGTTTGAAACAAGCATCCAGACATTGGTACCTAAAATTTGATGAGGTTTTGACCTCATTCGGCTTTGTAGAAAACAAAGTTGAAAGATGCTTATCCTATAAGGTCAGGGAGAGCACAGTTATCTTTCTATTACTGTACGTGGATGATATCTTGCTCATGTCAAATGATTTGATCATGTTGCATGAGGTAAAGCAACTTTTGGCCAAGCATTTTGACATGAAGGATTTAGGTGAATCATATTTTATCCTCGGTATGCAGATTCACTAGGACAAATTTAAATACTCATTGAGTCTCTCATAAAGAGCATACATTAAGCGAGTGCTACAAAGTTTTAACATGACTAGCTGTAAACCTATTGTATCACCTATCTCTCATGGTGAGAGATTATCTTTGACACAGTGTCCAAAGAATGAAGTTGAGAGATATGAGGAATGTCCCGTATTCTAGTGTACCTAGTAGCTTGATGTATGCCCAGGTGTGCATCAGATCGGAAGGTCGATATCTAGCTAACTTAGGTATGGACCATTGGAACGCAGTTAAGTGAGTGCTGAGATATCTAAATGGGTACCAAAGATTATATGTTGACACACAGGAAGGTCAATAATTTAAACCTCACAGGGTATACAAACTCCGATTTCACTATATGTCCGGATGAACACAAATCTACATCGAGGTACATTTTTACATTGGCAGATGTTGTAGTATTGTGGAAGCGTGTCAAGCAGACACTAGTAACTTCCTCGACCATGCATGCAGAGTTTGTTGCATGTTATGGAGCTACTACACAAACAGTTTGGCTTAAAAACTTGATTTCTGCGTTGTCTCTGGTAGATTCAATAGTTAGACCCATTTGGTTGTATTGTGATAATCTTGCTACAATGTTGCTCAGTAACAACAATAAGAATATCACAGCGTCTAAGCATTTGGAGGTTAAGTACTTGACCATAAAAGAGTTGATTAATAAGGGTGATGTTGAAGCGGAGCACATTAGGACTGAGAAGATGTTAGCTAATCCATTGACTAAAGGACTTCACCCACTAGTGTTTGTCAAACATGTATCCAATATGGGCGTGTTAAAGTTTTTAAACAACACTAGTTAGGGGTGATTGTATCTGCTCCTTAAAAGTTTGTACATTTTGTGGTATTATGACATTATGATTATTTATTAAAATAGATGATCATCTTTTTATCCTTAGTAATATATATGAAATTCTTAAGATTAGTGTCGATCTTAAGCATTTAAAAGTCATTGGGCATAAATAAAGATTAATCTTGAGCCTATGTCATTTTGACACATACAGTTTAGTATGGATATCTATAAATTTAACATAACATAGGGGGATATAAGTTTTTTTAATCCCAAAAAGGTTCTATAATGGAGTTTAGCATTTAGTTGGAGATCATAACGGTTTTTTCTAATGTTGTTTAGCATTCGGTGAGAGAAAACAAGTTTTCTCTAATGCTATTTAGCATTTGGTGAGAGAAAATAGGATTTCTTTGCTACAGTTTAGCACATGCAATTTAGCACAAAATTAGAGAAATCAAGACTGACAAACGAAGATGATACATTTTAGATTATATGTATATCATCCTAGTTTGCCACACTCTATTTTCCCATTCGTGTTAGTAAGGTATTAGATATTCGTGATTATATTAAACTTATGTCGCACATGATACATGTGTTTGATATTTTTTGATATTGAAAGCCTTGGAGGACGGAATGTTGGACTTTCATTACTTTTGGATCGAATATTTTAATTTTTAAAATTTGGTACCAATACAGTAGCTTGACTTAACCGATTTTTAAACCATTTTAAAACTTGAGTCATAATTGCAATTAATGCTTGTCCAAAGGGGAGAATGTAGGACAATTTTTTCCTTCTCTATAAATTAGACAACTATTAATTGTATTTTTGGTTTTTAAATAACTTATCGGTTAAGTTATGTAATTCAATCATAACAAAGGTAATTAAGTGGCTCAATAAAAGATCAAGATTAATGGGTTGAAGTTCGGGAGGAAAATAGACCCCAGTTAGTATGGACCGGACCCATATATATAAGCTATATATAAAGATTAAGGTCTCGTTCAGTTACTTACATAAGCATACGAATCCTCTGACCTATTAAAAGTGCTTACGTCTTGAGAAAACTGAAGAAAGATGTTAACTAAGTGTTGGTGATCAACTTCCGCAAAAGTTCCGGGAAGATTGGAGCTCGTTTTGGCATCGCAAACTGCTTCGAAACATTAGATGGAACCAAAATCATGTATTTCGTATTTCTTTCATTTTTAACCCTTTCATGAACGATCTGGGATACATAATAAGGTCTATCCTACATGTTACATATTATTCTTCCATTGTGTAAATAATAATTTTTTTTAAAAAAAATTGATTCAACCTTGCTAACTACACAAAGAATACAATTCCATTATACTTTCCTTAATCAAGATAGTGTTGGAAGCTGCTTTTAAGAGTGGTCTAATAAATATAAATTGTTACTACTCTTAATCCAAAACCTATCACGAGTCTACCAACAACCATAACATGTAAATGTAAAGTTGAAAATTAAAAATCCTGTAGAGAATAATATAACTAGAGTTAATGAACTCCATCCCTAACATTTTGAAATTAATTTAAAAGTATTTTGTAGCTTGATAGTTTATAAATTATTTTCATGAAATTACAAAGTATATCATCAGAAATCAACTAACATGGGTAAGTAATACTTTAAAAAAAGAACCAAGCATAACCACCTTCTAATTCAACATCGCAATCTTCTGTTCTTTTTTATTCATCTCTTTAGTCATGTATATTCAAGTGACTACATTTTTTACTCTACATAGTTAGTTCCCTTTTCTTATTTTTTAAGGTAATTACGTTTATAGTTTTTTTATATTCTTGTTTCCTAATTTATCAGTTATTTTCTCTATTTTCGGTAATTAAGGAATTGAATTAATACCATAAATGATAGTTAGGTACAAGCCTTCAGAAAGCCATACCAAAGATTAAAAGACCAAACATACAAAAGAAATCTACAATATAAACTAACGCCTTAAAATATCATTTACGAGGAAAGCTTAATGGTGAATTTTGTTTTTGGAAAGTAAGTGAAATATTCATTCAAGATGGTGAAAATTACAAAGAGAAGGGAAAGTCATCTCCAACAATTGAAGTAAGTACAAAATCAACTAACTAATAATATGAGAACATTTGAGCTACACCATTTAGATTTGGATTTTTTGTCTGATTCGACTGGAAATGAGTTGTTGATAAGGAATAACCGAAATTTTTATTCTAAGCTTGAGAAAGAACTTTGTCCATGTGAATTTGTTGTATTGATCTACTTTTCCAAATATCTTTGTATTTCTCACCCTCCATATAAAATGGATTAACATAGCAAAACGTATTCTAAAGACCTTCTGATCCTCTTTACTTCTCCATTTTAGTTCATTTATCCAAGACAAACACTCCATCCAATTGATATTCCAATCTTGTAGCTCAAATAAACTGAGAAATTTTCTCCAAAACAAATTTTTGTGACAACATTTGAAAAATATGTTATCTATAATTTCATCAACACTATAACATAATGGACAGGACTTGTATAAGATCTTAAATTTAATCATGTTTCTAGATCCTAGCTTTTTGATAGCTACCAACTAGAGAATAAAGGATCGGGCCAGAGAAGTACCAAAACTCCAAATTAACTTGTAAAGAGGAAATCTAATGAGTGGTCCAAGTAGTAATTGTTTGTGCGATTGAGATGTGAACCTATGTGATATGTGCAACATCCATCTGACTTGATCCTACTGTATTTGATCTGATAATTGGCTTGGCATACAACTAACTATTGGTCTAATTCTTCTAGCTGTATGGAAAGGTCAAATACTAGTTGTTATTGCAAATAAGGTTATACATCTTAGTATATTCTTAGGGATTACTCCTCTTAGAGTTGGAAAATGCTGTGTAATATAAAGGACTAAATGAATGCCAATTGTCAAGCCAAAATTTGTACTCTTCCCATCCTTGATGTAGTGGTTGATATGAGTAAGCATAAATGGCCTAGTAAGTAATATTTGTACAAAGGTATAGGAATGAGTGCATTTAAGAGAGATTGCCAAATGTTTCCTTGTTTGATATGGAACATATGCACCTGTTTCACCCGGTGGCTCTCTTTATTATAGCGAATTCTCCATAATCTTAGCCAATAAAACTTTGTTTATTCTATTGTTAGAGTTAATTCCCAACTCACCATATTTTTTAGGAAGACACATAACACTATTTAATTTTGGAATTTTTTTTATGATATGAATTCAATCCGTACCATATGAAATCTCTTATACTCCTGTCAATTTTCTTCAGACCTCCTTTAGCAATAGCTAAATGTGACAACTAATAAACATGTAGATTGTTTAGAATGAAAATAGCTAGTTTTAACCTACTTCAATTAGAGAGTCTTTTATGCACTTTATCTGGAAGAAGTCTAAATTCAACTTCCTTTAGCTTCCTAGTGGAAGTTGGAATTCCCAAGTGAGTGAAAGCAAACTGATGAATAGAAAAAGCTGCTTAACTGATTAACATTGACGAATCATCTCTACTTTGCTTAGAAAGATAAAGTAGCACTTTTACAATGAATGTATTTTAGGCCAGAAACTTGCCGAAATTTCAACAAAGCATTTAAGATCACCTCAATTGAATTAGTATCATCAGCGCATAGCGCCAGTAGATCATCAGCAAAAGGAAGTGAATATAAAACAAAACCAGCTACTCCATTGCGATTCTCTTGTTTTTGTATAAGATAGTAGACACGCTTCTGTTTTAGGACAGGCAGTTACCGACAGTTTCCAGTTTGCGCCGCTGGTGTAGTTCCCAAGAGCCCCCACGCCACCGCCTTCCATTCTGGAAGATAATGTATACAATTTAAAAGCTAATGATGAATGATAACCATAGTTTCTGCTTAGCCCAAAACTCATTCACCCTATTAATCCTTATTCTCACGCTGCTTAATTTAATTGTTTTTGTTATTATTACCAAATTAAAGCGTGTATTAATAATAGATTCAGTGCTGATTGGTTAGAATCCACTAAGAAGAATAATCTCCCAACCTAAAGCATACTTATATGTATATATTGGAGCACCCGCAAGCCAAAGGGTCGCGACACTTAGTTTTCAGCAGGAGCCATTTAGTAACGGTTCATTTGAAATGGGTTTTAAAATGCTTTTCTTAAGAAAAAAGGTTTAGGGTCTGTTTTTATTTTTATAATCTGGAAAATTTAAATTTTATTTTAAATATATTTAATTATTTAATAAAATTTTATTTGAAATTTACATATTTCGAAGATTTTTAAATTTAATTATATTTATTAAAAATAATTATTTTAATTTATTTATTATATATTAAATTAAATTCATCACAATTCTTATTAATAATTAACATATTTAATAATTAAATAATCTATTTTTAGTTGATACTAAACTACTTTTATTGATAAATATTATATAAGAGATTAAAATAAATTTAATTAATTAAAAATAATTTATATTTAAAGTTTCTCTAATATGTAATTATCATGAATAATAAAAATATATCTACATCGATTTGTTTTTATTTAAAAATAAAAAACAAAAATTAAAAACTGCAATGGAATCAACTTCTAGTTTCAATTTTAAAATCGCAAGTATATTAGCAACTTCAAATCCTGTGTATTTATTTTCTCACCCCTCTAAACTTGAGAACTAAAAGAATATTCAATATTTGTTACAAAAGCAATAGATATAAACGTTGTAGAATTGAGCTTAACAAATAATAATTAGAGGACAACTATTAGACCCCTAAGTTCAGACTGCGGGATCATGCGAGTGTTGGCGAGCCTTGGCTAATGCTTGACACACAGGTCGGCACGAGGAAGGCGTATTGACAAGAGAATAAGACGAAGTCTTGCAAGTTGGCAAACAAAACTCGAGGAACTTGTAAAGTAGGCAAGAGATGCGAGAAGTATCGGCGAAGATCTCTAGAGTAGGCGAGATTCGATACAAGTGGGCACACGTAGGTGCGCATTGGCGGAAATCTTCGATGAGACGTGAGATTCAAATGTGAGGTTACACGGGAGTTGGTGAACTAAGTCATATTAGACCTGAGGGTGCACAAGAATGCACAAAGGTATGCAAGATCCTGCGAGGATGTGTGAAGACATGCGAGCTCAACGAGGCGCATAAACACTTAACTTCGACGAGACAGGTTGAAGATATGTAAAGTGTGCGAGATTTTATACTAACTCGGATTGTGACTTGTACTTAGTCATGGAGCGACGAGACTGCACCATGAGTGAGCTTGATCATGGAAGATGGACTTATCCATGAACGTACATTGATGGACTCATGTGCAGATAGGCTGTGATAAAAACACATCAGAAGTGACGTGGCAAGCTGTGGATGATGTGGCACATGATGATGTGGTAGATAAGATCACAATAGATGAACATCACTTTTAAGAGATAAAGATCACGTAGAGGGATCATCTGAAGATAGAGGAGATCTTCGTAGATAAGGATAATAATTCCTAGATAGGGTGATCTTTTATCTTGTTATTGTGATGTAACTTAATCATATTAGATAGGGTCTTAATTGGATGGGGATGTCATATATTGGTTAGCTTGATGTAATCTGATAAGGATACGATAGGATAAGATTGTGATATTAGCTAGTGGAGTTCTATTAGAACTCTAACTTAGTCATCTGGAAGAGCCTATAAATAACTCATTAGAGTTGAGAGTTATTCATTCGATTCATTGTCATTCACCCATTGAGAGAAATCACTCATAGGAGAGAGCTTTGAGAGTTGAGAGCTTGTGGGGGAGTTCTCATTATAAGGGCTTCGAGTAGGGAGCTCCTTGTAAGGTCTTCGAGGAGGGAGTTCCTTGTGAGTGCTTCGAGAAGGAGGCACTTATGTCTTTTATTAACATTTTGTTGAGGGTTAATGAAATAGTATCTTCGGCCATATATATATATAGCTACTTTCTTTACTCTGTTTTACATTGGTGTTATTTTGTGTGTGAGAGAAACACTTTAAACACTTGTGTGTGTGTGAGGTGTTCGAGGGCTAACGGAATTGTTCAACAACATTCACATGAGAAGTTTGAATCTTGCTTAATCGGACCTAAGCGAGATTACCGCACAAAAGTGGGTGCAACTTGCGGTAGAAGTTTGAATCCAATGTAGACCTTTGTGACAGTTAGTATTAGAGCCAATCTAGAACGATGGCTGGTGGAAGTAATATGATGAAAAGGGTTACTAGAATAGAGGTGATTCTTGAGTCTCTAGCCCCAACGGATGAGGAAGTAGTTCCTTTGTTGGAATGTATTGCAGTCATGGAGAGAGAGCTTCAAGCAACTATGAGAGTGCTCAAAGAATAGATGAAAGCTCGTGAGGAGATGAATTATGATCTATTAGTGCTTTTAAGAATAACCAAGAATAAACATAGAAAGGAAAAACAAAATTAGAAATTATAATCAAAACTACTAAACTAAGATATTAATTAATTGTAAAAAATTATGAGGTATCTACAACTCAATTCATCACTAATTATAAAATAGACAATCAACAAACAAAAATTTATCAATCAAATAACTTAACTATGTAAAATCTATTACATCAAAAAAAACTTCCCCAATGCCTAAAACCCAATCATTGTATTATCATTATAAAAATTAAGGTTAATAATAATAGAATTTTTTGTAGTTTCAACTTTTTCTTCTTTAGTCTTTCACTTTTAAAAACTATCAATTTACTACTATAAGGTTTTATTTTTCTTTCACCTATAATCACATACTTCATTCTTTGTTAGAAAACCTAATGGAGAATGGGAAAAATGACATCATATAAGGAAGAAGGGGTACTTATTGACAATTAATTTATTGATAAAACCACATGATATTATACGTTATGTGGCATAATTATGAAAAGTATTATGTTATGTGATACCTAATCAATCCACATGATGTTTTCTTCCAATTCTCTGTTAAGTTTTCTAACACTTAATGACACTAGAGAGTACATGTGAAATAAAAATAAAAACTTAGTGACGTATATTATAGTTTTTAAAAATCAGTGAATAATATGAAAAGATCCAAAATATATGAAGGTCTTATGTAATTAACCCCAAAAAATAAATTTCACTTCAATGTTATAAACAAAAGTAAATAAAATATTTAAGATTTTACCTTCATGATTCGTTGACAATTTTGCTTTATTTAGTCTACTAGGATTTTCAAGAACTTGGACCTTAGTAGTTTAACTCAAGAAATAAAAGAAATAAATATAAATGCATAAAAATTTAGAAAAAGGAGATGAAAGATTAAAATGAAAAAGAAAAAGATGTTATCAAAAGGGAAGGAATAAAAATGTGAGTGTTTTACCTTAAGCAACTTTGATACCATCATGCCTTAAACCTAAGCCAACTTGAATGGGCCTGTGTCAGATTGCCACCTAAAGACAATATCCATCCACTCAAACCTCATCATTGAGTTATGACGTATATCTTGATAAACTCATATAATTCAACAAAAATAACTTAATGAACATAATCCTCTTTCTATCTAAAAAACTTATTGGATATAAATCTATAAAATCATGGTCAAAACTTGCCTAGATCTTCACGCTTTAGTTGGCACTCTAATTCCTAAAAATGCGCAAAGTTAGGTATGATATACCAACTAGGTAAATATTATAAAAAATAAATATAAAATTGTACCATTTCTACATTATATGCAAAAAGTATATACAATTATTCCTGTACGAAACAATCACAATATCCATATACGTGTTAAAAAAATTAATGATACAAGTATTTTGAAAAAACCACAAGAGTAATCATATTAAATGCTTTACATAATGGTGTTAAACTAACATAAAATACCTTATATATATGTAAGGTAGCCGCCAACTAATTCTCCCCAATTAATGAACCCTGTACACATCTAAATATGGCCCCAGGTAATACACTTCAGGCAATAAAATAATAATAATACATCATCATCACTCAGTCCAAAATCTCACAGTTAAGTGGAGTCTAGAGAGGTCTGATAGTACGTAGCCTTATCCTTATATAGTAGAGAGGTTGTTTCTGGTAGACCCACATGCAAACGAGACAATAAGAGTGATGCAAGTTACAGAAAAAAGGTAAAACTAGCACATAAAATTTCTGTGTAACTAAAATTACAATAAATACATAAATAAATGAAAATAAAAATAATAGGAAATACCTGATGGAGTCCAAATCTACGAGTACCTGATAGGTTACAAAGTCCGTTCCTTCTTGTCTCTAAATAAGTTAAGGAGACCTTCCTTAGAGAACCTGAAGGTATGACATCCTACTGTCCCCCTAGACCTGACCTGTGAAGCCAAGTTTAAAGCCTGTAAGTCTTGTCCAATACTTACCCTTATAAAAGGGAGAGAGGACGTTGGGTATAACTTCCTATGTGCTAATCTGCGTATCGTGAATCATCATCTCCTAATAACCGCTGTACTGTTTTGGTTAACTTTAAAGGTTAACCCTTTACCCTTATTCGATTACGCCAAACTTTTCTATTACTAGCCACTACCTCATTAAGGACTAACTCTAACATATCCTCCTTGATCACTTTCCGCCAATTCTTTTAAGGCCTCCCTCTTCTCCTATTGTATTCATTAAGTGTTATTCCCTCACAACTTCATATCGGAGTATTAGAGGACCTCCTGTGCACATACCTAAACCACCTAAGCCTAGTCTCTCTCAACTTGTCGACAAAGCTAACTACCTGTAGTCTATCTCTCACCACCCGGTTCCGGATCTTATCTCTCCTGGTAATGTCACACATCCACCGAAGCATACACATTTCTGCTACCAACAACTGTCTTATATGCCTATGTTTGGCAAGCCAACACTCGGCCCCATATAACATGGCTGGACGGATCACCGTTTTATAAAACTTCCCTTTGAGTTTTAAAGGAATCTTTATGTCACATAAAACCCCTAATGCACTTCTCTATTTGACCCATCTAGATCTAATACAATGTATTATATCGGCATCGATATTACCATCACTCTGAATGATGGACTCGAGATATTTAAAACTTGTCCTCTGTGGTATGACATCGGTACCAGGTTTGAAAATGAGAAGATCTAAAACGGAATATTTAGAATGCAACTTTTTGGACTGCCACCTCATGTACGATCTGGTTTCCCGAAAAGTTGCATTCTAAATATTTCATCTTAGACCTTCTCATTTTCAAACCTTTAAATTCTAACATATCTCTCCAACATTCTAACTTGGAATTGACTTCCTCTTTGGTCTCATCCACTAGGACAATATCGTCAGCAAATAACATACACCACGGTACCTCTCTTTGAATATGTTTGGTAATTTCATCTAACACTAATGTGAACAACAAAGGGCTTAACACAAATCCTTGGTAAAGTCCAACACTAATAGAAAACGCTTCTATATCGCCTCCTATCGTCCTTACACTAGTCAATACCCCTTCATACATATCCCTAATTATTTTAATATAGGTAACAGGAATGCCTTTGGCCTCCAGACACCTCCATAAGAGGTCTCTAGGAACTCTGTCATACGCTTTCTCCAAATTAATAAAAAATATCCAAATCAATAAAATAAAATGATACATGCTCCATTATTGTTCTTGATTATTTTCCTCAAATAATGAGTTAGTATATGTCTCAATATGGTCACTAATAATTTTTCTTAGATAATAGAATGGTACCTACCTCATTCTAGTGTTAGCTAATAGGCTTTGACTAACCGTTAGACTCCATACATCACAAAAAGTACATACCCACCCTTATAGGCCTTAGCTAAGATCCCCATATGTATAAAAAAAATTGCATTTCATTACCATTCATATAGAAGCATAGACATCATGAGGTTTATTGGTACTTAACACTCAAGTTATTAATATTATTTCCTTAATACATGACTAAGGATTAAAAACTATTGCATCTTTGGTCTTGACGAATAACATTAAACATTTCAAAAATCAACTTCCAAGACATTAAAGGAGTTACTTGAAATCTTTAGTCAAAATAAAAAAGAATAAATTAAGATTCTTGGTATTCTATAGTTAATAGTTTTTTCTTGACATGAAAATGGTTTTAAAGCTTGGAAATTTTAAGAAATAATGAGATTAAAATGAGTAGAGTTGACAAATTTTAAATTCATGTTTTTACTTCATGCTTGTAGTTATATAGGCTTAGATAGTTCAACTGTAGTGTTACAGTTATATTGTTAATATGTTAGGTTAGGAAAGATTTTTAATAAGGTTAATAATTTCATGAAGGGATTACTTGTGAAATCTAATCAACTTGTTGGGTAGATTTTCTAGTGCTTACAATATTGATGGACATGGGATAGATAGTTAAATAGTCTAATAGATGCATCATTAAGAATTTATACGCTTATAATTATTTGAGATCACAAGATACAAACGTGGCTCAGTTGGACATTCATTAAAATGAAGCTTTAGACAGGATATGAAGACTCTTCATAGTTTCCTCATGGATTTCACTAGAATATAAAATATGAGTTTGCTTGGTAATATTAAGGAAATTGTAATATAATTCCCCTCTTTCCTTACTCACTTCAGACTGTATTATTCATTTCTAATACTTTTTTATATTCTTGTTTCTTTTCAAAATTTACCTTGTTTTAAGGACTCAATAAAAGATAATAATTTGAAATTTAAAAATTAGAAAAATAACATTAGACATATCAAAGCTTATGAAAAAAGATCAATGAAGTAAGAAATAACCTAAAATTGCTACTAGACTTCTAAGTCTAATACATTAGCTTTCTTAATTTTTTATAAGATATAACTTTTGTTTGTCATTTAAATTATAAGTTTTATTTTCTTTTAGGTATAGTTTAATTATGATCATATTTTTAAAATTAGATAAAACTTCATTGGCATTCTTACTTGTTAAGAGCCTAGTCCTAATAAGACTTTTTCCTTATGCTCAGTATCTAAAAGCAATCATTTTCTTGTTTTACTTATTATTTAGTCAATTTTTAAGTAATTGCATGATGTGAAATAGAAAATTTTACTCATAAAAATAAATTATTAAGGGCAAGATAAGATTAATAAAAATCACAAAGTTCAAACCACATGCCTATAAACATTGGTGACAACATTTTGTTTTTACAAGAGCTACTGAAGGATTATCACTCAAGTAAGAAACTAAACAGTTGCTTGATTGAGATCAAAATTTTAAAGCCTTCGATAATGTTAGTTTCCATTTCTTTTACTTATGTCTTGAAGCACTGTATCTTCCTCCCAAATTTGTTAAATGGAACATGGCTTGTGTTTGTACATCTTATTTGAGTGTGCTTGAATGGTATTCCTACCACTCCTTTCAAACTTGCAAAAGGGATTAGGCAAGGTGACCCCTTATAACTTTGTTTGTTTACTCTTGCCATGGAGGGACTTTCCAAACTTTTAAATAGAGTTATTCCTTGCAATGGTGGCTTTTAATTCCATCATAAATCTAAGGAACTAAACCTTACTAACTTGTTATATGTTAATGGCCTAATTTTCTTGTATGGAGCTTATCTTAATTCAATCAACATCATGATGCATGTGCTTGCTTGATTTTCTGAATGGTTTGGATTAAAACATAATGCAGAGAAGAGATGCTTTTTTATTTTGGTCGATGTGAGGAACTTGCTAAAATTAGATGAATTACTGGACTCAATAATAGTTCAACTCCTTTTTGATATCCGAGGGTTCCTATCATGGCCTCTAAACAAAAGTTTAGTGAGTGCTTACCTATTATTGAAAAAATGAAGTCCTGAATAATGGCTTGGCAAAATCGATTCCTCTCTTATATAGCTCGACTTACACTAACTATATCAGCTCTTAATAGTCTACATCTGCATTAGGTTGTTTATGTTTCTTTTCCATGAAAAACAATTAAAGAGATGGATAGAATAATGAAATTTTTTCTATGGACAGGACAGGTTGGAAACTCCAAGAATGTTAGAGTGAAATAAAGTGAAGTTACAATCTGTAAAAAAAAAAAAAAAGGAGGTCTTGGGATTATTTCAATTCTTAATATGCAGAATGTTTCAATGTGTAAGTGGTTGTGGAGATTATACATTGATAGCAATTCACTATAGACCAAATTGATACACAAAATCTACTTTTGAAAAAATTGAACTTCTGACAGGTTGACTACTCTCAAGAAGGCTCTTGGGTTTTAAAATAAATGATGAAACTATGAGAAATTATTTGTCCTCACTTTAAGTACACAGTTGGAAATGAAGATAAGACTTGGGTGTGGTTTGATAACTAGATGGTAATCAGTCCCCTTGCTCACTTTCTTGATTTTCAGAGGCTACGAAGTAGAACGTCATTAAACCTAAAAGTCTCTTCCTTAATTATGAATGATGAATGGCTGGGAAACTTTAGAGGTTTTCAACTCCTTGTGGCTCACTTTCCTCTGTTAATTAATTCGGTCAATGTTTTATGCTTATTGTTAGAATATATTTTATATATTCCTTATTTAGTTTTGGCATTTTAAATTGGACATATAAGAAAATTACAATTATTAATTGGATTGATAAAGATGGGTATAGATTGTGTTTTAATAGAAGTCCAAATCGTCAATGGGCTGTTGTGCTTTGTTTATTGGACTTTTGACAAGATGGACAACGTTACATGTATATTGCTCACTTATTTGATTTAGAAAAGAAGTCCAAGACTACACACGTGATCGAAAGAAAACCTAAGGTTTTTTTATTTGAATAAAATACTGTGGCATTGTGGAAGACGTTGGTGGGTGCGCCAGTGAGTGGAGTATGTGCTGTGTTAATTGTCAATGAAAGTGAGCTGAATAGATGTGTGAAAGAGACAAAACTAACGCATTATCATTGAGTATTATTAAGTGAGCAGTGGCTTACATGATTTTTGGTGTTAGAAGATAAAGTGACATTGGTTGTGAATTGAAAGTAGATTGATTGGCTGTGCATGGTACTTTTGGGCTGAGTATTATTTTATGGTTGATAGCAGTGAGCAAGTTTATGATACATGGACGTGGGTGTTGAATAAATGTGCAGTGGGTTGAATGGTTTTGTGTTGCGGTTTTTATATATATATATATGAAGCAGTAAGCGTGTGCCTCTGGAAAATTGTTTTTGTGAGTAAAGTGAATATATTTGCAGTGAAGAACGAATCAGCTATTGACAAGGTTTTCTACTGAGTTATTTCTAGAAGACAAATTCATAGGGAAGTCTTCTTTGCCTCAAGTATTTTTGTTATTTGATTATCAGTTGATTAAATACTTGAGCTATTCTTGTTTATTATTTTTCTTGAGTGATTAAGTTACTGTTCTTGTTTCAAAAAAGTGTTGAGAAGAATTCTCTGTTGAGGTTAGTACGAGGCGGTCGTACTATTGGGTGTGAAATTCTTTCACGGGAAGTGAGGTTGAGAGATAGTGTCAAGGGTTGAGTGGTGTCGGCTCAATAAAGCCTTGGGTAAAACTATTGTACTTCGGTGAAAGTGATTAAACTAGGTGAAGGCCTCGCAAACGTAGGCAAGGTGTGTCGAACTACGTCACCAAATTTCTGGTGTTTTTATTATTTCGGTTTTGATTGTTTTTATTTTGTTGGTGCCAAATAAGTTTGCGTAAAGTTTGCGAAATAATTAACCCCCTTCGATTTTTCAACAACAATTTCCGGGTTTCATCAAGAATATTGCCATTGATTGTAGTGCAATGGATTTTATGTTTGGGATTAGGATTAGAGTCTAGTTTACTCACTCATGTAGAATAATCCCACTTACTGTTTCATTATATTCTAGTAGCTAACCGATTAAGATATGCTGGTGTGTCTTATAGGAAAATGTTGAAGCTTCAGAGAGGGAGTTGCGGGAGGGTGAATCAGAGTTTTCATCAAGAGCCATGGGCATGTAACGTAACGACACATAAGTAACATATTAGGTGTTTCAAGTGTATAACCCTCTTGTAAAAAATCACATGCATAATTGGATGTAATTATTTCCATGTAAAACTCAATAGCTTCCTTTTGAAATCTTCTAATGGATCAAAAGATGATGGAACTATTGAGTGTAACACTTTGTACAAAAAAGTTTTTTTTTTGTTTCCCACGAAGTGTCCTAGGATTATGGGAAGATACCTTTAAGCCATCCACATTCAGACTAATCCCCGTTCGAGTCGGGTAGGTCTCTTGCGGGAGGCAAAGCTCTGGCTCCAAGTTTTAAACGGCTGCATACATGAGGACAGTTCGAACTCGTGACCTCACTTAAATCAGGAGAGCCCCTTACCAACTCACCTACGCCCTGAGTTTTGTACAAAAAAAAAAGTTATTAATTTCTTATTTGATGAAAGGAATCTAATTTTCCTATGTTTTATTGTAAGTCTTATATGGGGTTATCTCTTCTGTTTCGCTCACAGTGTTTCAGTACTTGAAATTCTTGGACGATATTTAATAGGTTGCAATGTAATTAAGAATGTAATTAGTGGTTATTGGAGATATATAATATAATATAATAGCTGGTTCTGCCGGATTCTGGCGGAACTGAACGTTACCGTTTGGATCCATGGAGTCGGTTGCTTGCTGTGGTAACTTC
>JAOSBK010000007.1:184888-224472 GCA_027568895.1 Erythroxylum shatona | reverse complement strand
ACAATTTTAATTTAATATATAAAATTAATTTAATAATTATTAATAAATATAATTAAATTAAAAAATATTTTTAAAGTATATAAATTTCAAATAAATTTTAATTTAATAATTAAAAATATATAAAATAAATTTTAGTTTATAAATAATAATTTTTAAATTATTTATTTTAAAAGATATAATATTTTTGTTAATACTTTTTATTAATAAATATTATATAAAATATTAAAATAAATTTTAAAAAATAATTTATTAGTAATTAAAATAAAAATATTTTATTTTTAAGTTTTATTTAATTTATAATTATTATTAGTCATAAAATATTTATTATTATTTTAAAAACTTTGAAAAAAAGGAAGGAATGAGAGGTAGGAGGAGAGAGGGAAATTTTGAAAATTTGGTAAAAAAGTTCTCAAAATTTTAAAATTTTTGATATTGGCCGGTGTTTTGTATATCGGCTGGTACCTGTCAGTACAATCGAAATCGGTTGGTATCGACCGGTATTTAAAATTGATACTAAAATTTAAAATTTCGTACCACTGTACCGGATGGTATGAAACGAAATTATGATAAAAAATACAATATTTTTCTTTTACATAACACAAGTTCAGTTTGGTACCATTACCGTGATTAAAATTCAAGAAATCTTCATTAAAAATTCATTAATGTATAGATTATTATTTTTAAAAAGTTTAGTAAATAAAATGAAACTTAATTTAATTGAGATGAGACGCGACTGCTTCAAACTTGCACCCCTTGTCTTCCCATGGATGAGCTGTCCGAAAAAGCATGCTGTCCAAAGGAAGGACATCCCTAGACATGTTTTGTTAGGAGTAGGACCACAAGCCTAGAGCACGTACCGATATGTTTGGTTGGTATCCTTGTTTTTTTCTCTGGCAAGGACCACATCTAATATATAAAATTAATGGAGGCCACATCAGCGCGATTTGCAAGGCTAACACTAGAATCTGGTGTCTTTGGCCTTTTGTTGAGATTCCTTGCAAGTTTGCTTCGCTATAGTCTAGTCCTTCCAGTGTCGCAGGTGATGTAAAATTTTGGGTTTTTTTTTTCCGATAATAATAAATTCACTTTGATTGCTATTGCTTAAATGAATAGAGTTTAAACTATTGTATTTTAAGTAAATTTTTAGGAAAGATTAGAGGATCACAGATGGTCCTACTTAAATTTTAATCTCCTAGATAGAATTTTCCTAGTCATATAATTTAATAGTACAATAATTCACTACAACTATACTTGACAATAGTCATTAAATAGACAAATAAAGGATATCAGAATTTAACAAGATTCGAGCAATTATACCTACTTCTTCGGACACTACTAAATTGATATTTCACTATTTTTTAGAAATAATATAAGTAAAATACTACAAGATGAGATGCTTAAGATAGGTAAAGAAGTCTTCCTTTTATAACTTAAAAAGACTCCCTCATCTTTGTAATTTTTTAATATGAGATAAAATATGTCATTAGTCAACAATTCTCCACCTTGACATATTTTGCAACTTCAAATTTCTCACAAGACTTATCTTAAGTAGTATTTTCAAATGCGCTTTATAGCGCTCATCTTCAAATTTTAGTAATATTGATCAAGTTTAAATAATGTTGGAACTTGACCACAGTCACTACCTTTGTCTACATATGAGTAGGATTCTCAATGGCCTTAATCTTCTAGATTGCTACTTTGTCTTCTTCTAGAACCTCTCGTATAAAGTGATAACAAACATCAATGCGTTTCGTCTTTGTATAATAAACTTGGTTCTTTGCTAAATGAATGACAATTTGACTATCACAATATACTTTGACATACTTTTGTCCAATTCATAATTCATCAAGCAATCCTCAAAACCAAATTATCTCCTTCACGACCTCTGTAACTGCCATATAATGTGTCTCTGTAGTCGACAAAGCAACTGTTAACTGTAAGATAGACCTTTAACTGACTGGTGCCATTACAAGAGTAAATACATAGCTAGTAGTTGATCGTCGTTTATCTAAATCATCGGTATAGTAGGAATCACAATATCTAACTACACATTAACCGTCTTGCTTATCCCGTTGAAATACCAAACCAACATCTACGATGTTGAGAATGTACTATATATCTATTTCACAGCTTGCCAATGTTCCTTTACAGGATCATGCATATACCTACTCACAACCCCAACTACCTGTGAAATATCAGAGCTTGTACACACCATAGCATACATCAAGCTATCAATCACATTTGCATACGGTATTTTAGTTATGTACTCTCGTTCTGCATCTTTCTTTGGAGATAGGGATAAACTGAGCTTTATATGAGGAGCGAACGGGGTATTAACAAGTTTTAGCTTCCAATTAATGCCAAAACATTGTAGTACCTTTTTTAAATATTACTTTTGAGTCAAACATAGTCTCCCTTGATTTCCTCTAATAGTGACAAATACACCTTAACCACTATTGCCTGGGTGAATAGAGTGCGAACGATTGTACTGAAAAATTATATCAGATAAATTCCCAAGAAAGATTGAAGGGTTACAAATGATCCCACTTAAAATCTAATCTCTTTGACATAATTTTTCATACAATAATTCATTACAACTATACTCAACAATTACCATTAAATAAACAAATAATGAATACTAGAATTTAACGATATTTCATTATTTTCTGGAAATAATACAAGTGAAATATTATAAGATGGGATGCTTTAGATAGGTTAAGGAGTCTTCCTTTTATAACTTAAGAAGACTCCTTTATCTTTGTAATTCTGGGATAAAATACGTCATTAGTCTAACAGCAGGTGCATGATTAAATCGATTACAAGTCTTGTCTTTGTTCCTTTTTAATCTGAAACATAAATTGTGTAAAATGGTTATGAACTAATCAGGCCACATAAATCTAACGCTATCATTAAACTCTATGACCGCAAATACATAAGCAAGTGCCCAAGTCAAACTATGATCTCATGGCTTCGGTAAATCAATTCTAAGGAAGACAATTCGAGTGTGTATTTCACCTAATATAATCAAACATAAAGTAGGTGAATTGCTAGTAAAAGATGAGGTAATTTAAGAATTAAGAAACCAAGACAATGTTTTCTGCAGATTATGAGAATCCGATGGATGCTCTGGCATAAGATAAACGATTATTTAGTGTCAGCATATCTAAATTCAATGGTTTTGAAGAAGTGTTGCAATTATTTTATGGATCGGTTGGGCCTTGTCATCTGGTGGCTTCCAAGTTTCATATGGGATCACGTTCTGTGGGGACCTACTTCCATGGAAGTGGCTGACAGTTGAGTCTAACTGTATTGTGTTGATTAGTTAGAGGCAGTTTTGTCTGATCTATTATCAGTAATCTTTCTTTATCTAAAAAGATCTTTTTTGGGCATAATTAGATCCTGCAAACAAGTTTACGTTTTTGTCTTCCATGTTTGATTGACCAAACAGGAAGGCCTCGAGTTCCTGGATCCGGAGCAAGTTGCTCTTCTGATCTGGATATAATCCTGATATGGCCTTAATCAAGGTTTTGAATTACAGTCTACAACCACAATTAAGGCTGTAATATTGCAGTTGTGGTCCGGACTGTTACCTTGATTTGCCATAACTATGCTTGTGTTTTCCCCAATTGAATAACATTATGCGGATCAATCATGGAGTTTATAGATACATGAATAGTTTTCTCATTTTAGTTTTTCCGGAATCTATCAATGATGTACATAAATTGCTGATAGGGAAACCTTGAGTATCTGGCAAATTAAACAGATATGTGCAAATGTTGCTATGAATTTTCATGACCATCTTTTCTAGAAACGGTACCCAATCATACTAAAGTCTACATAAAAACAAACTTCAAAACCCTGAAGAAATTGTAAACATTATATGGGATAAATATATAAACAAAGAAGAAAGTTCTAACGGAACAGAGAAAAACAGAGGAATTATTTTATACAGGTAGTGTATGTTTTGGGGGCTCTGTTTGTTCAGACCTTCTTTCTCTATTAGCAAACCACTGAACTGTCCTTCTAGCAATACGCAACCAAAGCTGTCTCAACCTTTCCTCCTTTACGTTACTTCCTCCTTCTAAGGAAGGCTCTCTAATCATAGTCCTGGCATTTCTAAACCTCGAGAAAGCAGTAATTTCAGATATTGATCTTCTTTCAGACGGAGATATACCCCTTGAGGTGTCATGAACCGGTTTTGTTTCTTTTGAATCAGATGTAGAAGGTAGAAGCGGAATTGAACGTGGAAGACTTTTGTTGATTGTACTAATCTTGCTTTCAAACAATCTCTTGATTTCCATG
Organism: Erythroxylum shatona; assembly: GCA_027568895.1. Taxonomy (NCBI): domain Eukaryota; kingdom Viridiplantae; phylum Streptophyta; class Magnoliopsida; order Malpighiales; family Erythroxylaceae; genus Erythroxylum; species Erythroxylum shatona. The sequence goes on along the minus strand of JAOSBK010000007.1, from coordinate 220,170 downwards.
TCCTCCTTAATCTTCACAATTTGCCCGTCTTCCGAGGTCCTCATGGCTTTTAACTGACCGTTCTTGGAATCAAGAGCTGAGAATCGATCGCTTGACGAGTGGTTAAGCATTTCGGAATTCAAGTAAATCAAGTCAGAAGAACTAACATTACTCCATCTATTCTTGAGAACGACATCAGAGACAATGATCTCGTGGTGCAACTTGTGTAGGAGTTTCTTGTCATATTGGGTGCATATCTCAGTTTCTTCTTGAATCAACGCCTGTTCTTCCTTGTTACATTTCTCAGGTTTTCGAAAGCTGTTCCCAATGCTAAGTCTCCACGACCCTTGACGAATTTCCTCTCTCTGCACGAATAGCTCTATGTTTGAATCCTGACGTCCCTCTGATAGATTCATCAGAGATCGCATACTATGTGAATATGCCAAGGTTGCGAGGTCCTCTGCACTGACCTTGCACCTGCAAAGAGGGCAGCTTGAATGTTTATCTAGCCACTGATCGATACAGTCTATGTGGAAGGCATGTCTGCATTTGGGCAACAACCTGAGTACCTCGATATCTTCGAATTTTGACAAGCAGACTGCGCACTCCAGCCCTTGCCTAGACCCTCCAAGTGAAGAGAACTTGAAGAAAGGAAGAGATTCGATCACGGTTTTATCTATTCCAGAGAATCGTGAAGCTCCTGGCTGAAGCAGACCAGGACCGTTTTGTAAAGCAGCGTGAAAGGTAGTTCCTCGGTAGCAGAATTTCGCATAGAGTATGAGCATAAAAGTTGCAGAAAACATGATGCAGAGAATTCCTATGACAACGGCAAGACTTGGTTGGAAATTCGAGGTAAGATCATGTGATCCGTCAGCCTGAGGAACTCTGTTCTGTGCTTCACCTCGAATTATCACAAAAAGGAGACTCGCAATGAACAGACTCGAATGATTCATGGGAAAAGACAAAACAAACCCAAAACCTTTTTCCCAGAATTTCAATTTCAGTCAGCTCCAACAAGCATTCTGTATCTTTGTATGTATGGTTAGTGAAGATTTGATAAATGGGTTAGGAAGAGCTTGGAGAGGTTGATATATTAAGATGTCACTCCCCAAATTGGCATCTACATGGTTCACAGTTTCTTGGTTTCTTCTCAGGCTGGTACTTCGAGTCCATATTTGACAAACCATTTTTATATTCTGCCCCCAAGTATACGACTTTTGATATTCGGTAGTGATGACAAGGTGGAGGAGGGGATCATATAATGCGCGTACAAATTGGCCTAACATTAACAAGCCCTCCCCTCATCCCGACGTAAGATAATACTAGTTTTCTTCACTAAAATACAAGCTCTGGTAACGTAACATTTATTTGTAATTTGGCATGAACTTCCAATGAAAGTTGAAAACATATTCCTTCGTCTTGTCCTTCATAACAATCCATGGTTGAAGGCAAGATTTGATTATTACTGCAAAATAAGTAAGGTCAACGTCATTAAATAAGTCTTTATCTTCTCGCAAGTGGGTATTGCTTAGCTGATGTCACTGCAGAGGCCAGCTTACAAGCTGAATATGTATAGCGTAGCTTAGCTTGGCCAAAGGGTCGGAGAAATTTAATATGGTTTACTACTTTCTTATTCTGTAAGGATCTGTTACATCAACTTGGCTATACAATAATTTTAATCATCTTCTTCCCACATTCTTCTCCATCCACAATTTAAGAAAACTCCGCATGATTTAGAGAAAGTAAGCTTCGATTGATCAATTAAAGTTTTGAACTGGGTCAGGTTCAAACTAACCAATTTGTCAATGGTTTTGATAATTATTGGTAGTTTACTAAGTTTGGGACATAAATTGATATAAAAATGTTTATTGTTATAATTAATAACAAATTTAAAGTAAAAATTTTTAATAAACAAATTTATAGTTTTTATTTTTTGATAATAACTAAATCTATGTGCTTACCATTAATGATACCTTCAATCAGTGACAAACTCAAAAGTGACGTTTTACCTGAAAGAGGAAAGACATTGTTTAGTTGGCCAGCTGCATCCATTCTGCGCTGTCAAGTTTTAAGTGCCCGATTGTCTACTTCTTTCATGCCCAAAATTGAAACGTCAACATAACCAAGTAACAGACCGCACGCAAATGCCATTCACAACTTATCAAAGATGTTGACCGGAAAGTGTTAACAGAGGGAGGGAAGAGAGTTCCTGCAATGAATGGATTGGACGTTGTAGTTCCAACCTGTAAGGAATCCGACACGAAATCCGGCGGTGTTTACTGATCACGGCACATGCACTATGATACCAACTGCAAGTTTTCTTCAAATTCAATGACAAAAAAGCTTGGCAATGGCGTGCACTAAAGTCCTTTGCCCGTACGAGACATTATTGTCTTTCGTTTTTACACTTAACAGTGTTTAGCCATCTCCGCTTACAAGTTGAGATGAGTTAATTTCATGAGAGTTAATCAAATCATGTAGCAGTTAGCTAACAGATGGTTAGACTCCAAAGGCTACACCTCTCACACAATGATTTTACCATTCTCAAGCAAGAAAATCATGAAATTGTTGCAATCTCAAAACATGCTTCATAAGACTGATTGCCAGATCAAGATTTTAGGGAGATAAATCATAGTTCCTTTAGTGCTGATATCATCTTCTGAACTTCCATTCACCTGCTGATTACTCGTCTAATCAAATACAAACAGACTGCCTTCCGCCACTTAGCTATAGGCTACACTTTTCAGTTTTGACGTGAGAGCCTTGCAAGGAGGAAGGAAATCAAATTGCGATTCTCAAATATTACCATGGGCACAAAAAAGGCAGCTGGAATATTATGACATACAACTGCAACGTGTGATTGCAACAATGCGTGAAGCTAACGTTAGCAAACAGAGGAGTAAGATCAAAGAAGGATCCTAGCTCAATGTACTGTCACAAATTAACTTTCTTTGAACAAGGACAACATAGGTGTAGTTCGAAAGAGGGACGATGGTGGACCTCAACTTCGAGCAGAGGTAGTAGGATTGGTACTAGGAATCGTTGCTATATTGGTCTCACTTTCTGACTCCACATTCTCCTCACTTGCATGACGAACAAACTCATCAGGGGCCATGTGAGAACCATGACAAGCACAAACAATTTTTATTTGATCTGCACTATATCTGTAAGTGACACCAGATATAGTCCTTCCATTCGGGCCAGTGGTTGATACCCACGGCAAATTAGGAAATGAACCACAACCCCCGAATTTCACAGCAGCAGCCATACCTGGCTTTATTGCAGAGAAATCAAGCAATAGACCTTCGGCTGCTGAACATTCAGGAGCATCGTTTGCCCTAGGGTCCATGTTACTTCCTTTTACATCATTCTCAGCTTGCAAGGAGGTACCTTCTTCTGTAATGTGTTGCTTTCCATCATTTATGGCATGCTCTAGTTTTCTCCCGTTATAATGCGTAGCATCAGATAAATTTCGAGCCATTAACTGGGCAGCTGCTACATTAACCAATGATGTTAAAGAAAAGTAAAGCATATGTGAAGTCCTTCCAAAGGAAATTAAACTATAACTCTTAATATATCAATATCAATGATCAATGGTCACTGGATGTCATATGACAACATTGAAGGGTGTAATCCAACAAAACAAGCACACTAAAGCATGGTATCATGTAAAAGGATGATAATGTCAATTGAGAAAATCTTAGATGTTCTCCACTAGCACACAATGCATATCATAATTCTTCACGTTTCTTAGATATTTTAATTCTACTAGCTTTACAGACTCTAATCCAGGCAAGCATTACGCAAAACATGCATCATCAGTTGGATCATATAAGACTATGCAGGGTGATGAAGAAAATAAAGGAACACTTTCCTTGAAATTTTTTATTCTTCTTAGATAAGAATTTTTTATTCTTCTTAGATAAGTTAAAACAGATTAAAGCAGTGAGGCGTATACCTTGAGGAATCTTCAATCCATCATTATGCTTCTCTGAGTTTGGTTGACCTCTTCCAAGAGATGAAGGATGGATCTGTTGAACATGAGGAACAAAGCCCCAGGGATTCTCCTTATCCAAAGTTGGAAGCTGGACAGGTGAATAGCCAAACGTCATAGGCAAATTCGGTGGATTGATGGACTGGGTTCCTTTTTGTTGCTCAGCATTTAAAGAAGGCATCACCTGCATCATGCCTGATAGTTGATTTCCCGAATTGCTGGACACATCAAGAGAGTTGGACTCCTTTGTTGCAAAGGAGTAAGGCATATTCGCTATGTTTATTGGCTGAACTGGAAAAGGAACTCCAAAATTGAAGTTCCCCTGTTTAAATTCATTTGACGTTGAACTATTATGTCTCTTTTGTCGTTCTAACTCCGCAACATTTGAATTTGAAAAACCATGAACTTCCTTTTGAATCTCTGAAGGACCACTAACTCCAACAAATTGTTTGGAGCCATCATCGTTATTAGAGAACAACCTTGATGTTGAGCCCTCAACCTCCGAGTCAGCCACATCTTCATTTTCTGCAGTTGAGACATCATCTGTTGTTACTGATATATGCGATATTTTCTTGTCAGGTAGATCAGGATACTGAGCATCTCTCTCATGTTTCTTCTCATTATTTATCTCATCAGATATCATTTTGCGCTTTCTACCCACTTCTGGCCTCTTTTCTTCTTCAGTTTCAGTAGGCCTATTACCAGATGAAACCCACAGCATCATGTTGCTAATATTTGCAGAGGCATCTGCATTTGCATTGGACTTGGAAAGATCAACTAAAAATTTTTCCTGGGATTTTGCTGAACTTTGTGATCCAGTACCTGAATCCTGCTTTTGGGTACTAGAATAAAGGAACTTTTTAAAGTCATCTTCCAGTTTGTTACCTCTATCACCATCATCAGTCCTATTGTCGGAAGAGCTTCCACTTCTCCCTTTGGATTTCCCAGCTGATATGCCACAACCTAGACCCAAGCTGAGCTCAAGCCCACTCTCATCCTCCATATTCAGGGAGGAAAGATGCCAATCTGATTTAGGAATTAACTTTTCTAATTGTCTCCAATTTGGGAGGTAAGCATCTCCAATTTACATTCCTGCAAAAGCGTTACCTCATAAATAAAAACTCATTTCCCAAAATCAATCATATTTTGAAGAGTAACATGTTGAAGTACAAGAACTAATGCTACTAAAACAAGTGGAGGCATTTAAAAAAGAAGTGCTAATACTTATCAAATCGATCTACTGGCATCTAGCTATCAGCAGCTCAAGGCCACTAGATATAACAAACTTTATTGCAGGAAAATATGGTACAGTTGTCAAACAAAAGAACTTTATCGCTGTTACCAAAGGTTTCTTACTGAAATTTGTATCTAGAGACAAACAAACTAGTCTTTCACAACATTTCAAGCTAATAAATCTAAGAAATGAAACAGAAGGGAAACAGAAGGGAAACAGAAGGGACATAAGTGGGCTTAAGAAAAATACAGGGGTTCTCTATACGTTTTAGAGTACAAAGACTACTACTACTTCCACGGAACTAATTTCCAAGTAAAAGCAAACTTGCCAAAATCTACGATCCAACTGAAAAGACCAAAACTTTGATTGCAGAAGAACAGTACAAGACCAAACTCCGGAAGGAAAACAGCATGAAGTACCATGAAGTACCATAATCGAATTGTTCTTAGCATGGATGTATGGTTTTTCTTGAGTGAAAAGTGCGAACTTGATGATAAAGAGCAAGCAATATGTCGAGAAACGAAAAAAAAACCCAAATTTCCTTGTCCTTTATATTCCTTTCCTAGAAACCTTTTTCTCAGCGAGCAAATATGAATTCCCAGATCTAAACATGATCTGACAAAGCATGCAACCTCGGGAATCAAGGAAATTAAAAATACCCATCAAACTCCAAACACACTGATTGATAGACAGGACCTTAAATAGGCTCATAAATCAAGATCAAGATAAATACCCCAAAAGCCAGACGCAGAAAGATCAAAAGTTTACTCAATTCCCACAAATTCATACAGAAAGAGGAAACAAAAAGGGTTACACAACGGAATCCAAATAATTATTAAAAAGAGTGGGAAACAGAAGTAGATAAAACCAACCGAGAAGAGAAGTGATAAGAACAAATACCTGAACAAAAGATACACAGTGGATTAAACAAAGATTTTGAAGGATTTTCCTTACGCAGAGGGAGGCCTGTAAACAAAGAAAGTTCAGGTTAGAAACTTCAAAACTGGTTGGAGCCTGGAGATTTATTAAAAAAAGACTAAATTTATACGAGTAAGTATAAGTCTCCTATCTGCACCATGTGTTCATCGTGTACGCCTTTAGCCGTTCAACACAATTTTGTTAATTCTTTAATTTCTCTAAATTGTTGTTTGGGCACATTTTAAAACTGAAAAATGAAAATACTCACTTGGAAAAAAATATAAGTTAAATACCTTCTAGACGTTTAAATACTAATTAATTACTATTAATAGAGTTTGTGAAACTCTATTAAATATTATAATCTCAATTTTCATGTGTTTAGATATTTAGAAGTTATGCAGAATACGAGGTAGAAGACCTTGAGGTGGAAAATAACCTTTGCTTTGTCGGTACGTTTGAAAGCACTGCTCGAGTTAATGGATACGAATTACGATTTTATCTGATTTGGCAAGCAAAGGTGTTAGAATATATTTTATATATTCTTTGTTTAGTTTTGACATTTTGAATTGGACATATAAGAAAATTAAAATTATTATATGGATTAATGAAGATGGGTGGAGATTTTGTTTTAATAGAAATTCAAATCATACACGTGGATATGCAGCAGATGTGGCGATTGTATTTTAAATTGAAGTCTATCTAAAATATGCATCTAGAAATTGGGTTTTAATTGAAGTATATCTAAAAAGAGATCACTGAAAAAATAAACCCCTTAGGTGTGTGAAGTACATGTGTGAGATAGACTGGATGGGTGTTAGTTGTTTAATGAAACTGTGATTGTGGTTATGCGGTGATGGCATATAGGTGAATATTGGTGTTAGATAGAAAATCTTCTCTGAAAAAGCGAAAGACAATTGACATCATTCTTTTACACAAAATTCAATGAAGCAAAAAATGAGTTCTTATTGACAGCATCATGATCATTCAATGAAGCAATAAATAAGTTCTTGTTGCTTGATCACGAGAAGCAGCTTATGCGAAGTTGGATCAGAAACGAAGCAGTGGGCGTTAGTTGGTTATTTTCCATATTTATTCTTCTTGGGTCTGTGCGTGATTTCTTTGTTGAATCGTGATTAGTTGGCTACGCATGGTACTTTTGTGGGCTGAGTTTTGTTTCATGGTTGATATATATATGAAGCAGTAAGCGTGTGCCTCTGGAAATTTGTTTTTGTGAGTAAAGTGAATATATCTGCAGTGAAGAACGAATCAACTATGGACAAGGTTTTCTGTTGAGTTATTTCTAGAAGACAAATTCATAGGAAAGTCTTCCTTGTCTCAAGTATTTTTGTTATTTAATTTTTAGTTGATTAAATACTTGAGTTATTTTTGTTTATTATTTTCTTGAGTGATTTAGTTACTGTTCTTGTTTCAAAAGAGTGTTGAGAAAAATCCTCTGTTGAGGTTAGTACGAGGCAGTTGTACTATTGGGTGTGAAATTCTTTTACGAGAAATGAGGTTGAGAGATAGCGCCAAGGGTTGAGTGGTGTCGGCTCAGTAAAGCCTTGAGTAAAACTATTGTACTTCGGTGATTAAGCAGACGTAGGCAAGATGTGCCAAACTGCGTTACCAAACGTCGTGTCTCGTTATTTTGCAATTGTGATTTTTTTTATTTACTTGCGCGAAGAAAAATTTATGGATAGCCTACGAATTGATTAACGATTTAATTATTTCACTTATTATGTAACATTGCAACTAAGGATCACAATCATCTATTTTTCCTCTGCAATTAATCTAAGGCAATTTGGAGCCAAATTATGCACTTCTTACCATCTCAAAATGGCAGGTATGACTGGGATCCTATACTGCATTGAGTCATAAGTAAATCCAAGAAAGGAACTCCAAATGCTACTCTTTTCGCAGAAGCCTTTTCTATAAGCATATATAGAATTTGCAAAGAAAGAAATAGTGGCATATTCACTGACAAAAAAGAAGGAAAGTATCAACTTGCAGATAGAATAGTCAACCAGATCCGAGCTAACATTTTCGCCGAAGATGCAAAATATTCCCTCTTTATGGACATCAAGAGCAAATGACAACTTTAATTCTCTAATGCTTCTTATTATTTTGCCCTCTTTTCTTCTTGAATTCATCTTAGATCCTTTGTAATGTGAAAGTAAATGCTTCTATAGTTCTAAACTCATCGTAAAGTCGTAATAGTTTCATCCATAGTAATACATCATTCTTTTATAAAAGAAATTACTAATTCCTTTCTTTTTTTCATTTTTAATTCAAATACAAAATTTCTTTTGAAGCCTTAGGTACTAGTTACAAAATCTAGACACATTTTTAGTCCCTTATATTAATTTCATTTCAAGTCCTAAGACACAACTTGGGCATTTTCTTTATTTTAAACTCTTAGATACGATTCTAGAAATTTTCTCCATTTAAAGCATTAAGCCTTCCTTAAGCATATCAATTTCATTTCAAACCCTAAGACTCAATTCTAGATATTTTATTTTAATTTTAGAGCCTTCTCTAGATATTATATTTTAATTTTAGAGCATTTAATCCATTTTATGTATTCCATTTCATCTTATTCTTAAGCCCTAGTATTCCATTTCATTTTATTCTTAAGCCCTAGTACTCACTTCTAGGCTCCATTTCATTTTAATCCCAAACTCTAAGACTTACTCTATTAATTTTGTTTTAATTCTAAGCCTTAAGACTCATTCATGGCATTACCAAGTGCCAGAAAGGACAATTTCTTAATTTTTCTCAACAACGAAGAAAAAATTTGAAGTGTTGAAAGGTATAACTATAAGGTAATTATAGTAGCTATCCTACATTGTGAGTGAAATACTGGCAGATGAGCAACTATAAGATAATCCATCAAAATCTTAGTAACTAATTTTTGACATCAAAAAGGTATTTTTATGCTTTCTTCCTCTTTATTTTAAGCAATATTATTATCACTACAATTTCCAGCAAATTCAAAAAGACATTTGAGTATTAGTTCAAAGATTTTTTATGAAAGCATAACTTGCAAAACTGGTGTAAAAACACCCTGCATAGAGCATGAACTGAATCAAAATGAATTGTCGAGAATCTTAAGTCTAGGAATTGGATGCTTTAGTACTGGCATTGTTCACATGCACGCTATTTTGCCACAAAAACCTTGCAACCGATGCTCAAGAGTTTTTGCATAGCATCATCTAGCCCTTTTCTGAATGAGAAAGTTTCCATTTTAGAACCTCATTTTCCTTTCTCAAGTTCATAATTTTTTGCTTTAGTGTCTCAACAAGCCGATCTGCAATCAAGTCCTGCTGCTGTTCAACCAGCTTTGTTTTGCTGACCAACACTGCGACACAACAAGGAAAGATATAAAACAGGACATAAGCAGGTTTCTTACAAACTTAGTAGGGATCATATCAGAAAGACCGTAAACTGTATGCCATACAAACAGTGAAATCCCTGACTGTGTAAATTGTGCATTATCGATGACTAAAGATCACCAACAATGCCGAGAAAAATTGAAATATTTTTTTTACTCACACTCCTTTTCCAAACTGCAGAGTTTTTTACTGAACTCATTTTTCTCTTCCTGTTCAACCAGGAGGCAGTCCTTTAAATCTTGAATCTCAAGAATAACTGTCACCAGTGGCCAATAAACGTCAAAATGATTAGACACACTGCATTTTACTGAAAAGATCCAACGTTTCAAATATTTGAACCTCACATTTTGATTCCATCTCATAGGAGACTTGCTCCAACCTCTTTGCCAAACTCTGCTTAAATGTCTTTTCTGCAGACAAATCATGACGGAGATGACTTATGGTTGCCTCATCCGCTGCCTTCTCAAGTAGAAAGCCTCTAAGGTAGTGAACAAATCATCATCCCCAAAACCGTTGAGCACATTAAGGGACATAATGTAATGGTAGATTAAATCACCTATTTTGGGACTCGAGTTCTGCAATCTTGATTGTATATTCTTGCTTCAGAAATTCCAATGCATCTCTGTGCGCCTGATTATAGATTTTAGCAGTAGAAAGCATGACGGGCAAACAGATAATGCTTGTAGTATACGAATCATTTGCATTACAAATTACAAGCACCTGAATGAAAGGTTCTTAAAAGACCGCTTTTCCATAATAAATTGAACTACCTGTCCTACAGTCTACTCAAGTGTCCGAGATAACTTATTTAACCATGTATTTTGATCAAGTATAGCTCCACAGCTCCTATTGCACAAAGTGTACTTTCACTTACTTTCTCTTTGCTGAACTGTTCGTTTCTGATTCTTTCTAGCTCCTCCTGCAGGCTTGAGCATCTGGTACGTCGTTCAAGCTGAATGTCATAAACTCAATATATCAGGTTAAAGACTACCAAAGTTGAGAACATGCTCATAGAAGCTTCATCATGAACTCAATCCATTCGATGGCTTCTCGACTCTGCTTCAGATCTGCAGATGAAAGAAAGGATGGATTCTTTCAAGAGGAACAACAAAAGTAGCACAAACCTGCTCCGCTAGATTATTCAAAGACTCTCCGTAAAGTTTTGTCAATCTTGCATTTTCTGCAAACGTCACACAAGAGACTAAAATTTACACTTTTGAGTTTGAGAACTGTAAAATTGGAAAAAAAAAAAAAGAAGAAGAAGAAGAAGAAAGAAACAGAGAACACTTACGCAAATTACTTTTTTTTTTCCATGGAAAATTGTGCATGACATTGAATTAAGCTGGCTATAACAGTCACGTATTGAATGCTTCAAGGAGGTCGTGTATTTGATCAAACACAGCAAAATGTTGGGTTTATTTTATGCATTTAATGGAAGTGAAAGGAATGAAAGAGAGAAAACCTTGTTTGAGGGAATTGGAGATGAGCTCAAGAGCCTCCCTCTTCTTGATTTCCGCATATAAATTGGCTTTAACCTCTTGCATTTCCCTCGTACCATTCTTGAAATCCTGCAAACCATAACCCAAATTCATTTCAGCGAATTCCATCACCAGCAAACCCATTAACCTGAAGGGAATAAAGAAGGTAACCTCGTATATCTGATCGAAACTTGAGAGCAAGGAATCGACCTCTCTATCACAACTTATTTTCGCCATTTTCAGCCTTGATGTAATGCCGTTTCTTAAGAAAAAATTTTTCAAGAAGCGCCTAAATTGGAACTTTTAAAATTATAATTACATGTTATATTCAGTAATATTTTTTAAAATATTATTTAATTTCGCAAAGAATTTTTTGTGTGTGAAGAAAGTAACATTAGATATTAATAAAAAGGAGGGTTCATACAAGAAAGAAAACTATATACAGAGTAAAACAAATAGCCACAGACGGCGCTCAAAACAAAACAAATAAGCTACAGGCGACTCTTAAAACATAAGAAATAAGCCACAGACGGCTCTCAAAACAAAACAAAAAGTCACAGGCGGCTCTCGATACAAAGCAATCAACTATGTGGAAAGCCTCCAGATATGCCGCTGAAGAACATGTATCTGAACAAAGAATTGATTAAGCTTGGTTCATTAATGTAGCATTTTATTTTCATACGGAGCCATTCTTTTAAGAAAATAAAAAATCTCTTAAAGAATAAGGAGCTCAAGTGTAAGTTACGAGAAGAGAGTAGCTATACGGCAACATTAAGATTATGTTTGGTTGAATGTAAAGTTTTTAATAGAATGGAATGGAATATAAATGGAAGTAATGTTAGAAAATTGTTATTTAGGAGGGAAAGAAGCGTTCATAATGTAATATAGTGAAATGTTATTTTAAATAAGGGTTTATAATGTAATATAGTGAAAAGTCATTTATCAAAACTTTTCCGATAGTCGGACAATTTTGATCATCTTCAAAATCTAGCAAGATAAAATCCACAGGGATGATAAGCTTGTCCACTTTTACAGGTACACCCTCCACCATCCCTAACGGTTTCTTCATTGATTGGTCCACTAATTGAATAAGCATAGAAGTTGGTTTCATATCTCCCATCCTCAATTTTGAAATCGTTAAGTTACCAACTTCACAGGATATTGTAAAACTCCTTGGATCTGTCAATTGTAAAGGCATGTGATTAGTACTTAATGAGCTGGAGGTTTCCATTAGGGCTACCATTTGATTATTGCCCAAAGTTCGCTTGTTTGAGAATATGTCTTTGAGAAATGTCGCATACGTGGGTGTGATCTTCAAAGCTTCCACAAATGGCAAGGTAATTTTTAATTTCTTCATCTTTTCTCCAAATCTTGCAAATTGGGCATCTAATTTGTTCTTTTGGAGTCTTTGTAGAAATGGTAATTTTGGTGTATAAGGTGAAGGAGGAATGAATGGAGGGTCCTTATTATTCTTTTCTTCATCCTTTTTTTGCTTCTCTTGGTCTTCTACAAGGTTCATCTTGTTTATCCGTTAGTTCTCTTAGCTCTTTCCCACTCTTAAGTGTGATAGTCTTACAATCCTCTATTAAATTTACTTTCATGTTGCACAGACAATTTTCCACACTTCTTTTACAAAACTCCCTAGAAAGCTAGCCCATTTGAACCTCTAGGTTGTGAATAGAAGAGGCATGATCTTCCGTTATTTGCTTAAGCTTCTCTTCTAGGCCTCTTTCATGTTTATAAGCTTATCCATGATCTTGTCCAATTTAGAATCCCATGAACTGGACTATTCTTGCTGAAATCTTAAGAGGGTTTGATGTCCCAAGTGAGTACTTACATTATTAGATTAACAGAAATCTAAGTGGTTTTTTCACCCTAGGTTGTACTTGTTCCAATAAGAATGATGACTTCCCTAACCAAATTGTGCCTCATTGAAGTCTGCAAGGGTCCTTTGCACCGTATAATATATTTCCTCCATCATTTAACTTTTTCTACTCCTTATAGTTGCCTTGTGATGTCCAAAGTAATGTTTCATCTACTTTGTGCCCAAACTTCTTTCTTTTCTTTTTTTAATTTTTAATTTTTTATATTTCTTGTGATTGAGTACCAAACTTACAAGAGATGGTGCAAATTCCTTAGACTAAAAAATTTAAAATAATCTTATGTCTCTTTAACAACGACGCCAAAAACTTATTGAATTGATAAGTTTTAATCTAATTAAAACCCTCAATTATTGCAAGTGCATGGGTTGTGAATTGTAGTAAAAGAGATGTCGATCCCATGAAGAGGTGTGAACCAATCAATCCTAAATTCTCTAAGGCTTAGAAAAATTAATAAAATGATAATAAAAATAGAACAGAAAAGTAAACACGAAAGTATGATTGTTAGAAAATTAACTTGTAAAAGTAACGCACAATGAATTTAAAGTTGAGCAACACAAAAGCCACAATTGAAAATCAACCAAGAGAATTAACGACTTATGAAGGAAGGGATTTATCCTATCATCAATGCAAATCTAATCACTTATGTATTAATATGGTGTCGATTTTAGAATATCAAGGGGTGTATTACTCTCTCTTAAGTTATAATCACTAAGTCTTAATTGATAATCCCTAATTAAGTCGAGTAACTAAAAATGTAATCTCTCAATTGATGATCAACCTATAACCTAATTAGTTCTTAAGTGTTCTAATGACCAACTGGGTCGTCACATGAGATCTCTCTCTGTATCAATTATCGATTTGATTAATTGTATGGTCTATTGAGTCACTTAACTCTCATTAATCCAACCCAATCATTTTTATTTGGTTCACCCTCTTAGTTTATTACCGAAACATGCAAGCACCGCAATTATTCACAACACCCGATCAATCAACACAAAAGATAACTAGATTAATGTTGAATCAATTCAAAATCTATAAAGAAAAGTTAACATAATCAATAATCCAAAACTCATATTCATCTTAATATTCAAAGTAAAAAATACAAAGATGAAAAAAATGATTACTTGCAAGGGATCGGACGATTCAGGAAAGGCAACAGCTGCGAAGATCCGCTTCCTCTTTCCTCCGCTTCCTCTTCTCTCTTCTTCCTCCTATCTCTTGGAGTCTTCCAAATGTGGCAGATGTAGAGCTCCTTTAGGGTTTCATCTATTTCCTATTTATAGTATTTTTGTTTTGAGCAACCTTAGGTCCTTTTCTGAGTCTAAAAGTTTCGAAAAGCCCTTTGAAAACTTAAGTTTGAAAGGTCATTCTTATCTGTCTATGCACAGGCCATAATCATAGCCTATAGTGCTATGATTGTGGCACATTGTTTCGCCTTTTATCACGATCGTGGCTAATCTCTCCTAGTTCTATCACAATCGTGGCTTATTGGCCACGATCATGGCCTAGGTTCGGCTTAAGGCTTTCTCCAAATTGTCTTTGTTCCTCAATATTTTCGCTAAAACACTAGCAACATATCAAGGAACCTCAAACACATAAAATTAAAGCTCAATAGGGTGCTCTAACCCACAAAACACTCAAAACACAAATATTTAACTAAATAACAAAATCTTAACCTAAACATATAGTAAACATTTAATATGACCACTAAACATATACTAAACTATCTGCTAAAACATTATACAATCTACAACTAACAACCACCTAGTATATAATGCCTCAATTGGTGTCGTATCGATGTTAGAGGGATAACTATTATTATACACAAACTCCGTTAAAGGTAGATATCTATTCCAATCACCCTTAAAGTTCAACACATAAGCTCTCATGATATCCTCCAATGTCTGAATTGTATGCTCTAACTGTCCAAATGAGGGTGAAATGTAATACTCAAATTCAACTTATTCCCCAAAGCTATCTGTAAACTCATCCATAATCAAAAAGTAAACCATGAATCTCGATATGATACAATAAACACTAGAACCTCATGTAACCTCACTATCTCATCAACATTCAACTTAGCAAGCTTGTTTAAGGAGTTTGTCTATTGTACAGGTAAGAAGTGAGCTTATTTAGTTAACTTATCCACAATCACCCAAATTGAATCATATTTACGTTGGTCCTTAATCACACTACCACCAAATCCATAAAAAATTTCTCCCACATCTATGATGGAATGGCTAAAGGTCTTAATTTTCCTACCGGTGCCTGATGCTCTGCCTTAACCTGCTGACAGGTAAAACACCTCGACATAAACTCTGCTACATCTTTCTTTATTTGGGCCACCAATAATAAGGTCTCAAGTTTTGATACATTTTTGTAGTACCAGGATGCATAATATATGGTGCACTATAAGCATGCTTCAAAATCTCGTCTCTTAATCCATCTACATTTGGAACACAAACTTGCCTCCCAATCATCAATGCTTTTTTTGCTCTTACTAAAAAGTTTGTCTCCTAGTCTATTGCACTCTCTCTCTTATTCGCATCAGATAAGAATCCCAAGCTTATGCCTCTCTGATCCTATCTCCCAAATCTGGTTGGACCTATAATGTAGCCATTAAATCGCTTAGATAATCAATATTCAATTTAACATCTGGTGCCCTCAACTCCACTAATGACATCATACTATGTCCACTTAAACTAGCCATTATGCTTAGGCTTTTCCTACTCAAAGCATCTGTAACTACATTATCCTTTCTCAGACAGTAATCAATAGTACAATCGTAATCCTTCAATAACTTGATCCATCTTCTTTGCCTTAAGTTTAACTCCTTTTGAGTTGAGATATACTTAAGGTTCTTATGATTTGTAAGGATAAGAAATGTCTCACCATATAAATAATGTCTTCAAATCCTAAGAGCATGCATAATTGTCACTAACTCTTGATCATGAGTAGGATAATTCAACTCATGTGATCTCAACTTACGAGAAGCATAAGCTATTACCTTTCCATGTTACATCAATACACACCTCAAACCTATCCTCAAAGCATCGGTATATACCTCAAAACTTCCACCACTCGATGGTAGCACAAAAATTAGGCCAAAAGTCAAATTCCACTTAAGCTCCTCAAAACTCTCCTATCACTAATTTGTCCAATCAAACTGAACTCCTTTCTTTAACAAATTGGTTAACGGACTAGTTATTATCGAAAATCCTTTTACAAATCTTTGATAATATTCAACAAGTCCTAGAAAACTCCTTATCTCTGATGTATTTCTAGAGGACTCCAACTCTGTAATTACCTTTACTTTGGTAGGATCAGGCATTACTCCCTCTCGAGACACCACTTGTCTAAGTAAAATTACTCGTTCTATCCAAAAGTTACACTTACTCAACTTCACGTACAATTATCTCTCCTTCAGAATCTGTAACACAGTCCTCAAATATTGTTCATGCTCCTCTTTACTCCTCGAATACACCAATATATCATTAGTGTTTTTTACTCAATACGTCCCTAAAAACATAAACCCGCTCTGATACCACCCAATGTGATGCTCCCAAAACTTCTTAAACCATAATTGACCAAATTGTTCCCAAAGCATAATATTAATCACTAAAATCATCATTAGCTCCAAAAGAAAGATGTTCAGCAGATACAAAATTATTCTATAAATCATAACTACCTAAGCTATCACATTCAGAAATATACACAATCAAATAACTTTACTCAATTAATTTACTGGGCCCACCTAAACTCCACTTTGTTAGTCTTGTACAATGGGGTTATTGGCAATCACTCAATCTCCTAAAAAACTAGTGGTAAAGAGGTGAGCAGCCTACTCAATAAGGATAACTGATTGTACCCTTAAAATAAAATATCTCAATAAATAATTATAAAACTTAGTACAATGATTAAAACATACATATAATACAAACATACATAACATTACTCAGTTTAATCCAAATAATTAACAAACTTCTCAAAATTTTTACCAAACAATGATTACCATAAATATTAATTTATAACTACCATACATGCTTTATTCCATCATTAACTGAATTGTTTGGGTTTTGCTTAACCTAATAGGCTTACATTCAATGATCTGCTGACTCATTTCATCTCATCATAATCTGTCACCAATGAAAATGTAATTAAATGTACAAATATTGACATAAGGTACCTTAATATTTTAATCTCTCTTGGTACCCGATATTACTCCAGTACCTAGCCATCGACACAAGATATCCCTAAGACTCAGGATAGCCCGGTACCACTTCGATACCTATCTATTGATATAGGACATACCTAGGACTCAGGATGCTTCGGTATCTGCTCCACGGACAGATACCTAGCTACCACTTGCTCATCTTTAAACAACCTATCAATCTATGAACATTGAATGTAGCCTATCCTAGGCAAGCCATCAATTCTTAATTTTCACCAATTATTCACAACATATTATCAACCAATCTCTATTTAATAACACATTTTCACCAAATTAACAATCTATACACCTCAATATACATAACAAAATATAAAGGCAAAACACCTTGTAATTCATGTATGAAACCATTAATGACTAATGCAAAATATAATTTATTAATACTTTATTTTAAGAGTAAAGTCCAAGGTTATCCTTGCTTCAATTTAAGACTCAACTAACTTATAGTGCAATTTAATCCTTAATCAGACCTTCGTACCTAAAAAATTACAAAATTCTATTAGACTAATTTAAGGAAATTTTCAATCCTAATTATGCTTAATAGTCTAACATGATTCTCTTTTCTAATTTACTCTTAATTATAAAAATAATATCCTGACTAACCTAACCACCATAATTACTAAAATATCCTTAACCAATTAAAAGTCCTATTTTACCCTCATCCATTTCAAGTAATACCAAAATTGCCCTCCTTAGAAGTAGATTCCATATTTACCCTTCACTCTTTGCATTTCCTATTCTGCCCCTACATGCAACTTAAATTTTCAAAAAATGTCATCTTCTTCATCCTCTCCTCTTCTCCTATTTCCTCTTCTTTTATCACTTTCTAGCCATATTTTCTTCATTTTTATCCCTTCATACACTTTCAATTATTATCCCAAACAACCACAACATGTAAACTAACTATAAACTGGTGTAGGATAATCAAAAATCACAAAATAGTAGCTGGAAATTTGCGTAAGTGTTAAGGGATTTTGGGATTGGTAAACCTCCATAACTTCCTCCAAATTTTCTACAAAACAAGCATAATGAGGAAACTATAAAAGAAATGTCACATGCAGGAGAAGGGGGTGTTTTTTGACACGCTTACTAGCTGAGAAATGAAGAGAAAGATGAAGAAAGAAGGTGATTGAAGTTGGTTGTCTTAATTTTTATTTCCAGATGATGTCTTTTATACAGATTATTAGTAAAGGTTGGGTTAGGTTAGGTTGGGCTACTTTATCTGTTTGTCGATTGTCATCTTCGTAGATTAGGATTGCAGGTTATTTGGTTGAGAATGAGTTCCTGAAGTATGCCTAACCTTCATAATTAGATGTTTATCCTCCAAGAACTATCAGAACTGAAAATTAGGAACTAATCTTACTAGGTATATAGTTGTTCTTCCCAGTTATGTGATCATCTAGTGTTGCCATTCATCATCCCAAATTACCCAACTTTAGCTAAATTGTTGCTACTTTGAAGATGAATTTTATGAATTACAAGTTGTTCTTTTTATTATCGAACCTTTTTAATATTTGAAGGAGTTGTTGTTTCAGTGATTGGGGGCAACTTACTATTGGTGAAATTGTCTCCGTTAGAATCGTAATAACTGCAATGTTAAGTACAATACAATCAGAGGATGGGGAAGGGAGCAATTATTTATATGTTTTGAGATTCAAGGGTTTTCTATAACAATTCTTGTCTAATTTCCAAAACGCGGACTCACCTTAATCTTAAACTCCGTCATAGATTCGATCTCAAACAGAAGACCGTAATAAGATACTACACTCTTCTGCAAATCAAAATTAAGGACCCACTCGAAATTTCCCCATCCATATAAGAACAAAGAAAATAATTACCTCGCTCTTTGGAAATGCTTCCACAACTACAAAATATGATACAGAACTGTACAACAAGAGAGTGAAAGTATGCAACTAGTACTAGCGTGTTTCAGAATCAGTCGCTCACTAAATACAGCTTCTGATTATCGTCGATCATCTCTATATCAAGAATTTTACCTGCATCTTCTGACAGGATACAGGAATAACCTGGCAATTCTAGCTTCTCTTTTGCTGCTTCTACAAGTTCTTCCATCGTATGAGGCACCCACAACACTATTCCGCTCCTTCTATGTTCTTCTGTGGCCCTTGGATGAAGGGGAAAGACGGTGCATTTTCTTCTGCGGTTCTTTTCTGTAACTGGCAACATATGTTCCAGTTAATAATATAGAATATGTTCTAGTTACATTAATCCTTTTATGTAAGCTCAAAGGATTAGTAACATAACAGTTGTTTAAAGTTCTCCGCAAAATTTTCTCAGGTTTTAGATAACTACAAATACTAATCCAAACTCCATATGCATTGAAAAGTTGTAATTCCCGGTAGAAGAAGGGTAAGTTGATGAATCTTGACGATACCTCTCAACTCTTGAGAGACTTGGGGCAATTCAGATAACTGAGTCAATTTGGCATCTTCGAGCAGCCTCATCAATTTCTTGTTACCTGATATTCGACCATCATCAATTGGAGTGTTTCCCCATCTACAGAGTAAAGTTAGGCAAGCATCAGTTTCTTTGCAGGAAAATTTCTGAATAGCATTAACATAATACAAAGTTAAACATCCTCCTCCAATTCTTTCTAATTAGGCTTAATGACTAAGCTTGCATTCACCGAAGCTGGGGATAAGCTAACTCTTAGCCAAACTCATTCCACCATATCTTGGTATGCCTGAAAATTACTCGATTAATATACCAGGAGAATTGTTGCTTAATGCAAGCATGATTCTCAGATGTCCAGTCAAAACGGACAAAAATATTATTGTTGCTTACCTGTCTTTGGAGAAAACACTAGCTCCAGCTTCTAATAACGGCTTTGCCATCATGTGCAATCCTTCTGAGGCAGCTACATGAAGTGGAGTACGGTGATCGTAGTCCTTTGCATTTGGATCAATGCCATTTGTCAAAAGTCTTTTGACAAAATCTGAATCTCCCTTAGCAACAGCGGTACATAGCAAATTTCCAGCATTATCTATATTCAAGGATGCTCCTTCTTTAACAAGTAAAGATGCAATTCGATCATGTCCATTCTTGATCGCTTCGAGTAATGGCGTGTTTCCAAATTTATCTACAATAGTATCATTATGATGCAAATGATTAATAATTTTAATCACTGCTTCAGGGAAGAAAATTATTAGAAAGAGATTACCTTTGATATTAATGTCAACTTGCTCCTGAAGAAGGAAAAGTATAACGTCTTCGTAACCTCTCGATGCAGCTAGATGCTGATCAATGAAAAAACCTTCATCAGATACAGCAGTGATTCTTACTCTTTCTAATTTAACAAAGATTGGCAGAAGTATGAGCAAAGTACAAATATTGCTTCCACGAGTTGACATATTGCGAATAGTATGTCCAACTACAAACGGTCCTTTAGCAGCAATACGCCAAAATATCAGAGACGTAAAAGTCAAGTTTAGTAGTTGGGTTTTGATCATTGTCATTCAAAGCATTTCTCCCATTCCTATTACGAAACATAGACCCAAGAAAAAGGGAAGCCATTCAAGTATGACATGTTTAAGCTAATAAATGCCACATCTCTTTCTTGACTGACGGTAGTCAATGGAGAACCAAAAAATAAATTTCTTCCGTCTCGGAGAACTCTCTGCATTATTTTGAGCCCATCACACAGCCTCAAGACAGCACTCATCTTAGCGTGGCTTACTAATTAGAGCAGTATTTAATCCCACGAAACTAAAGGAGCTGAGCGCCTTATTTCGTTCTAATCAGTCTTTTATTTCCTTCTTAGTGAAAACAGAAATGGTTCCAAGTGAAGGTCCTTACATGGAAGGAAAGAAGGATTAATAAATTGAAGGAGACAGGGCCCCATGGAGTTATTCCCTAGAAGCTTCGTTATCATCTGGTTACTATAGGAGCTCCACACATGTTAAGATAATATTTATGTTATGTTTTCCTGTTTAGGAACTTTAGAATGTATTGTTCATCTTGTAGAGAAACAAGTACAGGAGGAAAAATGTATAAAACTAAACCACATAGACCTTACCAGTGGTGATCTCCCATCATAATCCGTTCTGTTGGGATCAGCTCCGGCTCTAACATAACCTTTCAACTGATAAAGGTCTCCGTTATAAGCCGCATTATTCACCTTCAAAGCCAGTTCACCTTCTTGCTTACCAATATGAAATGTGATATCTGATTCCAGTTGCTTATCTCGAAGAAATATTTCTTTTCCCTGCAAAAGTTTCTAACTTGGATAACTTGTTTCAAATATAAACGAACCCTTTATTTAATGATTTGAATCATTAATACATTTGTTGACTGACCACATAAATTTCCTGATATGTAATCCTGCATTTACGAGGTAAAAATAAAGAAGAATATACTAGAAATTAAGTTGGCAAGTCTTGGATATCAGAATGGCTTAAATTACCTCTAAAAGGTTGTTCAAGATTTTACGCCCATCATAAAAGTATATGTCAAGTACGTTAGAGAAAGATTGTTTATCAAGCCGCAGAAGCCTGCTTAGTTCACGAACTTGAACTGCATAAGGCTGAGGAATGTTGCATAGGACAGAAATTTCTCCAAAGGAGCTGTTAGGATGCAAAAGAGAGACAGTCTCTTCTTCTCCATCTTCCACAGATCCAACTGCTTCCTGAAACAGAACAATAAAATGCTAACAAAAATTGGCACAAAACTGTAACATCAATGCACAGTGCTGCAAATTTAAGTACATCAATGCATTTTCCAAGTGCATACCTGCATTTACTAAAGATGGAACTAATTTAATATTCAAATCATCAGCCGGCAAACATGTACAATGTATTTGGTGCATCTAAATAACAATATAAACTCGAAACTTTGAATTCCAAAATTTTAGAAGGCCAATGCAAAGAAAAATGGGAGTCAAATGTAGAGAAGAATTTCACAAGAATACATTCAGGTTGAAAGGAATATGATGTAATTGTGTAATACAAGAAAATACATGATAACTTGATAAGCATTGTAGTAATTCACCAACTGAACCATATATCATACCAATAAGCCATGACAGACAAAATAAATTTGGTCTACAACATGTCCCTGCTCCATAATCACTTCTCCTGGGAGAAAAAATTCCTCATGGAGCCTGATAACCTGAAAGGTCAAAGAGTAAAATAAAGATGAGCCTAGCATAGATGAAATGCTGTGACAATTGAGCAGCAAACAGAAGGCATAAAGAGAGAATTGATTTGCTCTCTCTGTCTCTCTCTCACACACAAACATACACACAACCGCACGCAAACACTCACGAACATACAGCCAGTGAAGAAAGCGTTCTACTAACTTTCAATTTGATGAGGCAATCTAGCAACATGACACGGAATATCAAATGATTCTGAATAATCTTTGTGCACCAGAAATCTAAAATAGAAATTTCAGTTATTCAGTTACTATACTATCAATGAGAAATAACATGAAGAGTATATTGTTGAATACTTACAATTTGATTGATGAACTCTGAAGAGCATGCCTTAAACAACGGGACCTTTTTAATGTATGGCAAGTACAGATTCTGAGAGATCTGCAAAAGAAATCGTTCCTTTATGATAAGCCTGAAAATCATGGGAACAATGCATGCAACCAAAGAAAGGAACACAAGACATGCATTGCAAATGAAAGTTAATCATAAATGACTTATGACATCGTTTCAGGAAAAGAAATATAACTTTCAGATTCATCGGGAAAAACATCACAAAGATTAGCTGAAACTTCAAACAACCTGCTCAGCAGCAAGAGTTTTGCTAGAGAGCATGAATTGTCGCATGTTAAATTTTATGACTGCCTTTCTGACATTTAGTCAGGCAGTTCATCAGAATTTGAAAATAATTGAAAGACGTCATTTCGCTGACTTCCATTTACTGGTTCCCTTGAGTTTCATCAAATGAAAAGTTTTAGGATGTGGCTCTTGCTGCATGCTATATTACTATCTATCTACCAGAACTTCTAAATATTCATTCCTCATTATTATTGCCCTTCCCTCAAAGGCATACTGGAGAAGATCCTAGGAGACAACTATACTGCCCAAAGAAGCTGGTAAGGATTAAACAGATTACGAGGGCATGAAAACGTATTGCTTTCCTTTGAGAATGGACGAAGGTTTAATTCCAGAAGAAGCAAGCACTAGCTCTCACAAAGTATTCACAGGTGGGAGCTGCAATTGGATTGTCTTTTAATGAAAAAGGATCGATCTAAGGTTGCTATTTTTTTCAGGTAAACTTAGGTTATTGGAGATGCACGATATAAAATTAGATAATAGACACACATCTTTTAAAGTTTTGGAAGGCGAGGCAAGCAGAATCAGCTACGATCTAAATATTTCAGGGAACTCATTATTTATAGAAAATGTTACTCAAGAATTTAAGACAATGAGGGGGTAATTAAGATAATCTTTCCCACTCAATTTGAAATATGCCCCATTGTTTCCATCTTTCCACAAGGTCAAATTCGCATCACAGCCATATGACGACATCAATTTAGAACAAACAATTATAAGAAAAGAAAATGGATTTCTTTCCGATCATTCTTTACTTCTGCGCGGATAGAAACTGGATATCATGAACAAGGGCTTTGAGGCAGATACATTTGATGATAACATGGACAATTAATAAGGCAAAATAACAAATCTTGTAGTGTATTGTTTACCTTTGCACGAATAGAGATGGGGATATCTTGAAGAACAGTGGCGTCAGTGTAACTACTTTCATATTGTAAGCGCAAGTGGCCTTTGACCTGATTACGGATGTCCCTTCCTAGTTTGTTCCTATTCATATATTTGATGACATCTGTCATCTTATCTCTGAACTTTTCGGTCTTCGATCCTTTTACAATTAACGCCGTCATGTTACCAATCAAATACGCGCCAAGAATCATGTCAAAGGACACATAAATCATCACAAATATCATTTCCCTCAGGTTAACAGCATGTATATCTCCATAGCCTGTAAGAAAATAAAAACGGTGCCTGAAGATGAGAAGAAATCCTGAATATACCATGAGACGGTGGAGTAGCTAAGTGTATTTGGGAAATCAATAGGGAAAACAACAATAAACAGTTCGTTCTTTAACAAAGTCAAAGATATTGAAGCATAGAAAAGTGGAGCGACAAAAGAATATCAAACATAACTTCATCATAAAAAAATGAATTTAGCATAACACTCTTAGAAATAACACCAGAAACATATTATATTCAACATAAACCGTATTCTTGGCCTAATACCAATGAACTAAAATGTCTTTCTTATATTCTTTTCAAATCTTTGTTCTCGCTCATTGTGCCCATGTGGAAATATTGCAAAACAAATAGAACCAGAAAGAGAATGAAGCATCACTGCTTGACCATGGCTATGATCACAATGGTAAGAAAAGGTAACTAAATGAAAATGGCAAGGGAAATGGAATGCCAAAGCTATAGAAAACATTTGCAACCTATGAGAACATCAAATTGGGAAAAGGGATCTGCATGATACAATCTGAAATTAAGGGGAAAACAGAGAGACCAGAAGGGCAGAAACAAAGAACAAAGAGTACGAGGGCGAAGGATCTCACTATCAGTCAGTAATAATGCGAACATACAGAATGAAACCAACTCCTCTG
The DNA here is from genome assembly GCA_027568895.1 of Erythroxylum shatona. NCBI lineage: Eukaryota > Viridiplantae > Streptophyta > Magnoliopsida > Malpighiales > Erythroxylaceae > Erythroxylum > Erythroxylum shatona. Next base: position 195,438 of record JAOSBK010000007.1, on the reverse strand, counting down.
GTCTATAAAAGTGACTGCTAAGCTAACTACAAAAAAAGAAGTTGCATGCCAAAGTAATTGGAAAAAAAATAGACCGACCAATAACAAGGATTTAATCTAAGATTTTCAAGGCAGCATGGTACTTAGGTCTTGACCTAACACTACAACGAAATCTTATATTTGATGGCCTCGTATAACTATCTCACTGGACATTGAATCAATTGGGTCAAATTTAGTATCTGATTATCATCTTCTCCTTCATAAACTTACCATCAGTACAACAATAAGATACCACCTTGAATACCTTAGCAGCATGTCTGCTGCATGTTAGAAGGCCACAACCAGTGAAAAACTACTTCCAAGCAGACCACAGTATCAAAATGAAAAACATCATGCCCCAGAAAGGTGATCCTAATAATGCAAAATGTTGTTAGGAAGCATATTATATGGCTTATTAGAGCTACCATTTCACATTAGGCTACTTTGCAGGATTATATCTCAGAACTGCCAAAAGAAATAGCAACGCAAATGCTACACTAGCATCGTCAAGTGAGATTGACACCATTTTTAGCTATTAGAAATGCAACAATTGATGATAACCCACAACTGATAGGCTACTTAAGAAAAGAGTAACAGAGCCATAATACTGGTTGATGCTTCCCTTCTTTCTTCAATAAAATCAGAACAAATTAACAACATAATGGCTAAGAAAACACATGAAATTCTGCCCTTTCTAGCCCTCTATGCTAAACCCTCTAAACCATTATATCTTAGCACCAAAGGCACTGCAAAACATAACAAGAATTCTTGTGCAAGTAATGATATGGAATCTTATCAGGTTGGAATTTGTCCCAGTCAATATCCATTTTTATTTGTAACCTAAACCCAGAAAGTCTATGTTATCATTGATTCTATCATCAGATAAACTTCACCAAAACTTTAAAGAAGGGCAGTGTAAAATAGAGATGCTCATTCTAGAACAGAACATTGTCAACATTTTAAACAAGTTTTAAAATCAAGATTTCCTGTGGCCCATAGAAACATCCATGACGAAGTATAATGCCCTTCTTAAAAAGTTAGAAAGCTATAGATAGGTTACTTCAAATAATTTTATCAAGTTCTAGAGCCAGTGATCATAAGATGATTGCCATAACGCTCCTTGCTGTTTCATTAAGTTTGTTAAATAATTTAGCCATGCAAATCTTAACTTGCTAAATGGGCAACTTACCGACAGTAGCCATAGTGATGATAGCAAAATATAAAGATGTTGTGTACCGCTTCCAGAGATCAATCTCTCTGAAATGCGAATACGTGTAATCACCCATCTTTAAACTTCCAATCCACGTATAACCCTCATGAGACTCTGGATAAGTGGTAGCCAAGTAATAAAAGATGCAGGCGGCTGTGTGCGTGCAGTAGAGTTCTACTACAATGAGTTTCACAATCCTGGTAAACAAGTAATTGATCCGTATATCTTTCTCCATCTTTTGGAAAAAAGCAGTGACTTTCCTGACCCGACTGAGCCTTATCCAGAGAAGATATCTCACTTCTTCTTTGCGTCCACATGCCTGTAAAACACAATATTCTTTAAATGATTACAGAGAAAGGTATAGTCAACAGCATTGGAGCGTTTACATTTTGACCTAACAAACCCATAACAGCAACACAAACCCTGCTCTTTAGCTTATACAAAAGGGAATTAACAACAGAAGAAGTAAAAGTTTTAACTTGGAAATATTAATGCGCAAGTCAAACACTTAACAAAGGAAAACGATAACTAAATTGGTAGTGGAAATATGTCCAGATTATATATGGATATCACCAGCAGCAAATTGAGTATGATGCATTGAGACCACCACTACATATATATCATGATAATAGTTCTGAAGAGTATCTAAAACATGAATGGTCACTGGTGAACATACATGAGCAAATCAAGGAAAAACATAACTATAAATGAATGTAGTAACTCTTCAGTGATGTTGCAAATCTAGCTATGAAAACAAAACAAATACCCGGTAGATGACATCCCAAGGCATGCAACCAAGTGCATCAATGATAAAATGGGACTTCAAGTACCTGTAGAATAAAAAAATAAATAACACAAATTTATGATAGCTCCATGATTAAAAATCATGGTCAATGGAGAAAGATCTTGTTTATTAAATAAAACGTCAAGAAAAGTTAAGACAAGTAACCAACCGAAGAGCAATCGGAGTGCGTTTATAGACCATTCGATAGGTCTGACTGTCCCTGAAGGCAACAAAGAAATGTAAAATAATGTCGATGAGGAAAGCAATCTGTCCAACAATGTCCAATATGAATAGTTTCTTCGGCAATCCTCTGAAGAAACCAAACTCCATTGGCGTAAAGAATGAAGAGTACACTGCCCATATCAGAATGAACTTTGTCCACGCCCTGTACCACCTGCATCATTATCATTCATAAACATGGAACCTTTAGAATTTGTACAAACCTTAAGTCGTACACATCAACGATTTCTAGTTTGATTAATCACTTGAAAAGATAAAAAAACTCTGGATTTGATTGAGATATGAGTTGATAATGAGCAAGATCGCAAGGCGAAAGATGACTTTGCGGCTTCGATCGTTCCGATAATTAAAGTACCAATGGACCAGTTCTCTTATTCACTGAAAAGTCAACGTCATGCACACCGATATGCCTTTTTAGAGTCTCATATATACGGCATCGTTATAATTCTGTTAAAATCTTATATATGTATGTATTAGAATCTCAATCATCAACATCCTGATCAAATTTTCATGAGTTTTAAGTAGAAATGGTCAAAAATTAAGTTCATCTTATGTTTTTGTCAAACATGAATTCGATTTCTTCTAAAAAAATTTTCAATCTATAAAACTATTGACAAATCTCAAATCTAGTAAATCGAAATTGTTTATATTCTTCGTGTTCAAGTTATGCTGAGTGTTCCATATTACTGCAACCCAAGCATGGAGTTCAAAATTAAAAAAAATGATAAAAACATGAGATATGAAATAAAGATTCGAATTAATAATTTTAGAATGAAATATGGATATTTGATTTTGAACTATTTCAATAAAATTAAAATTAATTAATTAAAATAAGTTTATTCTAAATTTAACAAATAACTTATTTTTTAATTCTATAGGACACTTTTGAATATAATAAATTTAATTGATAACTTTCATAGATTAATTTCTAAGTTACAACATAATTTCCTATGTTAATTTAATTTTAGATTTGTATCATATGACTTATTTAGAAGTAGACAAAACAGAAATCCGGTTTGCATATTAACAAGTCTGATCCTGTGGTCTGCAGACTGCTGCAATCATGAGATCTGACAACCCCTTCTGCGACAGAGCACGTGAACACGTAATCTTGAATCCCGTTGTTTCTGCCCCACGTTATGACTTAATCATTGTAATGCTGCATCCTAACGTCCGCACTACTCAAACATGGCACCAGGAACCTAGCCCATAAACTTACCAGCTAGACTACAGGTGTCAATTATATCATTAACACAAGATTCCTGACATTTCAAATCCCGAGTCCTTGCTTAATACTCAATAACCATGAACCACTGGCAATAGAAGTATAGAACATGTTGACAAAACTAATGTTTCGAAAGAAAAGAACAAAAATTCGAAGGATAAGAACAAAAGTCCATATCATTGCATTAAATATTTCGAAAGAAAAGAAGAAAAATCTATATCATTGCCGTACATCCTCACACTGGAAATAACATGAGCAAAGATGTTGTCTGGAAAGCGAATTTATGTTATGATTATGAAATAGTGATGCCAGTCGTTCCAAATTAAAGAAAGATCTTACGAGTGACCGATGGATACCAGCAAAGCTGGTTCTGGTTCCGATTAAGATATATCAAACTAGGTAGTCAAATATCAGACAAAAATAGAAGAATAAACTAAAAAGAACAAAAACCAATAAGGGAGTGAAAGTCTGAGTCTCTTCCTAGTAATTGGGACCACCCAACCCACCTAGTATTTAGGAGAGCCGCCACTTAATTTGGGAGTGAAGATTGTCTGTTACATTTATCCCTGTTACATCACTATCTAATCATAAATTTTGCTAGGAATTGTGGCTATGGTGGGATGGCAGAGGGTTGGTCTTCGATAAAAGTAACAGAAAATTGGTCCCTTAATTTGAAGTTACGTGACGAGGGAAATTAGCTTAAAAATTTGAAAAAGAAAAGAGGAAAAAACTTTTTACCTGTTATTCTCAGGGTGAATGAACAGGCCTTTGGAGGCGTTACGAATACCAGTGATTACGTTCAAATTCCTCAACGCAGAACCAAACACTGTTTGGAATTGTCTCTCCAACAGATCCAACCTACTCTCCTGCGACGATTTTAGCCTCTCTCTCACGTCCTCGAACATTTCATAGTCATCCTCCTCTTCCAAAGATGATTCCCTCCTCGACGACTCTTCTTTCTCCTTCTCCTTCATCTTCATCTTCATCTTCAACGCCATTCAATTGATGGATCGATCCATACTAGCTGTTCGTTGCCCTCTCTCTCTATCTCCCCCGCTGTAGTCTTTTTGCACTACTACTGGATGTCATCTATATGTAGATTTAATTAACTATAATAACCAGAAACTTCTCTCTATCATTAATCATGTCACGATTGAAAAAAACACAACAACAAAGAAACAACATTACTGTAGATGGAATTAACTATAATAGCCAGAAACTTCTCTCTATCATTAATCATGTCACGATTAAAAAAACATAACAAACAAAGAACATTACTGTAGATGGATCACGAGGATATTGAGGAGGAAGGAAGAAGAAGTTGATCGCTTTTGGTGCTTTTTGGGATTTTGGATGGACAGATAGAGATTGCTTGCTTGTGGTAAATGGTGGCTTAGAGCGCTTACACATGAGAAACAGGTCGCAGATATATATATAGACTTGGAATAAATTTAAATTATATATTAAAAAAAGAGAGTGTTATCGGTTGACTGTTTTTTCTTGCTTTTTTTATAGATTTATTTACGCACGCCAGGTAATGTCCACATGCCATCAATAATTAGTAAATCTCTTCTTAAAATTATCGTTACCTGTGGAGTGCACTCCTCCACTCACATTGTGGTAATTGTCTCAATTGAAGCCACCCAACTCAGCATCGCATGACGGCTCAACTTGCCTCGCGACGCATGTTAATAGCGTGAATATGTCTATGTCGAAAGCTCAACGGGTGGCTCACCTAATGAGTAATGTCCACCACCATCATTTGTGATGCTGACAAATTTTGACGAACATCTTTCATCTGAAGTAGCACAACAATCTAATTTAGCCATTACTTTATACCAAATTCCTGACTACTTGTCCCAATATTTATAGTTCCTAGATTGCAAAATAAGCTGACTAGTTATTGGTTAAGGCGGAAACACCTCGTCATACACAAAGTTATGTTAGTTTTAATATTATAACTTGAATGAAACAAAAATTTTAAATAAGATTTACTATTAAATTCTCCCTAATATGCTTTCATTGCAAGCATTTTCATTAACCGAAATCACAAACTTCGCATAATATATATACTATGATCGATAACATTAACTTTTAATTTCTTAAGAAAAACGTTGACTTTGATCCTTAAATTAGACATTAAAAAAAAATACTAACCCTCCAAACTTTACGTTTTTATGAATTTGATCTTAAACGTTTAAAGTTCAAAAATGGGATTTCTAAATAAAGAGAAACCTATATTCATTAAATTATGTAATTTTAACAAGTTATAAACTTTAATTCGATAGTGAAGCTTGAGTAGTTGATATTTGTTATTAGAAGATGGTCCGCTATAAGCATAACCAAATCCACCTAGGCTAGCTCCAATTGTAACAATAAAATAATCGAGAAATTTATATTAATGATTATATATAATCAAATCCTAAATATTTGTAATTTAGTATATTTATGTTAATTATATAATAATGAGAACATTTAATATTTTTATTATTTATTTTTCTGTGATTTATTTCCTAGAATATATATCTAATTTTAAAATTTTCACTAAGCTTCATTACAAAATTTTAATATTTTGTAAAAAATTTAAAAAAAATTTTTAAAACAGATATATCCTTATTTATGTCAAAAAATTTACATGCGGCTTGTCATATAAAATATTCGCTTTTTTAACTTATCTATCCCGGTTGTTTCGCATCTGTGCAGGTTGACGACCATGCACTAGTAAAAATAATGATATCCTAAAGACTATAACCTTTTGCCTACGTTGGACACTACGTTTTTGCAATAGGCATCGGCTATTCAAAGATGGGGTTCCCCACAAGCTTTGAACTTTGTGGCCTTGAAACATTCCAGCTTCCACCTGCTGAAAGACTATTTTGGAGCGTATATAATATCAAATTAGCACTGATGAAAAAACAAAAGGGTAGTTACAATGAGACTCACACCACTAGAATTATCCTAAAATAGGGATGAAGAGTTGAAGACACATACGACTGTTTTAGTTTAATCTCCACAATGCCCAATTTGATATGCTCTTCTGCACTTTATCTTAGTTATTGCAAGTCCATGCAGCTAACTAGCTAATGCCTCATCCCCTTAACATAAGGTGCTTATATATGCGATGTGTATTTAAGCACTTGATTGTAAGTTGTACTTATTATAATCATTACTTGACTGAATTAATTAACATAAGCAACAGTTTGGTTGATAGGAAATGTAATGGGTTAGCTTCTACCACGGGAAGCTTAATCTTTTGTAAGTGCAGACCACAGACTGTTATAGTTTAATCCCCTCAAAGCCAAATTTGCTTATGCTCCTTTGCACTTCATCTCATTGCGTGTCTATATATGCTGCTGATTGACTAGCTAATGCTGGTAGCAAATAAGATCAGTGCTCATAAGAAATTCAGATTTACATGGTTGAACCGATCCCATTACATTTGACAATACATAGGTCACTAATTGCCCACCAACTGAACTATTGCTATTGCTTACATATAATTAAATTAACTATTTCAAATAGTGGATTATAGTAAGTACAACTGCTCAACTATTGTTAATCCTCCAAGCACGTGAAAGAGCGTAACTATTTACTGCATATATAAAAATAAAAGTGCTTTACGTTTGCTAAATTTGATTGAATTTGAATTTGTACGTATATAACTTTATGTTTCAAGTCTTAGTTAGACAATTAAACTTAGCTTAACTAGACTTAAATCTAGCTTATGGCAAATTGCGCCCACGTGACGGGTAGGGAAAAAAAAAATCTAGCTTATGGCATCTTTACCGTAAAGGTGAAAATATGCACTATAACAAGATGGACAATTAGTTACTTTTTGTTTCGACGACATGAAAATCCTCGCTAAATGTCGTTTGGTGACGATTTATTAATTCATTGCCAAAAGTCACAGTTTTCGCGACATTATAATGTATCGTTGCTAAACCAATTTCTTTAGCGATGATTTTCTTGAGTCGTTGTAAAAAGGGCCCATTCTTGCGACGGTTTTAGTATTTTGTCGCCAAAGGTAGAGCATTTGGCAAGTGGATAATATTTGCGAGCGGATAATCTAGGCTATTGCAATTGGAATCAGAGCCAGTACCCGGATGGTATGCCAGCGAGGATGCTGAATCTCAAAGGTGGTGGATACTCGTTATCCCATATCGGTTGGAGAGGAGAACTAAGCATACTTTATAAGACTGTGGCAATCTCTCCCTCGCAAACGCGTTCTCGGCAGCACTAAGGCTGTGAGAAGGATAACCCTGAGGGTGCTTTGCATGAAGGTCTTGGTTCAAAGGGAACAATATCTGCAGGTTGCATACTCTGATACCCCTGTAGACACATTTTTCATGCCCCAATGTACCGGATCCCATCAAAACTCTAAAGTTAAATATGCTAAGGAAAAAGTAGTATCAGAATGGGTGACTTCCTAAGAAGTCCTGCGGGAATAGTGTCCAAAAGAGATCTACACACTAGAAAAACAAAACCGTGCAGGTTAGGAGCACTAAGGTTTTGGGCCAAAGCGGACAATATCTACGAACAGATGGTCAGGACTGTTAATAATAACATCTAAAAAGACATGGGTGTTTTTGACTAAAATGTGAATTCGTCGCCAAAATTCAATATTAAAGAATTTATAATTAATAATATTAAATTGATAATTTGTTAATGCTAAAAATCCTTTAATAATCCTAAGGTTAATTCTAATTGACATTTATATATGATTTTTTCATATTTTTATTTCCCTTCTTTATAAATTTGTTTAATTTAATATATAGTTAATGCATTAAAACTCTATAAATTATCATGTTGGATATAAGAAGATAAGCATACCTAAAATTTAATATTAATAAGATAAAAATATAATAAATTTAAGTGACTAATACTATTCTTAATCGTTAATATTTATGAACAATAAAATAATAATACATATAAATGTTGGAATATGGTAAGCAATATAATATAATGATATATGGTAACTACTATGAGATGTTAATTAGAAGTTTAATAATTCTTATAGACAAAACAATAAATAAAATTTCATACCTAAAATTCCATTAATTATTTTTTGGGGATTCCAAGTGACATTAGTGTTAGTAGAAAAGGTAAAGGGGTTTTCAATGTTTGAATTTCCAAAAAGTCTCCTTGCATGTTCCAAGCCATCAATTGAAACAATTCAAGATCGTCCCTCAAGATCTGGTGAATTGACACCCTTGTCCAACAACTTCTTCGCTTTAACTAAATTTGCAGAAGATACAATGCACGATTTCCCAAATGCAGTATACATAACGATATTAGATGAATCGCACGTACTAAGCATTTCAGCTAATGAGAAAATAGAATAGAACAATAAAAGCTAAATCAAATGGTACAAGGAAGTCAAATTCAAATACATGCATACCCGATTGGTAAACTCAATGATCGTAACAATGAACAAACATAATTTTGCAATTGACCACTATTCTGAAACAACCGATTTTCCTAATCCTGTAAGAACCATCACGACATCACCACCGCCTCCATTTCCATTTACATTGTCTTGGAGATTCGAGGAAGCTTAACACAATATGTAGTATATTCAATCAGATATTCATATAATAACTTCATAACAACAGATGATATACTAATAATAAAGAAAGAGAGGTAGTTTAGATGATACTAATAACCTGGAAGAAGAAGAAGATCGGCCATGAAAGGCAAGCAGTGATTAGTGTTTGATGAGGAGATTTGTTCTGTATTGATTTATTCTTCATTAGGGACAATTTTGCCACATTCCTCCTAGTAGAGCTCATTTCCACCATCGGAAACTAGTCGCCCCATTGATATTCTGTAATGAATTAATGTTAATAGTTTTATTGTGAAAAGTCAACAGAAGAATGTTCCAACATTCTAGCAATGTTAGTTTTGTGATCTATCAAGTGACACTACTTCATATGATAAGGTTAAAAATGTTAAGTGTGTATGTGTTATGTTTGGGTGACGCATAAACATCCCTTGTATATTGCACCCCACTCTCATAGGAGATATTTCCAAGCAAACCATCGGTATTCGAGAGCATGTTCTACAAGGGTGGCATGCTATAACAGTTAGTCAATCATAATCATTAAAAACTTTTCACGCATTACACACATATTATAAAAAAACTACTAATCAAATTGGGTCCTTTTTTTCTATAGACATCATAATCACAATTATTATTACACTAATTGGTCAATCTCATTTACAAACAAAATTATTCAGATACACGTGGTAGAATAACTTTGGAATAAATTCTTTAATATAAAAAAATAGAAAAATCTATGCAGAGGCGAACTGATCCTAACCTCTATATCTTACTCAAATGTAGTGGCTAGATTCCATTTTGTCTAACTGGAGATCTTCTCTAAGCTTGAAAAAATGTTGCAAATTTTGGGTTGAGTCTTGCAAATTCAGTGAATGGACCATCTTCGATGGATCATTCAATCACATACCACATCAATTCATCAATTTAACATGTTGAGCCATATATACATTTCATATTCACTTAAATCATATTTCACATTCAGAAATCATTTAAACTATTTGTTTCAATCATTTAACTCATACATATCAGGTGCATATGTAATACTCATAAGACTCACTTTCAATTGTTATTGTTGTGACCGAGTGCCTTTTTATTATGTAGAGCCCGGCCTCTACCGCTGTCACTCCAGGTATTGTCCTCTTTGGTTCTTGCGTGAGTCACCACTCGAACACAAGACCTCAAGGTTTTGTTGCATTTTAAGTGCACGCCTCTTACCATTGAGCCAATGGCTCAAATACTAATATCATATCCAAAATCACTATCTGTTGGAGTCTATGTGTTGTACCCTGATTTTTGAGTGAAAATAAGAAATATTCAAAAGTGAATGTATTGATTGAAATAGAGTTGAAAAACAAGAACTAAAGAGAAAAAGAGTGAGAATATGAAAAAAATTGTGAAAAGGTTGACTTTTTGGCCCTTGAGGGTTGACTTTTGATTTAGGAGTCAAATTGATTTTTGTGTCCTACATGAAAGTTGTAGGTGACTTTCTAATCTTCGTTTTGATATATAATAT
>JAOSBK010000007.1:113937-155275 GCA_027568895.1 Erythroxylum shatona | reverse complement strand
TTTCTCCGTCTGCTTTTCATCGTCTACTTTTCTCCGTCTGCTTTTCATCGTCTACTTTTCTCCGTCTGCTTTTCATCATCTACTTTTCTCCGTCTGCTTTTCATTGTCTGCTTTTCTCCGTCTGCTTTTCTTATCCAAAACGTCTCCATTTACAAGAATCATAACTTTTGACTCCAATATCCAAAATTTACATACTTTATACCGTTGGAAAGATAAAAGAAAGATCTACAACTTTCCAGAAGGCAACTTTACCAAAATTTATCTATATCAAGTCCAGATTTGTTTCCGATTCTATCGTCTGCTTTTCTTCCTTTCACTTTCTATCATCTGCTTTTCTTCCCAGAATATCTCCACTTATAATGGTCATAACTTTTTACTCCGATATCTAAAATTTACAAAATTTATACCGTTAGAAAGATAAAAGAAATATCTACAACTTTCTAGAAGGAAACTTTGCCAAAATATATGTAGATCAATTCCATATTTGCCCCTAAAATCTGAAGATAAATTTTTTTCATTCATACACCAACACTGCACCCTATTCTTCACTTGATGACACATTTTGAGACTCTTAGACACAGAATTGAAATTTGATGTCTTCATACAAAATGTAGTCATATATCTTTAGTTTAATCCAAATCAAGAATCATCTCTTTTGGATGACTAGAGAAAACGTTGTGGATAAAAGACTGAAGCATACTCAGTCAACATTATCCGGATCACTACCAAATCTTGTTTCTAAATCTTTCCTTATCACAACTCATACCAAGATCACTCTTTCTACTTCTGCTCTTCATTTTCAATAAAATCACATTTAATACCATTTATACCCAGAAATTGTCAATGAATGCATGCACCACTTTTTATGCAAAGATTCAATAATCATGTGCATATATGTTAACATGATGCATGAGCAAGAAAATGCATTGTCTTAATCTCTTTGAGCTCATAATTACTGAAAGTTTGGGTACTAACCCTTAATATGAGGACGGGATGTTACAACAACAATCTCAAAAGATATATCAACAATTTCCATTTTTATCAATTTCTAACAAATTCCATTTTTCAATATTCACAAAGCATACATCAACAATTTCCATTTCTAACAAATTTCAATTACAACAATCACAAAACTTACTTACATACATCAATAATTTCTATTTCCAACAAATTCCAATTACAACAATCACAAAACATACTTACATGCATCAACAATTTTCATTTCCAACAAATTCCAATTACAACTATCACAAAACATACATCAATAATTTTCATTTTTATCAATTTCCAACAAATTCCAATTACAACTATCACAAAACATACATCAACAAATTCCATTTTCAACAAGTTCTAATTTCCAATAATCACAAAACATAAATCAATAATTTCCATTTTTATTAATTTCCAACAAATTCCAATTACAACTATCACAAAATATACATCAACAATTTCCATTTTTATTAATTTCCAACAAATTCCAATTACAACTATCACAAACACATACATCAACAAATTCCATTTCTATCAAGTTCCAATTTCCAATAATCACAAAACATACATCAATAATTTCCATTTTTATCAATTTCTAACAATTTCCAATTTCTAACATTCATAAAATATACATCTACAATTTCCATTTCCAAATTCCAACAAATTCCAATTACAACAAATATTTTACTTTAATATGTTCATATTCCAATGATTTAGTTTATGAGTTTGTAATGTACACTTGTAATTGCTATACAAAATTGTACTTCACAACCTAAATAATTTTGGGATTAGGAAACAACACACCTAAAAGATAAGATAAATAACAAATTTGACTTAATGTTTATGATTTAAAAAGCAACTGTAAAAGCATCAAAATTCAAAATGGGTAAATTTTGTTGGTTGTCTTATTTTAATTTTAATTCAAACTTAAAAATTTTACATATCTAAAAATAATTATTAGAAAATTGATTAATTGTCTTTTTTATAATCGTATAAAGACTTTCATTTCCTCTATTCTTTTTGATATGAAATTATGATGCCTATCTCTTTTGTCTTGTGTGGGATCTAACAATTTCTTTTTCTTACACCTTCGATATCTTTAATTATCATGACTCATTCCAAACTAAATAAACAACCATGAACCAAATCAACACAAATGACATTTATTTCAGAATTTAGACACATATACACAACCAATTCAATTCAATATTCAAGATTTCAGATCGCATTCCAGCTCCAACCAATTCATTTCATATATAAACACAACCCAACTCAACCAATTCAGTATCCAGATTCCAACACCGTGCATCATCGAATCATCTAACAACAACACAAAAAACACCGTCAACACTCCAACCAACTCCAACACCATGCATCATCGGATCATCCAACCAAAACCATCATCCTAATTCCAACATTCAAATGATCCAATCCAAGTATCCAACACAATAAAATTTTAATTAACTAATAAAATTTTGAAATCAGAAAAAATAAAAAAATCAACTTCGAGTCTTCGGGTTTTGTCATGGGTCAGAGTGTGGACACGTCTCCGGTGGCTTCAGACGTGTCTCCGATAGCTTCGATGCAGTGTAGCGGTGTAGCGGTGCGGTGGCTTCGGGCGAAGAAGGTGGTGACGTCTTCGGGTCCCTGTGGAGGAAGCGTCTTCTTCAACCGATGCTAAGGGAGGATGAGCGAAGAAGGTGAGGGCCAGAGCAGAGACGGCGACGCAACGACGGTGGCGATTAGACGCGACAGTGAGAAGAAAAGAGAAGAGGTGGCGACACATGGAGAAGAGGAGGCGACAGAGATGAGAGAAGAGTGAAGAACAATCGAGGCTCGAGGGGGTTGGGAATTTTAAGGTTAATTTTAAAAAATTTGCAATTTGGTCCTTAAAATTTTGAAAGTTTATGGTACCGACCAGTATGTTCTGGTACTGTCATTACGGGCCAGTACCGATGGTGGCCCATATCGTTCCGTTTTCTGGCCGGTACGGTATGTTCCGGGTAAAACTACTCGAAACGGTACGGTAATCAAAACTTTGCTCTTACTAGGTATATATAGATTACTTACCAGCCAGAACCGCTCGGAACAGTACGGTAATCAAAACTTTGCTCTTACTAGGTATATATAGATTACTTAATTAATTAAAATGATTAAAGATACAAATAAATAAATTAAAGCGATTCTCGACACTAAGTTGAAGTCAATAAGAGAGCTCCGGAGGATTAATTAAATTCAAACTATTTACACTGTAGGCCATCGAATATGCTAGAAATGGCTCAGCACGCAACGCTGAACCAACCCTTGCATTTAAAGTCCAGAATTTGGCGTACAGTTCGAATTGGACCGGGTCTCCGATATTATGGTCCATTAAAACGGAGGCGTCTCCTCCAAGAAATAGTTGGAAGATCGAGGGAGAGGGACATTAGAGATTGGAGCAAATTCTCACTCAAAACCTTCCCAAAGCTCAATTGGAAACTGTGAGAGAGCGTTCATTGACCCACAGATATTATGCCTACTCTCACGAAGCTCTACACCATGCAAGAGGCCTCCCAACACAACACCAAGGACGATTGCTGGATCGTCATTGATGGCATGGTAGAGCCTTTATCTGTTTCTTCCCTTGCTTTCCGAGATTTTTAGTTTATGGTTGCTGTGATCGTCTCGTTTTCTTTTTTACGCTTCATCTAACTCATTCTTTTTTGGGTTTTGTTTATGATTCTGAATTCTTTGCTGGGATAGTGACTTAATGTGTTCTCTACGCATTTTTGCGTAAGAATTGCATTGATCCATAGTAGCATTATCTTGCTCTTGCTTCTTTGTTCCAGGTGTATTACTAAGTTAATAAAGCACCATGGTTTACTTTGTCTACGATATGAAAATTGGTTTGAGCTCTTATTTGACAACTGGTAGAAAATTGTTTTCTAAAATATAGTGGATGTTTGGTCTTAACCTGAGAACTTTGACTTCTGAATGCGAATTAAAGTTCCCCTTTTTAATTGATCATATCTATTCCTGATCTCACGTATGCATCTAAGAAACTGGTGCTGTGAACTACGTTACATGTAGCTTGGATATATTGTGGATTAACATGATATTTGAGAGTTCTGAAGTGCTTGAATGACTCTTTATCTCTTGGATGCTGATGCCTTTGTCATTTTATGAACTTCTGATGGTTTTGGTGGTTGAACGTTGGAATTGTTATTAACTTTTTTTAGTTGACTTGTTAAGGATTTCAAGTTCTATTCTTTTGACACACTACTTAATGATATTTACGTGCATTTTGACATATGACTTGACGTGTCTCAATTCCTTAACTTTCAAAGAAGTTTTCTGGAGAATAAATGAGAGGCAAGTTCAGAACTTTCTACACACATGGAACATTCATTAACAGGAAGAAGCACTTGAAAAATTGAATGTAGAACAATAGAATGTAGAATGTACAACATCTTAAATCAAAACTCCCGTAAAAGCTGTCATGAGGAAAATCACTTTTGTAATATCATAGGGTGAACTTTTGGTGTTTTCTGGTTCATAATTAATGCCAAAAAGAAAAAAGCCTTTCCACAGAAGTAATTAACTGAATAATTGTCTAGTCTAAAAGTTATTCTGCAGAGCAGCTCTTGCCCGTTGCCATGGCTGCTTGGTGTAAGAAATTTCTACACATCTAGCAATGTCTCTTGGTAGCTGCTCTAAATTTTTGTTCAACTCCATTGATTGCAATATCTTATACACGTGAAGGTTCTTATGCCATAATGTGGCCGGTGCATATGGGTGCCTTTATCTCTAATAACTGCATTGAATCTTATAGAAGGTGAACATGCCAAAGAATGCATGAACTAGATGCTCTCCGATTACATCTTATAGAAGGTGAACATGCCGAAGAATGCATGAGCTAGATGCTCTCCGATTACTTTGTCTGCTTTATCCATTTAGCTTTGTTCAATGAGACTCCCTGTTTAGTGGTAGAACAGATAATTCTATATAAATTCCTCAAGGTTTTTTGAATCTCCTTTCTATCTTGAACACGAAGTTGTTTTCTTAATCATGCCTTTGTATTATTGACAAGTCCTGACTACTCTTTTGCCAAGGTCTCTGTCTGTACCATCTAGTGCTTGCTTATGAGGAACCAATTAGTATTTCTAACTTCTTCAACCAGTGAAAAGAACATGAACACATATCTTTTTCCTTGCGTTTGCTGATAATATCACTTTGTCAATGTTAGGTATATGATGTAAGTTCATATTTGGATGAGCACCCTGGTGGAGACGATGTTGTACTGGCGACCACTGGTATTTTCATCATCTTTGTTGGAACAGTTATCGTGTAAAATATAACAAAATTCTCAGTCATCATCTATTATAATCTTAATATTCCTTCACTGTTACTGTTATCTAAGGTAAGGATGCGACTGACGAATTTGAGGATGCTGGGCACAGCAAAAGTGCAAGGGAACTCTTGGAAACATTTTGCATTGGCGAGCTCGATCGGTCCATCCCAGTTATTCCAAAACTTGAAATTTCCTCAAAAAAGCAAACTGAAGTATATGCTCAAAAGTTGAAGGCCCTGACAAAGAAGTATTGGGCTTTTCCTGTAGCTGTTGTGGGCATCTCTGTAGTTGTTGGTGTTGTATACCTTCACAAAAAGAAGTAATGGTTGGTTAATACAATTGTGGAAGGGATTTTTGTCCTCGCAGAAAGTAATAGTTGAGATGAGCATTTATTGGCAGTGATGCCGTTGTAATCCTTTTGAATAATTCAGAGTTATTTGGGGGCAGCTGCGTCTGAAACTTAGGATTTGATTTCTCCCATGAGAATTATCTGTTTCTCTTGCCGAGCTCCATCAGGGAATCGAATTTATTCTTTGTATTGATTACTCTTTTGCTATTACTGTTCGTTGTATTTATATATATAAGAATTGAAACCTGATTATAAATTTAGAGCAGTCAAATCTTTTTTATTGTTTTTCGGGGACAAACCGGAGGAGATTGACTCCCGTTGATTTAATTCTGTAATTGTAATGGGCCAATTAGGTTCTGGGTAAGCCCAACTTCTGGTTATCTTAGGGTTAGGATGCACACTTGTCACTTTTTCCCCCTCGTTCTGATAATATCTGTGTTCAATCGTGCTTGCCCTCTGCCTCAACTGTTATTTCCCAAGTAAACAAAACCCTAAATATCAGTACCGTGTCAGCTGTGATGGCGCAGCAATTAGGGGTGCAGAAGAACACGCTTTACGTGGGAGGACTAGCGGAGGAAGTGAACGAATCGATACTTCATTCAGCTTTCATACCATTCGGAGACATTAAGGACGTGAAGACCCCATTGGATCAGGCCACCCAGAAGCACCGCTCTTTCGGCTTCGTCACTTTTCTGGAGAAAGAGGACGCCGCCGCCGCTATGGACAATATGGACGGCTCCGAGCTTTATGGTCGTGTTCTTACCGTCAATTACGCACTGCCAGAGCGCATTAAGGGTGGTCAACAGGGCTGGGCGGCTCACCCTAGTATGTTTTGTATTTTTTGCACTAAATCCTGTTATTATTCATTGAATCGAATGAGGACTATCTTACTAGAAAGGTTGTATGTTAATGAGTAGGTATATATTGCATAATGATTTGAGTGAGAATTGGCAGTTTGGGCGGACGCGGACACATGGTTCGAGCGTCAGCAGCAAGAAGAGGAAATGCAGCGGATTCAGGCGGAGAACAAGGCTGCAATGCAAGCAGCAGAGGAGTTGCATAGAAAGAAAATGGCACAGGAACGAGAAGGAGAAAAGGAGGATGAGGCAGATGACCCCATGGCTAGGACTGAAGCTGAAGCTACGGCTTAGATTTTGAAATACAACTTTTAGCTACCCTACCAAACAAAACAAATGCCTTTACTACTGCTACTTGTATAGCAATTTGACTGCATCCCTGTGTTAAATAATATGCTTCTCCTCTCTAATCTTCTTCATATCTCGCAATTATTGGGAATGTACTGGTTATTTCCCCGGCAAGGTCGTCGCTGGATCCGATCTCGGTCAATTCTAACACCACCCATGGCCATGGGTTTGTTTCTTTTGCGTGTTTTTTTGTTTTAAAAAAATAAAGATATACATAACAAAGACCTCCCATCATCAAACCAGATGATTAAAAAGCCTGTTAGGCCCAAACTATCTGAATGAGAATCTGGACCGTCCGATAGCTCAAAACTACGTCATATCATATGAACTTTGCTTGGCTTGGCTTATCCTCTGCAAGTGACCGGTTGGTTTGCTGTTTCGGTGTCTGGACCAAAGCTTAAAGTTGCTACTGGCGAACGGTTACCAAAGCTTAAAGTTTCTACTTGCGAACAGTCTTCTTCCTCTTCAGACGACCTAGAATCTAAGATTTGCCAAAAGACAACATTCCCAATGGCTTCTCTCTTCTTCACTCATTACCTTTTGCATCCGAGGTTTGTTAATTCTTTGCTCCTATTCAGCCCGTTACGTGTTTGAAAAAATGTCTTAAGAATGTGAAAACTTTTTTGTGCTTTCTTATACTGGAGTTTTTTCAGGTCATTAACTGAGTATACTGTTAAGAAGCTGACCCTTGTTTATTCAATTTTCAATTTGGTTGCTATATTTTGATGCTTTAAATTAGCAGGTGTTATTCAACTTGGCCAGCATATCCATCTTTGGATTTAACTCTACTTCAGGGTTTTGCATTACAACACAAATGGGGTATTGCAGCAATGTCTAGGAAAAGAGTTGTTGAGAATCTAGCTGATGAAGGAAACTTTGAGAATGGGGTGGTTATGAAAAAGAAGATTAACAGGGCTATCGAACGCACCACTTCAGGAAGGCGGAAGAAAGAAACGGTCCATTCTCCAGAAAAGGATTCTGAAATTGGAATAGCCAATGACATCACCGTGGGTGAAAGTATTACGTCAATATCAAGTGAAAGCTTGAAGAAAAACCCTTCGAGGACTCGCCGGAAAAGTGGACCTCTCTATACTTTCGTTTACTATTTATGTTGGCATTGGTTACAAGTTCTCAACTTACGGGGATTATTTTAAATTTAATGTCTTCTACAGCTGCATCAGCTTCTAGTAATTTGGAGGAAGTGAAGAATGAAAAGAATATCCAGAGGAGAAGGAGGACAAAGAAGACAGAAGACATCGTAGTGGAGGACCAAGGTATTGAATCTGAAATTAGTGACCAGGAAAGCTCCCTGGTTGCTACAGATGTGGAGGATGAGAGTGAGATTGAATTAGAACTAGATGGAGATAACGACATTAGCTATACATATGGTTGGCCTCCCCTTGTTTGTTGCTTTGGGTCTGCACAACATGCTTTTGTGCCATCAGGCAGACCTGCAAACAGGCTTATAGATTATGAGATTCATGAAAGATTGAAGAATGCAATATGGAAACCAGAAAAATTTGTAAGGGCGCCTGGAGGATCTGCTGGTAGTGTTGCTGTTGCTCTTGCAGCCTTGGGTGGAAAAGTAGCTTTCATGGGGAAGTTGGGAGACGATGACTATGGACAGTCAATGTTATACTATATGAATGTAAACAATGTTCAAACACGATCAGTTCGCATTGATAGCAAGAGAGGAACAGCAGTATCACAGATGAAAATTTCCAAGAGAGCTCGCTTGAGAATGAGTTGTGTTAAACCATGCGCGGAGGATTCTCTTTCAAAATCAGATTTAAACATGGATGTGCTGAAGGAGGTAATGGATTTCAGTCTTCTGGTAGAGATAAGTCAATAGTTCTTTTTCTTTTGACTACTTCCTCTTCTTCCTATCTAGGTATGATGTACGACGAATAGAAGACTGTCTACTAATTGATAGAGTACTTACAAACAGAAAGTATTGGCTTTTGGAACTTTTAATTTTGAGTTGAAAATTTTAAGAAAATTGAAATGAAGAATAGATCTAGTCATCACTCTTAAGCTTTGGATCAAAAACTAAGAATCACACTTATAAATTGAACAAACAAAACTATTTGAATCACGATAATAGTTTGTAGAAATCACTTATATAATCTAGGGATCACTCATAATTGTCCAACAATGACTATTAGAAAAGAATTCTGGTGGAGACTCTTGACTATGATCTAGTTATGAGAGGCTGTGTTTTTTAAGTTTTTTCTACCTTGTCTAGCCCCTAAGTATGATCTAGTTAAGAGACCTTGCAATTTGAAAATCAAAAACCGGGCTTGTATTCTGTGTTTTTTAGTTGCGTGCCCCCTTTTCGTTGCCTAGGTTTTACCCTGCTTACTTATCTCGGAAATCACCATATAAGAACTTGTTAGAGAGAATTCTTTGATCTCAAAACTGAAAATTTATATCTCAAATAATTCTTGCTTTATTTATGATCAGAAATCCCTCCCATTACTTTTTTTCTGAATAAAAACTTCCATGTCTGCCTTTTGAATTTCCTTTCTGTTTTCGTAGCAAAATTAGTACCTTGTTTGTCATAGATAGAGATGGAAAACAGGTTTGATCCTGAGCTGGAGTCAATGAACTTAGTCCAGATTTCGCTTTGGACTTGTACTTTTTGTTTTTAATTTTTGGGTTTTGGGTAGGACTCTAACTTGGCCTTCAAGGCCCAGTCTGACCAATTCGAAACCCGACATATGTATTAAATTAACCCTAATTTTCATTTTCTCTTCTAATCTTTGTCACTACCATTCTTTTCACCTTTCTTCCTCATCCTCGTCTAGAAACCTACTCTTTTTCCATATCTTTTATCCTTCCTCTTCTTGATTCTTGTATTTCATGATTAATGGGGCTTGTTTTTGAATGTTCATGAATCTGTGCCAATTTGGCTCTGTGCCAAAAAATTGAGGCAACATAAAAGAAATTGAGTTATATGTGGTTGTGAGAGTTGGGTTTTTGCTTTTCAATTTTTGCTTATTTCTGTTTCTCCACTTGGGATTTAAAATAATGTTAAACTTGTATACGATGCTTTGTATGTTGAACTTTTTGGAGTGTAACAAGCAGTTTATCTATGATGTCACAATAAAGGGTCAGTGTATAGTAGCTCTGATCTTTCTTTCTTTGCCTTTCCTCTATTCTTTACCTTATCAGAATTAGTCTCAGTTGATTCCTTTGTTACCTTTAAAGCTTCAATCTTTGAAGCTACTTCTTCTTGATATCTGGTGTTTTCTTGTTCTTTATGGGTTGGATTCTGGATCTTTAGCAGCAAAAATGTTAGGAAGGGTTTGAATCTTTGATTGGTCAGGTTGCATTGGGCGGTTTGGGATTCTGACCACCAAGGCCCTATCGGACGCAGGCAACATGAGTCAAACCTTTATCGGGTCTCTGTTCAGGCTTGAGCCACCTGTAAGGGACTTCGGGCAGGTCCGGGCAGCCTAAGACTTGGACCGACCCGGCCCATTGCTAGCACTAGTACTCGTAGATAACATTAAGTGTATCATGCATATGCAAATTTTTCTAACAGTTCTACAAGTTTTCTGGTCCATAACCTTATGGATATTGATAGAACTCTAGTCTTAGAATACTAGAGTTTCTTTATATTATTTCAATATATCTATAATGTGCTTATCAAGACAGTATAGTAGTACCGTATTTCTCCCCAACCAAAGCAGATTTGCTCTTCAGAAGGTATGAATATCCTTCTGTCACTATCTTAACTCAATTTTCTGCCTACCCTTCTCTTCTCTCTCCCCCTTACATAAATTCCCTTCCCAGGTACATTCTGTTATTCTAACTGCTTTGCCACCTCAGCAGATAACTAATTTCCCTCCTAGCCCACTGTTCCTCCTTCTGGAACAAATCACTCTCTCTCTCCCCCGTAGATCCTAACACAAATATTCCAGCTTGACGTGCAAAATGAGGAGAACAGTTTGAAAGCAAGTTAAAATACAAAGAATATCACAAGTACATGTTATTTAAAAATAGCAATTACCACAAAAAGACAACTTGAGATTGAGGGAAGATAAGACTGAAAGAAAAAAGGATAACAATCTCCTTCACACCCCACCAAGGCAGATTACAAATACATGAAATTACTTGCATCTTTTGACAGAGTTCCCCTTAAGAAACTAGCATTCCTAAAGGCCCTTTTTCCTTGAACAAGTAATAAAGCCCTTTTCAACATAGATGCAGCAACCACTAAAAGGGATAGGGACATTAGGAACAAAGGAAGAGTTTAGATTCTCACAACCACAGGTTGGATCTATCATCCATTGGCAAAAAACCTTACCAACAGAATAATATTCATATGAAATGTACCTCTTTGTAAGCATAAACGCATTCAGAAAAGGCACTTGCTGCTCCACCAGGGGATGATTGGTCTCCCTGCTCATCAACTCAAGCACATTAACAGTCAACATACAAATCAACAGGAATTCTTAAAACCCAAACTAATTGAATCATAATAGCTGAAATCAGTTCAATTTATGTATTTATAGAAAAAAGTGATTTTGAAACTTGAAAATTGTACGTGAACTCCACTAATCAATTCAAAGTGATGATGATAATTCATAACAGTGAGGCAAGTTTGTGAGCCAGGCAAAAAATGTGTGGCTCAAAAGAGAAAAAAGCTTCTCTTTCGATGAACACTCATATCCAGTCATCAAAATTCCATGCTATTAGCTGGACTTGTAATAATGACAATAGATTAATCTTATTTTTTATACTAACCATTGACTCTCGTAATTCTTTCCTTGAAATCTCCAGAAGTCCAAGAGTACCAAGTGATTGCAGCTGTGAGTCAGA
Source organism: Erythroxylum shatona (assembly GCA_027568895.1). Taxonomy (NCBI): domain Eukaryota; kingdom Viridiplantae; phylum Streptophyta; class Magnoliopsida; order Malpighiales; family Erythroxylaceae; genus Erythroxylum; species Erythroxylum shatona. The sequence continues at coordinate 143,574 of JAOSBK010000007.1, read as the reverse complement.
GTAAGGTTTCTATCATTCCCATGCTTTAAAAATTACATGTGAAAATATCGCAACAATTAATCTTTTATTCCCAGATTTAATATAAGTTAACATCCAAAGTTAATATGGTTTCAAGGGCACTCTTTGATGGTAGCAATTACCTTGAGGTTCCAATCACACACAAATGACACTTCAATGCAAATGATTCTAGTTCCAATTTAAAAAATTCAACTACATTTATCTGAGATATGTACATTTCACTAGCAATCATTTTTTAAGCAGGAAAGCTTGATTATCACATATATTTTTTGTTTACTTTTGTTAAAAAAATAAAATAAGTGCAACATTTTTAAGACAAGATGTAAAAGTGGTGTAATGGTTTTGTAAACTAAGATATAGGACAATAATTCAACAATGACTATTATACGGAGGATTTTACCAAATAATGTAATCTTTTATGAAGGAAGAAATGTTTCTTAATCCAACAACATGCAGCAAAGGAACTCACCAGTATTATTAATGCTGTACGCCCTTCTCTTGTGGACTCTTCGAGTGCTCCATTCTTTTTCTTGTTGCTCAACTGTTTTCTCAGCTTATTTAACACCTGCCGTGCTATCCTAACAAATATAATTGTGTTTGAATGTAAGGTTCAAATGGAGGACAGTGCAAATTAAACCCATCGAAAAAGACAAGTAGGGATATTTTCTTTGACAGTTTAGCCAACAAATACCATATGGATATTTTCTTCCAGAAGATAACCAATATTTCATCCCTCCTACTTCACATTTTTCTAATTCATTCCTATTTTAGTTTTTTTTTTCAAATTTTAACTGTTAAAAATAAATCAAACATATTTTTTAGGGTTAATTACAAAAAAAAATTCTCAAAACTTAATTTTGCAAATATAACCCAAACTTTAAAAAGTGGCAATTAAATACCTCAACTTCGAATTTTTCTCAAATTAGCCTGACGTTAGTGTTTCTATTAACGGGGCTGAAGTGGTTGCTAGGTGCAAATCAATTTTCACATCAGATTATAATCAAATTAAATTACTTGTTAGTAATTCACTTTGAGGGGATTAGGCACACGAGGGAAGAGTAAACAGACAAGAAAAAAATCATCCAAACAGAAAACCAATCTCTATACAAAATTGTATATAAACCTTACAAATCAAGGTGAGATAATAGCCTATGTTCTTTTTGTCTTTCGTTCTTCTCTTTGCTGATAAAAGTTTATGCTTCTTATTTGGTTGTCTCCAATACATCTCATCACCTCCTGTCAAAAACAACTATAGCAATTTGACAAATAATTAACAATGCCCCTTCTACAGAAGCCCTTCATTCTGACAACAGAAGCTCCAGACAGAAAGATGGTGCTTTTGAATTTAATAGTGACAATAGGTTGCTACTTTCAGCATAAGTCTCTCATACTGAATATCCTCCATCGATATATTACTAACCTCACCAAATGATGCTTCCTCACACCACCTATAGAACCTCCTAAGAAACCTCCTCCCTCTTCAATGGCTGCCTTGTTCTTCTTCCCTTTATATACCCTCTTACTCTCTAATTTCCACTCAACAGCAACAAAAGCCTCATCTTTCTCTTCTTCTTCTTCTCTCTTTGAACTCAATTTCCACACTATCACTAGCTAATTAAGCTTTAAATGGGTTCTCTGGATGAATCTTCAACCTTGAAACTTATCAAACAACACCTATTAAGAGACATCACTTCCATGGACAATTTCACATTCATCAACAACCTTGGATTGTACACCTCTGATTCCAAGAAATCAAAGCCCTCAAAGGGTTCGACTTTAAGACAGCAAAAACCCACCATGACAAACATAGCCATACCTTCCCCAATGTCACAACAGTTAACAACATAATCGAGATCACAAACCAAGAGAAGCATTATAGAGGTGTTTGTCGACGACCATGGGTAAAGTATGTGGCTGAGATTTGGTAGTCACAAAAATGGGACTGTGTTTAGAATTAGTGAGTGAAGAAGAAGAGGGACTTTATCCTACATTTACTATAACATAGCCACGTTAGCTCCGTTAACAGAGACACTAACGTCGGACTATATTTGAGAAAAAAAATAAAAGTTCAAGTATTTAACTACCACTTTTTAAAGTTCAGACTATAATTGCAAAATTCTGTAAACTTTAGGATTTTTTAGTAATTAACCCTTTTTTTATGTTAACTCCATTTGTAATTTGACAACGCATGTTGTTATCTATGGAAAAAGTAAAAGGAAACTTCTACCAAAGTTAACAGGTATTACTTAATGTATCCTTTTGAAGGACTACACGAGGTATGATTCATTATGCTAGAATAAACAATTAAAAAATGTATTCAAGGTAATAGAAGTCAAGGAAATGGAGCCCTTATCATTTTGAAGCAATTAACATGAACAAAAAACTTAGAAATAGTTTTAGGTAGGCCTCATAGTTGTTTAATCTCATTCACATTGAATTCATTTTCTGTTGAATAACTAATATGTAGACTAAGTACAACAATTATACTAGGTGGATACATCATAATAAATTGAATTGAACAATTATGACTAAGTGAATTGAAACTAGTCCAACATCTACTAAGCTTCATAAATTAATTTGCAATTGTCAGTTGAAACTAGTTTAACATGCCCTTGTCTGTGATCTAGTTATAGGCACCCTAAAATCACCCAAAAGCTCTGGTTGCCAGTTGTATTTACGGGTCTTCCTATTGAAGATTTTTGAGGAATTGTTAATCTTCTTATACTTACATTAAACATACGATTACAAGAGTTATATACAGATAACCTATAGACTTAACCTAATATAAGAAAATATACTATTATCCTTAATTACTAACTACACATAATAACCAACATTTCCCCTCAAATTGGTGCAAAAATATTACACATGCCCATCTTGCAGACAATGGTATGAAAGGCTCAGCTATTGAGTCCTTTTGTGAAAAACCCCAGCTAGCTCCTTTTCCAACGATACATGGAACAAGCTCAAGACAACATCAGTTAACTTTTCATTGATAAAATGTCGATCAATTTCAAGTGCTTCGTTCGGTCATGTTGAACAGGATTATGAGCACTACAGATTGCAGCTTTGTTTTTACAATACAAAGATAGCCTATCTTCTCCAGCCAACTTCAACTCTGCTAGCAACTTTTGTAGCCATAAAAGTTCATAAACACCTTAAGCCATAACACTATATTCTTCTGCACTTGATCTTGCAACCACACTCTATTTCTTGCTTCTCCAAGTGACTAAGTTACCTCCTACAAGTATGCAATAACCAGAGGTGGATCTTTTGTTATCTAAAGATCCAACCTAATCCGCATCTGTAAAGGCTTCAATTCGAAGATGACCATGTTTTGAGAAAAGAAGACATTTTCCTAGGGCTGACTTTAAATATCACAAAATGTTAAAGATAGCCTGCTGATGAGATTCTCTATGATCATGCATAAACTAGCTCACTAAGCTAACTGCATAAGCAATGTTTGGTCTGGTGTGAGAAAGGTAGATAAGCCTACCAACTAATCTCTAATATCTGCCTTTATCAACTGATTCTTCAGTTCCTGCTTGCAGCTTATGATTGCTTTCAATGGATGATTCTGCTGGTTTATATCCCAGCATACTAGTTTCATTCACAAGATCCAGAATGTATTTCCTCTGAGAAATGAAGATTGCTTTTATTGATCTTGTATCATTTCCCAAGAAGTATTGTAACTTTCCAAGATCCTTGATCTCAAACTTTTGAGCTAAGAGCTTCTTCAGCTCACCCAAAAACCTTTAGTGGAATAGCATAGCCATGTTCCACAGCTAGGACTTCTAAAGGAGTCCGGAATTGGAGAGTTTTGAGAGGCATTCAATTAATAAGATAGGTTGCCACGAGTATAGCATGCCCTCAGTATGACTTTGGAACATTCATAGTAAACATAAGGGATCTAGCAACTTCCAACAAATGTCTATTTTTCATTTCAACTACCCCATTTTGAGCACTAGTATAAGGACAACTAGTTTGATAAACAATCCCATAGGACTCCAAATAAGTACCAAACCTACTATCCATGTATTCCGTTCCATTATTAGTTCACAATACCTTTATCTTAGCATCAAACTGAGTGCGAACCATGTTATGAAAAGATTGAAAGCAGGAGAACTTTTTACTTTAAGAAAAGATTGAAAGCAGGAGAACTTTTTACTTTAAGAAAAGATTGAAAGCAGGAGAATTTTTTACTTTAATCAAATACAACCAAGTCATTCTAGTGCAACAATCAATGAAAGTAACAAACCATCAATTTCTAGACAAAGAAGCAATCTGTGCAAACCCCCAAACATCAAAATGAATACGCATAAAAGGAACGACGACTTTATTATCACTTGAATGGTAGGAGTTTTTAGTATCCTTAGCATACTCACAAGCATCACAAGATAAAGAATCAAACTGAGTTCTAGAAAATAAACTGGGATATAGTTTTTCTAAAACATAAAAATGATGGATACCCTAACTGCCTATGCCACTATATTATTTCCTAGTTAACATCTTAATATTCCCAAAAAAAAGGCCAAGCCTTGACTGACTTCCATCATGTATAAGCCATTACGCTCTCTACCACTACCAATTCTCTTCCCTATTTGAAGATCCTAAAAGATACAATAATCAGGAAAAAAATTCAACCTTACAATTTAGAGCCTTGGTGATAGCAATGACAGATAAAAGATTGACAGGGAATTAAGGAACATGAAGAATAGAAGACAACTTAATTAGGAGTACAAACAATATAACCTATCTCGAAAATAGGAGTTAAGGATCCATTAGCCACCCTGACACTATCCTTTTTAGATAAGGAGAGTAGATAAGAAAGCCTTTAGAAATGCCTGTCATATTTCTATTCGCACCAGAATCAATAATCCATGAGTTAAGTTCACCAAAAGTGTTACCTGACTTGACAAAATTGGAGGTAGCACTAGAGGAAGAGTTGAGCTATGATAGGAGACGCCTGAAATGCTGAATTTCATAAAATTCCTTCATTACTTGCATGATTATATTAATCGAGTTTTTCTCAACCTTGCAAAGCAATAAGAGGTCATCTACAAAAGCTAAGTGTGTGAGCTTCAAACCTTTACATTTGTCATGGAATTGGAACTCTAGATGCCACCGTATGGTATTCACAAGAAGAGTTGACAAAACCTCCCTGAATAGGACAAACAGGTAAGGGGATAATGGGTCCCCTTGCCTCAAGCCCCTCCTTGCTTTAATCAGGTTTGTAGGTTCCCCATCCACCAAGATTGCCATAGAAGCAGTAATTACACATTCCTCAACCCATTTTCTAAACAGAGGAGGATAATCAACTGCCTTCAATATAGTAAACGAAAGCTCCAGTTGATTGAGTCATAGGCCTTTGCAAGGTCCATCTTTATGGTGCAATTCCTCATTCTTCTCTTAGAGTGATAGCCCTCTAATAGCTCCTAGCATAGTAGGATATTTGTTCCCACTGATCTTCCCTTGATAAAGCATTTTGTTCTGGGTAATTATTTTCCCCAGGCTCGCTCTCAACCTATTGGCTAAGATCTTCGTGATGGTTTTATAAAGAAAATTATAGCAAGCTATAGGCCTAAATTGTTCCATCTTCCTTGCATTATTCTATTTGGGAATAAGGTAGATAAACGTTTTGTTCCATTTCTTGAGGATGTTCCTCTCTTATAGAACTCATCCACTGCTACTACCACTTCTTCTCCTACAATATCCCAGTGTTTTTTAAAGAATCTCCCATTATAACCATCTGGTCCTGGGGCTTTATCGGGGTTCATTGAAAAAATAGCATTCTTGATTTCTTCCCTTGTTATTTATCTTACCAATGCCACCTTATCATCTTCATCAAGTTGTTTAAGCCCTGTTAGACCCTTTGCAGGTATATTTCTCACTGGCATTATAGTCCCAAATTACCGAGTAAAGTACTCTAAGGCAACCCTCTTCTTACTTTCAATCTCCTCATGGATCTGCCCCGTGTCATCTTTCAACGATCAGATTGAATTCTTATTCCTCCTAGCTAAAATTGAGCTCATAAAATACTTAATACATCTCTCACCCTCCTTCATCCAGAGCATCCAAGATTTCTACCTTAATAGAGTATCGGTACTATTCAGCAGTAGATTATATATTTCCACCAATGCAGCTTCCTGTGTTCTTAGTTACAAATCTTCTGGTTTAACCAATATTCCTTTCTGACATTGCTTTAGCTCTTCCAGAGCTTCAGTTAGAGCTTTCAAGTCTGGTTGGATTGTTTTCCTACTGAACAATTTCAGTCGATTCTCTCATGGTGATCTAATATCCTTTTGATCCATGTATGGCCCCCTACATCTCCTCGATGAGTATGTTTCAAAAGTCAGGATTGTTCATCAAGTGATTGAAGATCCTAAATGGGGTCTTCCTCCTACTATCGCCTATTTGTAGCTCCACTACTATTGGACTGTGATCCGATACAGTTGGATCATCAAACAAAGCGCTACTTGTAGGGTAGGTCTCTATCCACTTGTCATTTACCATATATCGGTCCAATTTTTTCAGCAAAAACCAATCTCCCGATTGCTTATTGGTCTAAAGGCTATTCCTTTGTTATTTCTTTTTCTTTTATCTTAATGATGTCTAGAGTAGTAATATGGCAACAACACTAGAAAGAGATGGCTGTGGTAGCCACTTTAATTGGATTACATCGTATATACAATAGCTAAGCATTTTTGTTAATACAAGACTAGATTAAAAATTTTATTTTGCACGTGCATTAGCATAAAATTCGCAAAAAAGAAAAAAGAAACAAACCTTGCAGAAATGCACAGAAGTTCTCTTGCCTTATCAAGCTCAACCATTGCTTCAGAGGCATTGACCTTTCTTAGCGTATTTGATATCAGCATTGCCACCCTAGCAAGTTGAAGCATGTTGGCACCAATCTGCCAAAGAGAAAGAGATCAGATGGAATATGAACATGAGCTAGACAATTTTAAACTTAAACCTATTAATGACACTCCAGTAAACAAGATTAAACCACATTTTAACTTATTTCTCCCTTCTTCCCTCCCTCCATTTTTACAATAAGAATTCTCTAAATACAAACCTGAATGTGGTCTTCGGGAAGCAATGTTTTCCGAATGTCCAAACACCTGCACTTAAATAGGTTAAAGATAAAGAGACCATTCAACTTAAAATTTCAAATTATTGGTGATGCTAACAAATTGATCATATCTTATTCTAACATGTCTACTATCATGAAATGTGGCACTTAAATAGGTTAAAGATAAAGTGACCATTCGACTTAAAATTTTAAATTATTTGTGATGCTAACAAATTGATCATATCTTATTCTAACATGTCTACTATCATGAAATGTGGCAAATTTCAATAAATCACAAATCCACCAAAAACAAGGGAAGTATAAAATTTGATACCTCTTAGTCATATATTGTGGTCAAAGATATGTATATCTCATTATATTATGATCATAATTAGATCATTTAGATTAGATAGCAGTATCTTGTAGATATATAGTATCCTAGGATTATATTTCCATATCTGTACAGATTTCTATCCTATTCTGTAAACCTATTCATGTATATATATACTGTAGTCTCTAATAAAAGAAATATAGAGCAAATAAGCTCTGATTCACATATATGCTCTAAAAACATGTCAAAAATCATCAAATTCAAAAGTCTAGGGTATTGGGTGAAGACTAATAGTAGATGATATATTTTCTAATGTTATGAAAATGTAATTTCAACACATTTTGAGGATGACATGTTTTGATTAGAGATTTATCCAGTAGGATTCACCTTTCAAGAAGTTCACTTGCTTCCTTTATATTCCTAGTTGCTTGAAGAGTCAAGGCCAACCTTTCAGCTGCAGCTACAGTCTCTAAAGACTTCCAGCCCTATCATAGCACAGAGATATGCATAAAAAGGAATGAAAGAGACGGCATATGTGAAAAAAGAGGAGCTGAAAATAATATTCACAATCAATGATCAAATTTGTTGGATCAAGTGTGATAATAAAATATGTTACTACTAATATGAAACAAAGAGAGGAAATATTGTCTCAACCGATAATTTTGTACATAGGTAAAAGTAAAAATATATAAAAATTGTTCAATTCCTGATTAGGCAAGTAAATGGGATCCTTATAATCAAGCTAAACAATTTATAACAATCTCTATAATCAAATTATACAATCTGTAACACTCTCCCGCAAGCTGGAACATAGATATTAGTCATACTTAGCTTGTTACAAATATAGCCGAACTCCATTTAGAATCTATGTGAAAATACTTCCAAGTTATTCTCCAGTTTTCACATATCCTATAAAGATCAAGTTTTGCTGCACTTTTTCACAAAAAAAATGACAACCAATCTCATAAGCTTAGTTCGTTCATGAAACACATGACTAGAAGCAATATGCAGAGTAGCTTGGTTAACACACCGCAATTTTGCTAATATTGAGGATTTACGACCAATCCCTATTAAGAGATTATATATCTACATTATTACATATATCGATTGGCCTTGACACACATCCATCTTTTCTCACCGCTGGCACCATTAGGAGCATCAGTAGTAGCTTTACACACCACCTAAGGACGGTCATCAGATGACTTGTGTGTGACTCTCACGAGCCTCCTGATGATTCTACTACTCCTTCCACTCGCCGGCACATGGCAGATTGTACGACACTGATACAACCTTCAGCATTGACTTCATCCAATTCTTGATTCATTCTTGCAAGAAAAACATAAACCTTATCGTTTACTTTCCTTTTTTTTACGACGAACACTATCATTTGGATAGTCTCAATCATCTTCATAACATAGGTCCAATTCCTGTCATAAGGTTACAATTTTATTATGGAAACAAAGGAACGTCACAGTCTCCTTGCTTGGCCTTCCATAGCTTCGCTTTTAGTTCAAAAATTTGAGAAGAATTTTCAATATCAGGATACACCTTTTGATCCACTTCCCATACATCGTTTGCTATTAGCAAAAACATATGGAGTTTTCCGATTGCAGGTTCCATGGAATTAATCAACCAAGCTAAGATCAAAGAATTTTCGAACCTCTATATTGCCATATTTGGATCATCTGAAATCGGCCTTGCTATATCTCCAGTCAAATAGCCGAGTTTCTCTCTATCATCAATGGCCAACTTTACTGTTTGCAACTATTCAAGGTAATTTTGGTCGTTCAACTTGTGATTTGTCAATTGAAAGGGCAAGTTTGAGCCAAGAAGATTACAACTATATTCTGCATTTCCCATCATAGCACTGGGATTAGTCACACTCAAACTGCTGAAATCATTATTGAACAATGAGGAGTTTCACAATTGGCCGGTCATTGCTAAATGGTAGTCCATTTAGGACTAATTTGAACAAAGAAAGAAAAAGATATTGTAAAAGAGTCATGGCTCTGATACCATAATGAAAGAGTGAAAAGTAACTCTTCCTTGATTTTTCTATGCATGGCACTAGGAATGTATAGAAAAATAAAACCCTAATTACTTCCTTAAATCGAGAAGAATCTACTTATTTTCTAGCAATAAAATCTCATTAATTCAGCCACTAATTTATAGAATATTTGTGGAAAACCTGATTAATTAAGAGACTATTTTAGGAAAATATATTGTAACAAATTGTATCCTTAAGTTAAGGTAGTATTGGTTAAGATTCTGATAGGATTGGTTAGGATTCTGATAGGATACTCCATAATTTATAGGCAACTACCAAATTTGGGTACTAGGCTTACATATATATATATATATATATATATATAGCTAATAGTTGTAACAAATATGTGTAAGATAATACATTTTCTATTCAATTTCTGACATGGTATCAAAGCTTTAGGTTCCGATAACCTAAGCACATTCTGGCCTTCATCGCCATATTTTTTCCAACCTTCATTGCTAACAATTTTTCCTTCCACAAGTTCTCTTCTTCTTCTTCTGTCTCCCACACAATTTGGCCTTAATTGCCAGAGTCATGTCACAAAAGATGTAAGAAATCGAGGAGTGCACGGTTAAGATTAGGGATACTGTCAAAACCCAATCCCAATCGAAAGAGGTAATCCAAACCCAACAACCTAGAGAATTGCAAAGCATCCTAACCACCTACAAGTTTGATGGAAAAAATTATCTCAAATGGTCTCAACCCACCCAAACTATGCTGAAAGGGAAGGGAAAAAATAGTCACCTCACAGGTGTAAGGCCTAAACCAGGGGATCTGCAATTTGAAGCATGAGATGAAGAAGACGCTATGATCATGGTGTGGTTGTGGGGCTCTATGGTCCTGGAAAACAGTGAGACATGTATGTTTTTTCCCACTGCTAAGGACATATGGGATGCAATCCAACAAACTTATTCCAAGGCTAGAGATGCGGCACAAGTGTACGAAGTAAAGGTGAAAACTGTTGCTGCGAAACAAGGAAACAAAACAGTAACGGAATACGAAATCAATTGAAATCCTTGTGGCAGGAATTGCATCACTACTTAATCTATCAAACCAAGCTCTGGGAGATTGTTTCAACCCATACAAGGCTTTCTTCAATATGCACACCTTTCCTTGATTTCTCTCATTATCAAAATAGGAGGAATCTCCATATAAACTTCTTCTTTCAGGTCATCATGTAGGAATGCATTTTTCACATCAAATTATTGCAAATCCCAAGTTAGCTGCACATGATAGTAAGATTCGAATTGTGTTCATTTTAGAAACAGGTGCAAATGTCTCCTGATAATCCACTCCATAAGTCTAAGTGAATCCCTTTGCCACTAATTTGTCTTTGAATCTTTCAATCGAACCATCAGCTTTGTGTTTTATTGTGAACACCCACTTGCAGCCAACTAGCTTCTTGACTGGAGAAGTAACTAGTTCCCAAGTTTTCAGTCTTAGCAAGAGCTTTCGTTTCTGCTACCACGGCTTCCTTCCATTTTGGATCTGTGATAGCCTCCCTCCAATCCTGCGGAATAGACATAGAGGAGAGAGATAAGGCAAAGGCCCTATAGGAGGGAGACAAGGAATCATAAGAGACAAAGTTAGTAAAAGAATGTTTTCTACGTGACCTGAAGCCTTTTCTCTGAGCAATGGCTAAATTTAAATCAAAATCAGAAGATAACACACCCGAGGATTCTTGCAAGGTATGAAGTATGATGGTTTCTTTACAACTATTCTTCCTTGAGTATCTCAACAAATCAGGTCTATCTAAACGTCCAACAACATTCTCCCCCTGAACATCAATCTCCCCACTCTCCCTCTACACAAGATCATGAAGTACCACAAGCACCACTACTTCTTCACTGTTCTCCCCCTGAAGAGGTGACTACGTAGTGCCAAAATAAGCTTCAGACTCCCGAAAGGTAACATCCATACCAACATAAAACTTCCTAAATGGGGGGTGATAGCACTTATATCCCTTTTTTAGTTGGAGAATACCCAATGAACACACATCTCAGGGCCCTCGAGTCTAATTTCCCAACATTCCTAGTATGGATAAAGCAGATATACCCAAAAACCTTTGGTGGAACAGTATAGCCAAGTTTCCCAATTAAGGCTTCTAAAGGATTCAGGAATTGGAGGGTTTTGGGAGGCATTCGATTAATAAGATAGGTTGCCACTAGTATAGCATCCGCCCAGTATGACTTTAGAACATTCATAGCGAACATAAGGGATCTAGCAATTTCCAACAAATGTCTGTTTTTTCTTTCAACTACCCCATTTTGAGCACTAGTGTAAGGACAACTAGTTTGATGAACAATCCCATAGGACTCCAAATAAGTACCGAACCTACTATCCATGTATTCCGTCCCATTATCAATTCACAGTACCCTTATTTTATCATCAAACTGAGTGTGAACCATATTAGGAAAAGATTTAAAGTAGGAGAAAAAAATCACTTTTTTCTTTAATCAAATACACCCAACTCATTGTAGTGCAACAATCAATGAAAGTAACAGACCATCGATTTCTAAACAAAGAAGCAATCTGTGTAGGCCCCCAAACATTAGAATGAATAAACATAAAAGGAACAATGGCTTTATTATCACTTGAACAGTAAGAATTTTTATTATGCTTAGCATACTCACAAGCATCACAAAATAAAGAATTAAACCGAGTTCTAGAAAATAAACTGGGATATAGTGTTTCTAAAACAAAAAATGATGGATACCCTAACTGCCTATGCTACTGTATTATTGCCTGGATAACATCCTAATATTCACCAAAAAAGGCCAAGCCTTGACCATCTTCTATCATGTATAAGCCATTACGCTATCTACCACCACCAATTCTCTTCCCTTTTTGAAGATCCTGAAAGATACAATAATCAGGAAAAAATTCAAGCTTACAGTTTAGAGCCCTGGTGATAGCACTGACAGATAAAAGATTGACAGGGAATTAAGGAACATGAAGAACAGAAGACAATTTAATTAGGAGTACAAACAATATAACCTGTCTCGGAAATAGGAGTTAAAGACCTATCAGCCACCCTGACGCTATCCCCTTTTAGATAAGGAGAGTAGCTAAGAAAGCCTTTAGAAATGCCTATCATATGTCTCTTCGCACCAGAATCAATATTTCATGAGTCAAGTTGACCAAAAGTTTTACCTGACTTGACAAAATTGGAGGTAGCACTAGAGGGAGAGTTGAGTTGTGATATGAGACGCCTAAAATGCTGAATTTCATCAAAAGAGAGGCTATCAACTGAAGTAGACTCCTTGGATGATTCTACAATTTCTAGCAAATTTGCTTGAACCCTTGTTGTGTTAGCTTGTTTTCCCCCTTGGCCCCTCGTAGGTCTCCCATACAACTTCCAGCAAGTCTCTTTTGTATGTCTTGCATTCCCATAGTAATCGATCTTTATCAGAAGTAACATCCTTCAGCTGCTCATGAGTAATATGGGCTAGTAAGCCCGACTTCTCAACTGTTGCAATATGAAGCATGGCATTTCTTCTAGTCACTTCTTGTTGGATTAAAGAGTGGGCCTCCTCAAGCGAGGGAAAAGGAGATCTACCAATAACTTGAACTCTTAACTGATCAAATTTTGGATTCAAGCCAGCCAAAAAATCAGACGCTCCTTTTCAAGCATGTTTTGAATCAGTACCGCATCATCCACACACTTGGCTTGAAAATCTTGATAATAATCTAGTTCCTGCCATAAACTACCCAGTTCAAAAAAGTAATCTGAAATAGTAAGATCACCTTGCTTTGTACCATGAATTTTGTTCCGGAGTTCAAAGATCCAAGAATCATTTCCCATACAAGAATAAGTGGTTTTTGCAGCTTTCCATATCTTCTCCGCAGTGTCAAGTACTAAATATTGTCTGGAAATCTTAGGATGCATGGAATTAAGAAGCCAAGGCATAACCAATGAATTATCATAGTCCCATTGACAAAAGGTAGGATCAACAACAGGCGGTAGTTTCTTATTCCCATCAATATAACCTTGTAGCCTTCTAGCCTTAATAAACAGCAAACATGATCTAGACCAAGCTAAATAAGTGCTACTTCCATCTAGTTTAATCGAACTAATTAGTGAATAGGGACTATCATTAATTGGATAGTATTTCTCTACCTCCTTCTAAGCTTCTTTAGTGTCTGACATAATGGCACGACAGAAGTGAAGAAGGAACCACAGAAAAAAGGACTCCGAAACTACAACAGAACCTGTTCACGAGAGATCTAAAGAAAAGTCGAAAATGACCAAATAGTAGCTGGACAGAATCAGAAAGGGCCGGTAAACAGGGCTGTCAAAAAACGAAATTGGACGGTGGCCGGAGGTGGCATCAAGGGCCACACACGCCGACGCATGGAGGAAGCTGTCGAAGTGAACCAGTGGTGCATGTGCTCACGCGTGAGGTCGGACGATGCTGAAAACTTGGGTATTGGCCGAACTTTCCCTGGGCTATGCTCTGGCGGTGGCTTTGTCCAAGGAGAGGAGCGAAACACAACCTCTTCACACTTGCCACAAAAATAGTATACCAAACCCTATTCTTCCAAACTAACCTACTGCAAAAGGGAGTAACCTCAACCTTCAATCGGCAATGGCTCTGGTGCCATAAAGATTTTTGAGGAATTGATAAAACTTTAATTACTCTCTTACGTTAAACATAAGATTACAAGGGTTATATATAGATAACCTATACACTTAACCTGGTATATGAAAAATACACTATTACCCTTAATTACTAATTATACATAACAACTATCAGAATCAATATCACAAGAGCCGACTAGCCTCAACAAAGAAGAAATTGAGAGAGTGGATCACTTGTCAACAGCCTTGGGAAACTTGAAAACCTTTCAGGTACTTGTTCTTTGGCATATTCAGGTGAGTTTTCTTTTTCTTTTGGATTAAATGCCTCGGGCACAACCTTCAGTAACTCTTGGGTCATGGACTCAAAAGCGACCGACTATATGACCCATTCAACCAATGTCTTTCTAACCTTCTCCCCATGTTTAAGCAATAGGAAAATAACCACAACTAATGGATCCTTAACCACTATATCAAGTATAGGTGATGTCAAAATAAGCCCATCAGTAATTCTAAGAAATGTCCATGTTCCTAAATTGTCCACAAACCATGTTTCCATACAGGAACTCACTCGAGATTTATCTTGTAATGTAATTTTTCATTACGTAGTTATTGTGTATCTCAGGACAAGAATTCGAGGAGGATAACTAGAGGTGCTACAGAACGGGATGGCCTTTACTATCTAGAAGCACCAAGCCAATTGAATATGACCAAGAATAGGTTACCACATCCCCTCATTTCAGAATTTGTTCTTCCAATAAAGAGAAAATTTTGCTTCACCATTGTCGACTTGGGCATCCATCCTTTAGGATTATTAAGATTATGTTTCCCTCTTTGTTTAAAGGCTTAGATGTTGAAAATTTTCAATGTGAGATGTGCGAACTTGCTAAACACAAACATATACCTTTTCCAAGTACTAATAAAAGAAGTTCTGCTCCTTTCTATCTCATTCACAGTGATATTTGAGGTCCATCTACTGTCTCTAATGTTTCTAGGGTAAAATGGTTTGTTTCTTTTATTGATAATTGTACTCGTGTTACATGGATTTTTTTGCTCAAACATAAGTTTGATGTTAGTACCGTACTCCCAAACTTCTATTCCATGATCAAGAATCAATTTGGGGTCAGTATCCAAAGATTTAGGTCAGATAATGCCAAGGACTACTTCAATCAAATCCTTAACCCATTGTTCCAAAAAGAGGGAATAATTCATGAGTCTTCTTGTGTAAGAACCCCACAACAAAACGAGGTAGCAAAACAAAAAATGGGTATCTCCTCGAGAAAACGCGAGCCCTGTTATTTTAAAACCATGTGTCTAAAGTTTTATGGGGAGAAGCAATTCTTACCGCTACTCATCTCATAAATCGTTTGCCCTCTTGAATCTTAGGTTTTAAGAGTCGTATGGACATTCTTTCAACTTTTTACCTAAACTTTAACACTACAGATAACCATGTCCCTAGGGTCTTTGGATGCACATCCTTTGTCCATGTCCTCAGTCCAAACAAGGAGAAATTATGTCCGAGGACTCTAAAGTGTGTCTTTGTGCGCTATTCGTCAACTCAGAAAGGGTACAAATGTTATCATCCTCCATCAAAGAAATTATATGTCTCAATAGATGTCACATTCAATGAACAAAACCCTTATTTCACCAATCCTTATCTTCAAGGGGAGAATTTAACTAAAGAAGATGAGGAAGATTTTTTGCTTGATCTGTCATTGTCAAAGACTCCATCTGATCCTCCTACATATGCTTCTGCACCTACTTTTTCATCTGATTCTTCTGCACCTCCTTGTTCATCTAAAACAACAAATGAACCAAAAGAAAAACTTGATGTGAGATTAGGAAAAGGCAAAGGAATATGGTTGTCTCGAAAACTGCCCAAAAGTCCAACTTCGATCCTTTGAATGAGGTAACAATTTCTAACTCTCCATTACAAGATGAATTTCACGAGGATAAAAATGACTAGGACCTTCCGATTGCCATCAGGAAAGGAACCAGAGAGTGTACAAAATGACCATTATATCCTCTTGCGCATTTTCTGTCATTTAAGAATTTTTCATCATCTCATAGAGCTTTCCTTGTAAGCCTAAATACCATCACCATTCCTACCAACCTATTCGAGGCTTCGCCAATGGAAAATGAAAACAAGCCATGAATGTGGAGATGCAGGCATTAGAGAAAAACGAAACTTGGGAGTTGGTTAATTTACCGACAGACAAGAAACTAGTGGGTTGTAAGTGGGTGTATACGGTGAAGTATAGAGCAAATGGGTCGATCGAGAGATACAAGCCAAAGCTAGTGGCCAAGGGGTATGATCAAACTTATGGAGTTTATTATCTAGAGACCTTTGCTCCTGTTGCAATGATGAACACAGTTAGAGTATTGTTGTCACTAGTAGGTAATTATGGTAGGGATAGTTCGATGTCAAGAATGCGTTCTTACATTGAGATCTAGAGGAGGAGATATACATGGAGGTTCACTTGGTTATGAGAATAACTAACCTACTTATACTGTGTGTAAACTGAAAAAAAGCATTGTATAGCCTTGAGCAATCCCCAAGGGCATGGTTTGGCAGATTTGTAAGAGTTATGTTGGCCATGGGATAAAAAAAAAGCTAAGGAGACCACACACTATTCATTAAACACTCTCCTCAGGAGGAGTTATAGCTTTTTTAGTGTATGTCGATGAAATAATAGTAACATGAGATGATGCTAAGGAAACAAATTTTGGAGTAAGTGTTTGGCTAAGGAATTTGAGATCAAGGCATTAGGCAGGCTGAACTATTTTCTCGGGATTGAGGTTGCTCACTCTAGGAAGGGAATTTTTATCTCTCAATATAAGTATGTTATAGATCTTCTCAAAGAAACAGAGCAAGCACTCCTATGGATCCGAATCTTAAGCTTGGAAATGCAAAGGAGGATGCACTAGTAGATAGAGAAATGTATCAACGCCTAGTACGGAAACTCATTTAATTATCTCACATACGACTAGATATAACATATGTTTTAAGTGTGATTAGTTAGCTCATGCATAGCCCAAAGAAAGTTCTTCTGCAAGCAGCTCATAAAGTACTACATTATCTCATAGGAACATCGAGAAAAGGTATTTTGTTTAAAAGGAATGGGGGATTGGTACTTGAAGCATACACTGATGTTAATTATGCTTGTTCAATTGTCGATAGAAGATCAACTTCAAGATATTGCACCTTCCTTGGTGGAAACCTTGTGACATGGAGAAGTGAAAAACGAGTGGTAGCTCGATCAACTGCAGACGCCGAATCTCGGCCAACGGCTTAAGGTGTTTGTGAACTACTTTAGTTGAAGATCATGCTTGAAGACTTCAAGATTAAATGGGACTGTCCTATAAGACTTTATTGCAACAAGAAGTCTGCAATAAGTATAACTCACAATCTGGTACATGGTAGAACCAAAGCATATCTAAATTGATAGGCACTTTATCAAGGAGAAGCTGGAGAGTGGACTGATTTCTACTCCTTATATGTCTACACATGGTCAACTTACTGAGATTCTTACCAAAGGGTTAAGCAGCTCAGTTTTTCAGACTATTGTATCCGAGTTGGGAATGGAGAATACCTATTCACCAGCTTGAGGGGGAGAGTGGAAAAACTGTATAGGTAGGACACTATTTTAGGAAAATATATTGTAACAGATTGTATCTTTACGTTAGGATATTATTGGTCAAGATTCTGATAGCATTGACTAAGATTCTGATAAGATACTCCATAATTTATGGGTAACTACAAGATTAGGGTACTAGGTTTTTGTGTGTGTATATATATATATATAGCTAATAGTTGTTGTAACAAATACGTGTAAGGTAATACATTTTCTGCTCAATTTATGACATTATCAACTAATTATCTCTAGAGAATCAACTAATTATCTCAAGAAAATCAACAAATCCTTCTCTTTAACAAATAACTTGAAATGGAATATCCAAGTTGAGTAATTTCTTCTATTAAAACGAACCGAGAAACTCAAATACTTATCTAAAGATAATTTTGTACTCATCTTATACATGTTAACCTATGCACTTATAGTAACATTCACACAATTAAAGAAATAGAGAAACTAAATTAAACCTTTGATAATTCTAAAAGATGAAGGATCTTTCTATCAACACGCTCAGCTTCAGTTGGATGATTGGACTTCAAATACATCTGAAGAAACAACAATAAAAGTAAATGATAGCATGAAGTTAAGAAATATATAACTAAATACGCACTCTTCAGAGTTTTAAATATATAAACCAAAAACGAAAAGAAAGATGGAGCCCAAACAAGCATGTATAACAAAATAGTAAGACCTAATATACTTTTATTTTCTCTATCATAATTACACATTAAGAATATAACATTATTGTGCAAATCTAATACACTTTACAACCTGTGCCAAGTGTTGTAATCTTCTTAGGCATGTGATGGACTCTCCTAACCCACCTTCCTATATAATCAAAGGATAATAGGAGAAAACAAATAAATATACAACAACAAAAATAACAAAAGATTAGCACTAGTATTATGCATAACATATGTCATCTACCTCTAGTATATTAATAGAGTCCTGAATAAGAACTTCAGCATCGTTTTCTTTTCCTTGAAGATACAACACCTGCACTCATATTTACTCAATAATTAACCCAAAAACAAAATGATAAACAATTATATTAAATAAACAACAAGAAACCATACGTACCCAATAATTAACCTCATAACAAAGTGAAAAAAAAACATTAGATAAAAACAAGAAACAGTAAATCAAAAGATGTATCAAAGAAGAAAAATTTAGGACTCTCCTTTAAATAGGCACATCAGGCATAAATCAGAACATATATCAAAGAAAAACTTCAGCACCTTTTTAAGTAGGCACATCTAGCATATACAATAATGATGTGGATGCTTTTGTTGGAAGAAGTTACAAAAGTGGCAGCTGAAGTTTCTTAATTGAGAAGTTTTTCATTTAATTGCTTGCTTAGGAAATAACTAACTTTACATAATATTCTGTTTTAATTTTGTTAGTATTATTACCTAATGTCGAATGTCGACAGGATGTATGGGCACAAATGTCTAATGGGAGTGGGATGCCACAATTGGCATATCCTGAGTTCGAGCTTGAGGGCAAGCTCGATGTCGAAGATGCTTTTCTTGGAAGAAGTTACCATTGTAGGAGCGATAAAAAGTGGCCGCCGAAAAATTCTTAATTAGGAAGTTTTTTATTTAATTGCTTGCTTAGGAAATAACTAATTTTATATAACAATCTGTTTTAAGTTTGTTAGTATTACTACCTAATTAGGAGTTTAAGTTTGTTAGTGTTAGTACCTAATTAGAGTCCTATTTAGGTAGGAATTATCTTCCATAATATTCTGTTTTGATTTGTTAGTAGTTTTGATTTGTTAGTATTACTACCTAATTAATTAGAGTCCTATTTAGGTAGGAATTATCTTACATAATATTCTGTTTTGATTTGTTAGTATTACTACCTAATTAGGAGTCCATATTTAGGTAGGAATTTATTTTCCTTTTGAGTTCAAACATTGCCTTTCTTTTGCCTATACATAGGTAGGTATCATGCAATAAGAAGCAAGCAATATTCAACTTAATTCAGTTCATAATAGCAGTAGTTTTTTGAGTAGCTTTGTTCTCTTTTCTCTAACAAGATAGGTTGTTCAAAGAAAGGAAGAAATACCAACACGGGAAAAGAGGTGGACTTCACTATTTAATCGTCCAGTGACGAGGTCCTTTTCTCAGGCACAGAACAAATAACCAAGATACACTTCAGCTAGGCTCTCTTCTAGGAATACATAAAACTAAAATCCAGCATTATTTAGTAGTCATGATTTTATTTCCATTCCAAATAAACAATTTTCCAAATTTCTCAAATTCCTATAACCTAAAATTCGTCTCTCTACAATGAAGACAACGACAAGACTAAGGCAATGGCCTCCGCATATCGAAGGAAAGTGAAATTGAGGAGCTTTTACCAAAAGAGCTCAGAATGAGGGTGCCCCATCACTACACACTAGCAGTATAATTTTAACAAGCCGTGAACCCAAAACTTAAGCCAACTTTGAAAGTTTACTAGCATTACCTTATGAACAATTTATGTTATGTAAAATAGCTTCAAATGCTAAAAGGATACATCTTTCACAAAAGATATGAAACAACTCAATGTTGTACCATTCTGATACTAGCAAGGTAACGATACACAATATACAAATCAAAAAGATGAATAATAAAAGATATAAAAGAAAAAGTAAAGGCGGCTCCCGAAAGGAGAAAGAAGATAGAAATTTAAGGTTTGTGAGGAGAATTCAAAGGGAAATGTAGAAACATCTTTATAGTAGTTTAGGAAAATCTCCCAAAAGAGTGAAAAATATGGTGTTAGATTTCTAAATTAGCAATAAGAAAATAAGAAAAATCAAATATAAGAAATTCCAGATAAATAAATATCCAATTCCAAGTGTTAAATTTGTAATCAAATCCAAAACTTTGGCTCAACAAGATCGGAAGCCAACATGGCTAAAAGGAAATGGTTAAGCAAAGCTCAAACCACAAATTTTATCTAGTGAGATTTCAATGCTATCCAACAAATCAAGATCATGACTTGAAAATTGGGGAAATGAAATGATAGGTCACATAAGTTTCAATATCAAGGCATACATGAACAAAAAGGCACACCTTTATGGACTATAATAAAAATCAAAAATCCAAATCCAAATTTAATTTTAGCTGGTTAAAGCAAACTAGCAAGAAATTCGGTTTAAGAAAACTGAAATTGAAATCATTTGTTATATTTTGTCTACCAAATAAAAAACACTAAAAATCCAAAAATCACCTAAATAGATGAATCATAATGCTTTATTTATATAGAGAGTGAGTATGCACAAACATCAGCATATATAACTATCACACGAAGCATTTCCCAAGGTTTTTCAATGAGATAAATAAGAATAGCTACCTTTGCTCCCTTACATAGAGAAAAGTACCAAGTATATGATAGTGAGACAAGGATTAAAAAATGGCATACTACGGTTTGAAAACATAAAAGAAAGAGTTTACCGTTCCAAGTCGATACATGGTCTCAGCATAATCTGGATGCAAATATCCTAGAACACGCCCCTTAATCTACTCGATTACTAGATCATGTTAGCACTAAGAAATTGACTGCTTTTAGTTAAGAAGGTCATACATGGTTGTACCTTTAAAGCACGCTGCCCAAAAAATCCAAAAAAAGGACCAAAAAAATAATATATTAGTTAAAAACTAATTAGAAAGAATGTGCATAAACAAAGTCAAGTTGAGAAAGTAATTGATTGAAGCTGCTTGAAAGCTATTGAATCTATTAAACTCTTAATGAAGATCATAAATATTGTGTCTTTCTATTTAATTATTCATGAATACAATCATAAATATTCTTTAAGCAAGTGTATCATGTAAACATATACTGGATATACATTTTATCAAATATTAGTATAACATATACTGCCCTATTATTACTATGCCTTGAATTTAAAGAATCTATTATTCCCAACTTTTCTACAATCTTAAAGTTTTGCCAATAAGAAGGAGAAAAGCCTTAAATATGCTCCTCAGTGACTAACAATACATTTTGAAAAGTCATAGATAGACAAAAGCGTATGAAGTGTCATGTTGCAGCCGTTTTATAACATTAACGAGGATCCTGATTCATGATAAATCAAAATCAAGAATAGCCACTAGCTCTCCTTTTTGTCAATTTAATGGTTTTAATTGATAGCAAGGCCAGTGAATTAAGCACCATATGAACGAAACATTGGGACCAGTATTCTACCAAGAATCTTTAATAGGTTGTTATGAGAAAACTTCATTCATCTTCTATTGCTCATTAATTCTAACTAATCAATGATCCATTTCTTCACATTTTTTCAGCCATTCTCACTTCAAATTGTTAATAATGAAGTGATCTATTACTATGCATTCTTCTTCAATCATCTTCCAACACTCGGCATCTTTTTATTAGCATCTTTAAATGATCCAATAGTAACAAGAAGCCAAAATGTCACATCATCCATAACAAAAATCTTGAACCAAACTTCCACCTTATAACTCTTGTACTTCAACCAGAAGAAAATGTCCTCTCTCTTTCCACACTATGATTCCATTTCATAGTCTTTTGGCTAACGCAAATACATATAGATGCATTCCAAATATTATAATTTCTTCTTTCTTTATTTTTCACTTGATTAGAGCTATAAAATAAGAAAGAATGTACGAAACTTTGCAAATATCGATACTTTAGAAAAATTCAAGATACTATGGTCTCATAAAAAAAAAAAGAAAAATAGTAACAATAATTGTGTCCGACACCTATAGAAATTACAAAATGCACTTCCACAGCATAGCTCTTAATGTATTTTAAGATGACAAAACAATCTTACATTTTATCAAAACAATCTTAAATTTTATACTAACAAAATTAATGACCATATTTACAGGTTATATTCTTATTGATGCGATTATAAAGTTTTGGGTCCAATTGGAACCAAAAAACTAGCAAAGTACAAAAACCTCCCAACAGATGACTTGTATGTCAACCTTTCCAATTTGATAACTCAAAACATGAAGGAGGAATCTCATCCTCTGATTCCATTCAAAGATTGACTTGAATCAAGTTTTGAAAACAAATTTTATGCCTCAAGAGTATGACTTCAACAAAAGATACATGTTTCAATGAATAGTCAAATTAAAGCAAAAGGAAACGTAATAAAATGATATATCACCTCATAACATCTTTGAGATTCTTCCAATTTCCGCTGCATATGATAGAATTGTCCAAGGTTGTGAAGGGCAGCTCCCACCCTACCATAGAAATGATGCAATATAGTAATGCAGTTTTATAAAGACAGAGTTGAAATGTAATTATGGAAAATTGTGAGTTGAATAAAATTCGTAGAGAGCAATGTTAAGTTGTATATTAGCTATATACCATTTTAGGAAAGTTAAGTTCTTGATATCCTAATATTGTGGGATCCTAAGAGACTATTTTCCTTTCTTAGGAGAGTGGAATCCTAGGGAACTATTTCCCTTTTCTTAGGAATATGTGGAATCCTAAGAGATTGATTCATTTTCTAAGAGATTGTTTCCTATTCTTTTACCTACACTAAAATGTATATAAACATGTAATTCCAAATCAATTATAAGAAAAATCATTTTCTCTTCTATTTCTTGTCATGGGATCGAAACCTTAGGGCTTTTTTCTTGGGAATTCCTCTTTGAGCAGCCTTCATTGCTGCATTTTTCTTAGAATTTTTTTCTTCTGATTTTTTTCTTGTGCCCAATATGTCTACATCTGATATTACTGTCTCCAACTCTCCCAACCCATCTGATATTGTGGGATATACAGACTCTGATTTTGTTGGTAGTAGACTAAATAGAAAGTCCACTTCTAGATATTTGTCATCTGATAAAGGCAACTTGATGACTTGAAGAAGTAAAAAACAGGGTGTGGTTTCATGATCTAGTGCAAACGTTGAATATCATGTTGTGCATCATGCAATATAAAAACTTTCTTAGCTAATAATTCTCTTAAATAAACTTGGCTTTGGTTTAAAAAGGCCCCTGATGTTTTTATGTGATAATAAGGAAGCCACTGAGATTGCTATAATCCAATACAACATGATCAAACTAAGCATTTTGAACCACAGGAACTATATTAAAGATAACATTGATTCTGGCACAATAGAAGTTCCTTACACTAGAAGTTCAGATCACTGGTTGACATTATGAGTCATGTTGTCAATAATGGATTATATTCTTTCAACCAACTTCTAACAAACTAGAACTACCAATAGTTCTACATAGCACTTAGTATTAGTATTAACTCTACCAATGGACAATGTCATTTTCCCTTGCAATTTTAACAAGTTCCTTCTGGATTAACTTCTTTAACTTATTCACTCCTCTAGGTTCAGTCCCTTTTTCTCGCATAACACTTGTACCTATTATCAACATGGGTTATAAATTTATGAGGATCATTGTTTAAAGAAACCATAAAATAATTAGAACCTTGGTAATCACATGAGAGTATTTCCATGTTTCATAATGGTTTCATCATTTTTATAGACATAAACAAATAAGAGAATCCTTTGAAATTATTATATTTTTATGATTATAGATCAAATTTCCTAAGATAGTGTTACGAATCCCTAAAACTTAGGGCTTCAAATTATTTAACTTTCCAACATTTTTCTTCATAGAATTCTCAATGGAATTTTAAAAGTGTTAAATGAGCTTTTTGCAGTAGAAAAATACTAAAACAGGAAAACCATAGCATGAGTATTAAAATGGAAAATTAGTACAAGATGAGGGCTATAAAAAAATCATCTAGAATATACAAAATAAAATGTCGACAATTCATCTCATAAAAAATTTCACATGATAACTACTATTGGAGTTAATGTGGAAAAGACATGTGATTACAACAATATGTGGTTTACTGTCCTTTACTACTCAAATTTCTCATGTTAAATATATAAGTGCCTTTCATTTGATGAAAATTTGAAATTTATATTGTTGCTGTATGCAAAAGGGAAGATACATGCCACACTTTTCGAGTTAATGAATTAACTACCGTACTTGTTTGATTATTGCGATTTAATTAGCCCTTTGAGAACAAAACACTTGGATGTTAATTAATTAAGAACAAAACACTTGGATTAATTGAGAACACTTGGATGTTAAATGTCAATTAATCCAATATTTCGTTAAAGAACAAAACACTTGGATGTTAAATGTCATTTGGTCAAAAAGCAACCTAAGGAATTTGTTCAGCCATAGTTTAGTCCTTCCTTAGCACAACTTGCTAATGTATTCATAAAGCTATTGAGAGGAACTGTACATCAACAATTATATGTCAAGTTGGTGATGTAAGACAAGTAGAAGATATATCAAACTGGTATTGTGTTGGAAAATTGAGGCAAAATTTCATCCCGCACACAACAGAATAGTTACGAAACTATTTTATTTGATTTTTCAAAAGCTAAGATCACTTAAATTCTATAGCATGATTAATATACAAAATGTAATAAAGCATGAATCATACTCTATCCCCTCTTATTAAGTTTGATCATTTTCTTATTGTTTTCCTTGAACTATTTTTCAAATTAGTTTATCTCAACTACCGTAGTCACAAAAGTATCTGGCCAGAACATGTTGAGAGAACTCTACAATTATTTTAAAGAGGGTTAGGCAAGAAATGCTAGCTCCTTTAAAGCCTACGACTATTTATAATAAGTTTTAGACATTTTAGTAATTTAATTAAAATAAATTCTAATTTCAATTAAATTTTAATTCTAATTCTATATCAATTGTATCCAAATAAGATCTAATATCTCATATTGGTCTTTCTTTGTTAAATATCTCATATTTAGTCATAAAGTTTCTCAAACTTTACAATCATGTTCAACTTGATTAAAATACATTTTCTCACTTCAACTTGTTCTTTGTGTGTAATCTATTAAGTTCTTAAATATGTTGACAATAAGTATAAATCATATTTAGGATTAGATAAATTAAACATCTTTAATTTAAGGTTCATAAATATGTTGACAATGGATATAAATTATAACCTTACATAGTATTTAGAATTAGATAAACTAAACTTTTTAAATTAGAAATAAAATTATAATTTAAATTAAATTATAATTAATTCTAATTAAATATCATTGTGCACAAATAAAATACAATATCTCATATTAGTCTTTATTTACTAAATATCTTATATTTAATCATAAAGTTTCTCAAACTTTAAAATCAAGTCCAAATTGATCAAAACACATTTTCTTTCTTCAATTCATTATTTGTATGTGACCCATTAGGTTTCTAAATATGTTAACAATGGATATAAATTATAACCTTAATTTTCTGCCTACCTTCCTCCCTTCTCTGCCTACCCCTTTATAGACTCCCCTCTCTAGGTACATTCTGTTATGTCTAACTAATTGGCCACATCAGCTGATAACTAACTCCCTCCTTGGCCCACTGTCCTTCCTCTGGAATAATTCTCTCTCTCTCCCCCGAAGATCCTAACATTGCCCCTCCTAGAAGGGCAGCCTTGTCCTCAAGGCTGAAGTGATGAACCATGGTGCGGCATTCCTGAGCTTCACCCCCCTCCTCCTCCGGTTCTGCTTCCAAGGAGATAATTTCTCCCTTCTCAGTCATGGTTTCGTTGTCATCCAGTATTAACAACCGAAGTTGTCGTTCTGAACATTGATGGAGGGGATCAAATTTCTCCCCACAACGGAAGCACAACCCTTTTGTCTTGCGATCCATCAGTTCCTGATACGAAATGTGTTGCAAGCCCCGATGTTTGTCCATGGATGGTCTTCGGTCCCCTTCCCCTGGTCTAGTCGGCGTCGTGAGGTGAGACCCGACTCCTCGGGTAGGCGATCTGGGCAGGAAACTATGACCCGTTGCATTTCGGGTTGGACCCGACCCGTCCTCTGCGCGACCCGCTCCATAACCCCCAGTATTAGAGGACCCCGACTCCGTATACGGAGGATGACCCCGACTCTGGCTTCTGTACCCAACCTCTCCTCGGTGATGCTAGGTGCGATGTCGTGGGTTGGATGATGCGAAACCCCTTTGATCCCCGTACAGCTCCTCCTCCACAGCTCTTGCTACTCTAATCATCTGAACCCTATTGATTGGACTAAAGGTTCGCACCCTTCGTCGGATCTCATTGCGCAATCCACTCATGAAATACCCCATGAGTAGTGCTTCGGGTAAGCATCCCACCTGAGAAGACACAAACTCGAACGCCTCTATGTATTCATCTACCGTACCCGTTTGCTGTAAATCAGAGAGTTCCTCAAATGGGTTCTCAAACCTCCTTCCACCATATCTATCGATTAAAGCTTGTTTCAACTTCCTCCATGTAAGCTCCACTTCAGTCTCTCGGAGGAGATTGAACCAGTAAATGGTCAATCCCTCGATGCATAATAGGGCCAGCTTAATCTTCACCTCCTCCGACGTACCATGAACCTCGAAATAGATTTCGGCTCGGGTAATCCATCCTACTGGATCAGACCCATCAAACATAGGTAAGTCTACCTTTCTCACCGACATCCGATACTCTTCCATATTGCCCAAAGAATGCTCCAACTGAACATTCTGTTGAGTACGCGGAGTATCCCTGTCTCCCGCCATATTCGGCCTCCTCTCATAAGTCTCACTGCCTTGTCCCTCCTCGGAACGCTTGCCCAGGTGTTTATTCATCTCTACCAGTAATGCCCATTGCATCTCTCCCATGGCCATACGCATTGATGACTGCATCTCTTCTACCCTAGCTTTAAGACTGGCCATACGAGATTCCAATAGCTCAACTCTGTCTGAAATCTTCGGTGGCATGAAGATGGGTCTCAGACTTGAGATAAAAACAAACAAGACATAGACTTTTCGTCCTTTTGATGAGAATCCGGCAGATCGGACCAATGATAGAACTCTAGTCTTAGAACACTAGAGATTTCAGTATTAATTCAATAATCTGTAATGTATATAGCTCATTACAGTGTGATAGTAGTATTGCTTCCCTAAACCAGAGCAGAATCACTCCTCAACAGGTATGTGTACTCTGCTGTCACAATTTTCCTCACTTCTTTGCTGCCTCACTCCCCTCTCTCTTCCCCTACAAACCTATAGGGGAGAGGATGACTTAGACATTGAGCACAATAGGAGAAGGAATAAACCGGTAGTGTGGAAGGTGCATTCTAGAAGAAAAAACAGTGGGCAGAAGGGCAGTGCAGGAGGGCAGTTAGTATTAGCTGAGGTGGCAAAGTAGTTAGCGAACGGAATGTACTGGGGGAGGGGAATATTTTGCAGCGGGAGAGAGAGGGGAGTGAGGCAGAAAAGAAGTGAGGAAAATTGCGATTAACCCACTTTGGGTTTCAGCACTCTTTATGGGTTGGGTAGTCTGATTCCACAGAGCCCAGTTTCTCCCTTCAGTCAATTGAGCCATCTCCATAAGCTGCACCAACGAGTCTATCTGGACCAATTGCAACCCCGTCCTTGTTTCTTCCTTCAACCCATTTATGAAGGCTGTAGTCAGCACCTCCGCTGGAATCCCTCTCAACATCGACGACACCATCTCGAATTCACGGTTATACTCTGCCGCCGTACCCAGCTGCTAGTGGATTTCCTGCCTGGGCACTTCCAAAGCGTCAAACCACTGCTGTTTTAAAAGTATGCCAATCACCCATCGGCGACCACCCTTCTCTCCACAAAAACCAACTCAGAGCATCACCCTCCATACACATTGCCACCGCCGCTAGCCTCCCTGCCATCGGAACTCCATTCAGATCAAAATATCGTTCCACCTTAAATAACCACCCAAAGGGTCTTCACCGTAGAACACAGGGATCTCCAACCTTCTATGAGTCTTCTCCTTCCTCGTCGACTCTTCCTCTATAGGCATTTCAACCTGACTCCTTGAATCTGTTATATCCTCTGTCTCCTCTCGTGGTGCCTTCTCCCAACTTCTATGTACCAAGGACCCTTGAATTTGTCTCATACATTCAAACAAAGATGCAATATCCCCGACCATTTTATCAACCTTCCTCTCTACCGTGTTCATTTTTTCATCCACTATTCCCAGATCCTCCGTCAACTTCAGCATCTCCTTTTCAATATTGTCAACTCTAGAATCCATCCTGGTTACCACCATCCCAGCACCTCAACTGCTCTGATACCAAATTGTTAGGATCCAAAATCCTAACTAGCTCCAATCCAGTAATCAACAATAGCACAAGAGAAGTAAGCTGTGAACAAATAAGAAAAACAGAGAAGAAGAGAAGACGAAGAGAAATTCAGTATTTTGATATGCTAGGCTTCGAGGGCTAGCCAACCTCCCCAGTACATAGTTTTCATAACAAACTCATGGTGATGATCCTGACCCCTCCCCCACACGTCTTTTATTCCCTTCTTTAACTAATTGTCCAACTCAGCACCGTATCTTTCCTCAAAGTCCCTACACACTCTCTAAATTACCAATCTGCCCAAACCTTCTCTTCCTACTATACTGCTGATTATAACGGGTCTCAACAGAATCATTCTTAAATCTATGGTTTATATTCCTAATCTTGATTGTACTCTAATTTCCATCAGTAAATTGACTCGTGACAACCATTGGTTAACAACATTCTTTCCAAATGTGTGTGTTTTTCAAGAATTGGGTTCGAAGAGGAAGATTGGCAATGATGAGATGTGTCATGGACTATACCTCCTCAAGTCACCTGAATTTGGACAGGCCCTAGTAGCTTCTACAGTCTATTTGCTTCTGTTTTGAGTCAATCTAGCCTCAATAAAGATAGTGAGATCATGATGTGGCACTATCGGTTAGGACATCCTAATTTCTTATATCTTGGAAAGTTATTTCCCCATTTGCTAATCAATAAAAATTCAAAACTTTTCAAATGTGAGATATGTCAACTTGCAAAGCATATTAGATCTGTCTATCCAGGGATTTCTTACCAACCATCAAAACCTTTTTCCCTTGTTCATAGTGATATTTGGGGACCTTCACGAGTCAAAAACA
>JAOSBK010000007.1:83706-113837 GCA_027568895.1 Erythroxylum shatona | reverse complement strand
CTCACCGACATCCGATACTCTTCCATATTGCCCAAAGAATGCTCCGACTGAACGTTCTGTTGAGTTCGTGGAGTATCCTTGTCTCCCGCTAGATTCGGCCTCCTCTCATAAGTCTCACTTCCTTGCCCCTCCTCTGGACGCTTGCCCAACATTTTACTCATCTCTACCAGTAATGCTCGCTGCATCTCTCCCATGGCCATACGCATTGATGACTGCATCTCTTCTACCCCAGCTTCAAGACTGGCCATACGAGATTCCAATAACTCAACTCTATTTGACATCTTCGGTGGCATGAAGGTAAGTTACTCTGAATTTGTCTTTGTGTTTGTGAAAGTCCTCCGAAAGCTGATCCTCCCCTCTCTTCGAATCCGGCAGGTCGGACCACTGTTAGAACTCTAGACTTATAATACTAGAGTTCCTCTATATTATTTCTATATATATCTGTAAAATACTTATCACTACCGAATAGTAGTGTAGTATTTCTCCCTAACCAGAGCAGTTTTGCTCCTCAGAAGGTATGAATCCTTCTGTCACTCTCTTCCCTTAATTGTCTGCCTACCTTCCTCCCTTCTCTGCCTAACCCTTTATAGACTCCCCTATCTAGGTACATTCTGTTATGCCTAACTAATTGGCCACATCAGCTGATAACAAACTCCCTCCTTGGCCAACTGTCCTTCCTCTGGAATAATTCTCTCTCTCTCTCTCTCCCGAAGATCCTAACAAATTTTTTTTATATAATTAAATCATTTCATCATATAATGATCCAATTAGACAAAGCATGAATTTAATATTCTCTATTTGAGTCCAATCATATTAGTTCTCTATGATTGACAATTGATTCTATTAATAACATTTATAAACTATTCTACAAAGTATCACTCCACCTAGACAGCGAGAAAATGAGAGAAAGATCTTTGTATTATCTATCTATTCATACATACAAAGGGATTTTTAAACAAGGAAAGAATTCATAATTTTATGCTAATTACATGCATGATTTGAGTGCTAATTATATGCTAGTGAATTGTTAATTGATAGCTAACAGTTGACTACATCATATGCTAATAGAGTGAATTTAGCAAATTCATCTATAAAAATTATAATTGTCTTCTTAAGAAATGAGTTAGGTGCAGTAGTAACTGCAACATGCATAGAATGGGATCTTTGAGATTTGATTTGTAGCTTGCAACACATGCGTTTGGTATGGCCTAACTCATGATAATATCGACAAAAAATTCTTCTTACATCCTTATTTCTATTCCTAATTGCATGTCCCGTCTCCATTATTATTCTAATTAGATGATTACTTAGTGCCAAATCTATTATTTTGACTAATAAGAGCACTACGAGTCTCAGTGTTAAGAGTGATAAATACATTGACATTTGTGTGAAATAGACAAATAAAGACCTCGTGCAGGGATGAAATCTTAGCACTGGAGAGAATTTTAGACCTAACAATTAAGGGTTAAGACCAGTCAAAAAGCTCGACACTACCATTTGCGCCCGTTGAACTTGAAAACTTCGATATCAAGACTAAAAAGTAACAAAACATTCAATTCTTCATAGGGTTTTTTAAAATTCATAAATATGCATAAAGAGATTGGTCTTTTTCAGAAATTAAGCAGAAAGTGTTATCGCAGACTTCTTGTCACAATAGAATCTCATAAGACTGTCCCATTTAATCTTCAAGTCTTCAAGGATGATCTTCAACCAAAGTAATTCACATACACCTTGAGCCATTGACTGGAATTTAGCTTCTACACTTGACCGAGCTACCACTCGTTGTTTTTTACTTCATGTCACAAGGTTTCCACCAAGGAAGGTGCAATATCCTGAAGGCAATCTTCTATCAACAATTGAACTAGCATAATTAGCATCAGTGTATGCTTCAAGTACCAATCCCCCGTTCCTTTTAAACAAAATACCTTTCCCTAGTGTTCCTTTGAGATAATATAGTACTCTGTGAGCTACTTGCAGATGAACTTTCTTTGGGTTATTTATAAACTGACTGATCACACTTACAACATATGCTATATCTAGTCGCGTGTGAGATAATGAGTTTCCCTACCAAGCGTTGATACATTTCTCTATCTACTACTGCATCCTCCTCTACCTTTTCAAGCTTAAGATTCGAATCCATGGGAGTACTTGCTGGTTTGCATGTTGTATTGCCCATTTCTTTTAGAAGATCTGTAACATACTTCTGTTGAGAGAAAAAAATTCCCATCCTAGAGTGAGCAACTTCAATCCCGAGACAATACTTCAACCTTCCCAATGCCTTGATCTCAAATTCCTTAGCCAAACATTGACTCAAAAACTTTTTTTTCCTTAGCATCATCTCTTGTTACTATTATGTCATTGACATACACCAAAAGAGCTGTAACTCTCCCTAGGGGAGAGTGTTTAATGAATAGTGTGTCGTCTCCTTGGCTTTGTTTGTATCCCATGGCCAACATAACTCTTGCAAATCTACCAAACCATGCCGTGGTGATTGGTTGAGGCCATACAATGCCTTTTTTCAATTTACACACGGTATGAGTAGCTAAGTTATTCTTATAACCAGGCGAAACCTCCATGTATATCTCCTACTCTAGATCTCCATGTAAGAGCGCATTCTTGACATCGAACTGTTGCAAATCCCAACCAAAATTAGGTGCAAGTGGCAACAACACTCTAACTGTGTTCATCTTTGCAACAGGAGCAAAGATCTCTAGATAATCAATTCCATAAGTTTGAGTATACCCCCTGCCACCAACCGTGCCTTGTATCTCTCAATCAACCCATTTGCTCTATACTTCACCGTATACACCCACTTACAACCCACCAGTTTCTTTCCTGCCAGTAACTTAACTAACTCCCAAGTTTTGTTCTTCTTTAATACCTCCATCTCTACATTCATAGCTTGTTTCCATTTTTCATTAGACAAAGCATCAGATAGGGTGGTAGGAATGGTGATGGTATTCAGGCTTACAAGGAAAGCTCTATGAGATGATGAAAAATTCTTAATGACAAAAAATGTGCAAGAGGGTACAATGATCATTTTATACACTCTGATTCCTTTCCTGATGGCAATTGGAAGGTCCTGGTCATTGTTATTCTCATGAAATTCATTTTGTAATGGAGACTTAGAAATTGTTACCTCATTCAAAGGATCAGAGTTGGACTTCCAGACCTGCATAGGTTCCAAGATAGTCATATTCCTTCTTGTGTATACTTTAACTTTGCCAAATCTTACATAAGGTTTCTCTTGTGGTTCACTGGATGTTTTGGATGAACAAAGAGGTGCGGAAGAATCAGATGAACAAGGAGGGGCGGAAGCAGATGTAGGAGGATCAGATGAAGTTTTAGACAATGACAGATCAAGCAAAAAAATCTTCCTTATCTCTCTAGTTAAATCCTCCCCTGAAGATAAGGATTGGTGAAATAAGGTTGTTGTTCACTGAATGTGACATCTATTGAGACACGGAATTTCTTTGATGGAGGATGGTAACACTTGTACATCTGTTCCTAAACCTATCCTAATGTCATCTCCTATAGAGATAAATCCTGATACAGAAGTAGCTATACCTGACCATATCCTAATGTCATCTCCTATAGAGATCAATCCTGATACAGAAGTAGCTATACCTGACCATACACTTAAGGTGTACTCTCAGAAGAAGAAAACAAGTAGTACACTCCCTGTCCTTGAAGCTATACCAATCTCTGAACCAGTGCAGGTCCCTGCCGAAGAAGCTTAGAGCAGTAAGGATCGAGAGGACAACACAGATTTAGAACTGCCAATTGCTCTACAGAAGAAATCTAGATGATGTACTATGCACCCGACTGAGAGGTTTGTCTCTTATGATGCTCTATCTTCTCAATACAAAGCATTTATTGTTAATCTGGACAGAATTGACATCCCAAAAAATATTCAAGAAGTTCTTAAAGTTCCAGAATGGAAAGAAGCAATTTTCGAAGAGATAAGAGCACTTGAAAAGAATGAAACGTGGGAAGAAGTTGATCTGCCAAAAGGAAAGAAACCTGTGGGGTGTAGGTGGATATTCACAATCAAATATAGGGCTAATGGTTTCATCAAGAGGTATAAAGCGAGATTGGTAGGAAAGGACTATACTCAGACCTATGGGATGGACTACAAGGAGACATTTGCAGCTGTGGCCAAACTAAACACTATTAGACTATTGCTATCTGTCGCTGCAAACTTTGATTGGTCACTTCAGCAACTTGATATTAAAAATGCCTTCTTGAATGGCAAACTAAAGGAAGAAGTGTACATGAAACTTCCTCCAGGGTCTGATCAGGAAGGAGGAGGAAATAGAATACGCAGACTAAGAAAATCACCATATGGGCTGAAACAATCACCACGAGCTTGGTTTGAAAGATTTGCCAAAGTCCTAAAAATAGAAGAATACGCACAAGCTCAGTTGGATCATACAATGTTTTTCAGAATTATAGAAGGTAAGAAGACAATTTTGATTGTGTATGTAGATGATATTGCCGTAATTGGTGATGATGCAGAGGAAATTACAAGACTCAAGTCAGCTGTGAGGAAAGATTTTGAAGTTAAAGACTTAGGAGAAATGAAGTATTTTCTAGACATGGAAGTAGCGAGATCAAAGAAAGAGATTTACATCTCACAAAGGAAGAACATTCTTGATCTCTTGAAAGAGACTGGAATGTTAGGATGTAAACTAAGCACCACTCCCATTGACAGTACAAAGTTTGAGGATGAAGAGGATAAACTTGTTAACCGTGAAAAATACTAAACCCTAGTGGGAAGACTGATTTATTTGTCTCATACGAGACCAGATATTGCTTTTTTTGTGAGTGTTGTAAGTCGCTACATGCATGCACCCAGGAAGCATTTTGACGCAATTAATAAGATCCTACGGTATTTAAAGGGTACTCCTGCAAAATGATTATTATTCAAAAAGGGAGATTAAAGAACAATTGAAATATAGACTGATTCAGATTGGGCAAGTTCAGACGAGGATAGACGATCAACCACTAGATATTGTAATTTCGTGTGGGAAAATTTGGTCACGTGGCAAAGTAAGAAACAAAAGGTGGTAGCCAAGAGTAGTGCAAAAGCTAAACTAAGAGCAGTTGCAAAAGGGATTTGTGAAAATCTCTGGTTAAAGAGAGTGCTGACAGAATTGAGAATTAATTTTGAGTCACCTATAAAACATTACTGTGATAACAAGGTATCCCTAAGCATGACACACAATGCAGTCCACCATAAGAGAACAAAGCATGTTGAAGTTGATCGATATTTTATCAAGGAGCATATAGAAGATGGGCCTATATGCCTAACTTATGTCCCAACGAAGAAGTAGATAGCAGATGTGTTTACCAAAGGTCTTCAAAGACAAGTGTTTGAAGAATATATCAGTAAGTTAAACATGATTGATATCTATGATCCAACTTGAGGGGGAGTGTGGTCAAGGTACATATTATCTCATAATATTAAAATATGATTATAATCAGATTCTATAGATTAGATAGCAGTATCTTAGAGATAAACGTTATCCTAGGATTATCTTCTGTATCTATATAGATTATCTAGCCTATTCTATACTCCTATTTATGTATATATGTACTACATTCTCTTAGTAATACAATACAGAGCAAATCAGCTCTTATTCACACAATCGGAAATAGTATTCATTTTCCTAACATATAATCACATCATACCGTATGTCTTCTTGACCAAATGATTCCTCCAACAAGTTGATAGCCTCCAAATACAAAGGTTCTGCTTTATCAAATTCCTTCTTGATTCTATAAAGTTCAGCCTAAGAAAACAGAAACCAAAAAGCAAAGAGCAAAGATGAAAAATGGCTTCCAATAAAAATAGCTTTCCGTAAGACTACTATTTCACAAGCAAAAGAAATTCTTTGCATTAACTGATAGTTCCTAGCTAGTATTACTGCTATTGAAATAAGAATAAGTGCAAAAAGAAGAAGGAAAAAAACAGATTAACCAACTACACAATTTGCATTTAAGAAAAGACTAAACAAACAAATGAAAAAGCAGTGATGCAGTAGGTAGGGCTTAATTTTGAGAAAAAAGAATAGCCAAAGTGATAAAATAGCAAAGTTTTTTTTTTTAATTAATAGAATTAATTATAAGAAAATATATACAATCTAGAGGACAAAACTGGTCTAATACATAGAATCTAGACTACAGAAAATTATGGTTCCTAGTAATCAT
The DNA here is from genome assembly GCA_027568895.1 of Erythroxylum shatona. Lineage (NCBI taxonomy): Eukaryota > Viridiplantae > Streptophyta > Magnoliopsida > Malpighiales > Erythroxylaceae > Erythroxylum > Erythroxylum shatona. The sequence continues at coordinate 107,624 of JAOSBK010000007.1, read as the reverse complement.
CTACATCTTGAGATCGAGGGAACTTGCGAGACCACTTAGTCCAGTATTACTCCAATCCCCATCTGCTCTTCATGTTACTTGTCATATTTGCAGCTATTCCTCTGGCTAACATGGCCGATCTGCAATGTTCTCACTGCTTCTACTTTCTTGTTTGAATACTCTGCAATTGCGCTCTTTTCATATGTAGTGCCCAACTTAAATAGCAAAGTTCATAAAGCATAAGGCAACAAAATGTCACTACTTAGGTTTGAATAGGAAATAAATCTATTCCACTATTTTGCTTTTTTCTTCTTATAAAAACTCCAACAAAAGCAAACTAAAAAATATTTAGAATTTGCTTAGTCATACTGTAATAGACAAAAGGAAAAAGAAGGAGAGAAAGAGAGGCCAAGAGAAAGACGAGGGGATACTTGAGTTCTTAACAAAATACTAACATAGGAAATTCATATCTATACTGCATCATGTAACCCAAACATTCACTTCTTTTAAACACACTAAAACACTAGCCACTAATCTAGTGAATGCTTACAAGCGATGGTATACACTATGCCAAATTTATCAATCGAATCTTTTAACTCAATTCTTTTCATAATGGAGTCCTCTTACTTATCGAAACTTCTCAATTGAATACTTTTCATTAACTCCATCAATAGAGTGTAATGTGCAACCATATTGGTACGAGAATACATGGTAGCATGCCACATCAAAACATAATGACACTTCATTTTTTGGAAGCTCAATATACTTACTATAAATGGCTTAAAATGAGGTTTGACTTTCCAATGCGCAAAGCAAGGATATTGTTCATAGCAATGAACAGAAGAAGACAAATTGCAAAATGAATATTGCATACACAAATTGGATACATTAGGCTGCAGCAGTGAGGCAACATTTGGCAGCACAGCTTTACATATGATGATGGGAAAAGGAAGACAAGAAATTTGAGCATAAGACCAAAGAAAATGGTGAGCATAAGAAGAAGAGGATTGGAAAGGCCAACTCAACTGATAGCGAAAAGAATTAGAATAAATAAAGGTAAATTTTGCTATCTAAACATGCCAATATTTCTTATTTTCTTCTACTTTAATGGTAGACAAATATGGCAGCTTATATGGAGTAAAAGTTATGTTTTTTCAATTATTGATGAGGTTGAGAGAAACATATACCATATTAAACATGCCAACTAATATATACATAAATAAAGCAAGGTGTAGAACTAAAATTGGTATGCATAACTATTGGCTATTGTAGATCTATAAGGCCTTCATTATCTATACTATATATGCTTCTTTAGTATAAATATGTTATCGCTGATGATCAACATACGTAACTCCATAACTTTTCTATTTAAGCACATTAACATAGCCAACGCAATCGCCCAAAATCTATATGTTTCACCTTATGGAATTTGCAAAACCAAAGACTATTTCCTAAACTCAATGCATAAAAGTAACTTTTCATAGACTTCTTATTACTTAATGTCAAAAGTTATTCAATATTGTACTATCATAAGAAGTTGCACTAAATCACAAAAGTGTAGAGCCATTCAGCATCCTCAAATGTTGCAATAAGACCTTATGTTCTTAGCTTCTTTGTACACTCATAATTATCATTTCTTTTCTCATTTCACCTTGTTAGAATAATTAGAAAAAAAACAAAATGTGGAAGGAAAAAATATAAAATATGGAAAAATACGGGTGGAAATGTGTTATAAGGGTGGAAGTGTGTTTTTTTAACATATTACGTAAGTTGTGTAGCCTTGTTTATATACATATGGTATCCAAAGTAAAAAAAAGAGGAAAAGAAAAAATTTATCCGGATCTCTTAATCACAACTCTCTAACAAAAACCTACAATTATAGCCTTGAATAAAGGAATGTTAACATCTACCTAGTGAACAGATGTCATTCATTCCCAACTTGGTAACAAGGGATTGAAACATAGATTGCTCAAGCCCTTGGTAAGTATATCTACAAGTTGGGAGTTAGTGGGCACATAAGGTGTACAAATCAAACCACTATTGAGCTTTTCTTTGATAAAGTGTTTGTCCACCTTTATGCGTTTTGTTTGGTTATGTTGTATTGGATTGTGTGCAATTCTTATGATAACTTTGGAAGTAAAACATCATAAAACTTCATGTGCAACATATTCATTTGACATTACAATTGGAGCCAAATTTTGATCTTACAACTCAACGTAAGGAAGATAGGGAGACCCATCAACTAAAAATTTTCCTGAAGGAAACAACTTATACACAATAGACATTCTTGTCAAAGAAAGCACAACCCTAGGAGGAAAATTCTCAACCAAGTACGGCAATGACAAACCTAATGGGCCAGGAAAACTATATAACTAAAAAACTCAATATCAAGAGATGTTGGACAAGCAGAGGGAAAGCAAACAAGATATAAAAAAAGTAAAAATAAAATCTTGGGTAGTTGGAAGATCTTTAATTGTGCTGAAATCTAGGATTTTGAAGCTGAAACTTATGAAATAAGGAATCAATAAAGACGATAGATCTAGGAACCACTCTTAGCTATTTTATAATAAATTACAAAACTTGCCTAGGAATTGAAGACAAACAAAACTAATGGAGTCAGAAATAAATTTCTACAAATTAGTTCTAGAATTTAAGAATCACTTCTAAATATCTAAGAATCACTCTTAGAAAAAAAAAATCTCACTTTGAAAATTAGTCTTTTTCATTCCTTGAACATTGAAACATAAACATATATATACTGTTAAGGCAATATCAGAGAATGCAATTGAGGGCTAGATACAATCTCAACACCCTCTTAGCATTTATATAATAGTAAGAATCAATTACATAAGGAAAGTTAATATTAACAATAAATAGGAAATCATATAGGTCTAACTTTTCCTAATACTCCACCTAAAACTGGGGCATACATATCACAAGCTCAAAGCTTGTCACATATAGATTTCACCTAAGACACCCCTAAAGCCTTGTTGAATAAATCAATGAGTTGGTGTTCTAGCTTGCCATATGGAGTCTTCATCAATCTTTCTTTAAGCTTTGCGCCAAAAAAAAGTGACAATCCACCTCAATATACTTGTTTCTATCATGGAAGATTGGAATAAAAGCAATATGAATGACTGCTTGATTATCACACATCAATTTCATTGGAGATGAGTGCTCAAAACCTAGTTCCCGAGAAGATGCTTCATCCAAATCAACTCACATGTAGTATATGCCATGGCCCTATACTCAGACTTGGCACTGGAACATGCAACAACTAATTGCTTCTTGCTTTTTCATGACACCATGTTTCCATCTATAAATATATAGAAGCCTGAAGTAGATCGAAGATCATAAGAACCTGCCCAATCTGCATCTGTATATCCTTGAATCTGAGTATGGCTATAGTTAGCGTATATAAGACCTTGGCCTAACAAACCTTTCAAATATCCCAAAATCCTAATAAGTACATTCTAATGTTAGTTCGTGGAGACTTCATAAACTGACTCACTACAGTTATAGCAAACGAGAACATTCAGCTCCATAGGACTATCAACGAGCTTAGTTCCTAATAGGCATGTTTCCTCCAGAAGGCCAAGGACATACTTTCTTTGAGTAAACAAATTCTCATTTTCGACCTCGCTACCTTGATAAGTATAAAATATTTTAGTAACCAAGGTCCTTAGTAAACTTGGTCTACAAGAAAGGCTTTAAAGACGGATTCCTACTTTATCATCACCAATAATAACAATATCAACATAAAAGATCAAAAGAATCCTAACTTCTTTCAAGTGACGATAAAACAAAATGATCCACAACACATTACTGCAAACCAAACTCCATGACCATTGTATAGAAGCATCGAAACCAGCCTCTCAGTGATTGTTTTAGACCATATAAAAACTTGTTAAGGTGGCACACCAAATAGTCACCCCTAAGTGACGAACCCTAGTGATTGCTCCGTATAAATAATCTCCTCAAGATCACCATGAAGGATGGCATTTTTCATGTAAAGTTGAAGAAGAGACCAATTATATATGGCTGCCAGCATAATGGAAACACGTACAAATTTCAATTTGGCTACAGGAGAAAAGGTCTTAGTATAGTCTACACTATACACCTGTGCATATCCCTTAGCCACCAATCAAGCTTTTAAACGATCAACCATGCCGTCAAGATTGACCTTAACGTTGAACACCCACCACTGTCTGATCATGTGGAACAGAAACTAAGTTCCTTGTATTATTAGGCTACAAAGCCAACGTCTCTTCTTCCATAACATGTCTTCATCCAAGATGAGCCAAAGCTTCTAAATACCCATGAATGCTTTCTAAGAATTGATGAATAACAAGTTGTTGGGTTGACTTGATGAGCCACAAATGCCATATAAGAAGATGATGCCTGCTGAGCTGATTGATACTACAGGTACTTCATATACTCATCCTAGATAAGGCAACAAACAGTTGTGAAGTTGTAGCCAACGAATGTTTTTCAAGAGAGGCCATATAAGCCGCTTGCAAATGAGGACATTTACTCCAACAAGTCTTCTCATCATGTCCACCTCTATCACAATGTGTCCAGTGAAACTTGAATCTCTACCACATCCTCATCTACCATCACAACCACCATGTCCTCCCCAACTACCCTCATGGCCTGCTCTGGCTTGTAAACCATATAGTCCACAAATGCAGACCTATCAAAGTTGTTCTTGGATAGACTCTCCTTACCCTAGAATGAGAGAGTCTATAATATACTTCAGCTAAGGATGGAAGGTCTACAACTCCAATGATTTGTGTTCTTATAGGCTCAAACTCAAGTTTCAGTCCTACCAGAAATGTTCATAGTCACTAAGTGCTCCCTTTGAATTTGCATTGCCTTAACATTAGACGTAATGGGTAGCAGAAAATTCAACTCCTCAAATGCATGTTTCACTTTCCCAAAGTATTCGATCAAATTTCCTTTGGGTCTGGACTAAAATAACTCGACAAAGATACCATACATGCGAAGCATGTTACTAGAATTAAAAAGCTTAGCATAGTCACAAGCTTGCTTACAGGTACTAACATAAGAGAATAGGATTGCAATTTTAGGTTACATAGAATCAAAAAAAATATGTAGCAATTATGCATCATCAGCTGGCTAATTTTCCAACATTTTCTGATCAGTTGGGGGATCAGATGATAGATGGGGCAACTTTCTCTAACCTCTGAAAAACAATTCTACATTCTTAGACCAAAAGGAATACTTGCAACCATTCAAACATTGTTTGGTGATTCGCAGATTGAAGAAACCCATTATTGAGACAATTGTCGGGACACTCATCAGTGGCTTCTTGCTAGAGTCTCACATACTCCTAATATATTTGACAAATTTTTTTACCAACGAATATTGGTAACTTTGTTGACGATGCTCCAAAACATATGATAGACTATACTAACGAAAAGATACTCAAGTTTTGGTCAGATTTGATATGAAAAAAAAACCTCGTTCATGATGAAAAGGTGAATAAACCCATCAAACTACCATTTTAGGTGGTCGTCAAACAGCTATGCGTGATACCCACGCACTGATACATGGAAGGTTTTTGACAACAATATCCGTGCTGCTCTAATTGTTGATGCCTCCTGGCTGCTTCTATGTGATTTGTTTTCGGTTTCAGTGGATGGAGGCAAGGGCTTTGGATAGGTCAAAGTGTTTTAGGATTTAGGGTTTTATGGTGAGGGTTTTGGTTAGGTCAAAGTGTTTTTGGGTGCAAAAGGGAGGTTTTGGTGGTCTAAGGTTAACCTAGATCTAATACCATGTTAAGGCAATATCAAAGAATGCAAATGAGGGCTTGATACAATCTCAAGACCCTTGTGGCCTTTATATAATAGTATGAATCAATTAAATAAGGAAAGTTAATCTTAAGAATAAATAAGAAATCATATTGGTCTAACTTTCCTAATATATACAAATTTTGAAACCCAATTCGAATGGAACAAGAATTCCAACTAAACTTCAAAAAATAATAATAGAATCCCATTTAATAAGGAATGTAATTATTCCTTAATAAACTTAGAATCAATTACATAAGGAAAGTTAATCTTAGGAATAAATAAGAAATCATATTGGTCTAACTTTCCTAATATACACAACTTTTGAAAGCCAATTCGAATGGAACAAGAATTCCAACTAAACTTCAAAAAATAATAATAGAATCCCATTTAATAAGGATTGTAATTATTCCTTAATAAACTTATACTCTAAACTATTAAAGAAAAATTAAAGTGGAAATACATTCAATTTTTAGTAAGAAAAATTAAACAAATTTTCATTATGCCACAAAGTCATTTTTAATTTAGTTTTAGTGCATGAGACAACAGAGGGGGCCAATGTCAAGCTTGAACTTTGGAGGCATACGTTAGAGTCGAAAGGCTTTAGATTGAGTATGACTAAGACTAAGTATGTGAAGTGTAACTTTTCGGGACATATTATACCACAAAAGGAGTGTTTTAACCAACAAAAACACATTTAAGAGCACAAGGAACAAGTTTTCCTCTATTTTGAGAGTGAATATGAACATAGGCTATACTTCCAAAAATTCTAGGAACAAGAGTATTGGAGAGGCTTAGATTCAGATAGAATTGTGTAAGAACATTTATTGGAGATTGAAAATTAAGAACTCTAGTTAGCAATCTGTTACGTAAGAAGGCAGAAGTAAGGACAGCTTCCCCAAAAATTTTTGGGAACATTTTTATGAAAGAGTAGTGTCCCTGTGAAGTTTAACAAATGACATTTTTTTTCGCTTTGCAACTCCATTTTGTTGAGGAGTATTAACACATGAAGATTCATGAATGATCCTTTTTTCATGGAAGAAATTTGATATAGTTGATTGAAATAATCTTTCGCATTGTCAAAATGAAATCTTTTGATTTGTGCATCAAACTGAGTTTCGATCATGTAATAAAATTTGGGAGAAGAGTACTAATATCTGACTTATGTTTCAACAAATAGATCCAAGTAACTCTTGTGCAATCATCAATGAAGGATATGAACCATTTTGCCCCAGAAACATTAGGAATTGGTGAGGGACCCCAGATATCACTATCAATTAGAGAAAGAGGGGTATGGCTTCTTTTATTACTCATTTTAAAAGATGTGCATTTGTGCTTTGCAAATTCACATTCATCACAATGGAAAGACTCAACATCTATTTTATCAAAGAATGATGGAAACATAGACTTTATTACATGAAAAGAAGTATGTCCTAAACGACGATGATAAAGCCATAATTTTTCTTTCCTAGATATGACTGACTCTGAAAGGAAAGATGTGGGAAGAAAACCCTCGAATTTGCCATGTCATTCTTTATTCTCTAAGTAGTAAAGGGCATTCCTCTTACTAGCATGTCCAATTGTCCCTTTCGTACCTTGTTCCTAAAACATGCAAGAGGAAAGAGAAAAAACAGCCTGACATTTAGAGTATTTGGTAAGTTTATGTACTGAAATCAGGTTGGCAAATAGTTTAGGAACATGGAGGACATCTTTTAAGATAAGAGTGTCATTTAACTAAAGATATCCTTGTCCAGCTACAGTGACGACTGATCCATCTGCTATTCTTATCTTTTCATGGCTAGAGAAAGGTATATAATTGATAAAAAGTTTAGCGGAATGTGTCATGTGATCAGTGGCTACTAAGTCGATTATCCACATAGTTGAAGATTTATTTTCTAAGGCACTAGAAATACAAGGGATGGAGGAAATACCTGAAAAGGCCAATGAACATGAACCTATACCTATAGCTGAGGTTTCTCAATTGTATTCAAAAGGGAACTTAATTTTTCAATATCTGCTAAGTTAAACTCTTAGGTCTCATCTTGAGTTATTTTTGTATTGTTCATATGTGAGCTTAGCATGTACTTGTTTCGCTCCACCTTTTCTCTAAGTATTAGTCTTGCCATTTAGTTTCCAGCACTGCTCCCTTGTATGAAGGTGTTTTTTATAGTATGTGCAATAGAGGGTGTCTTTATTTAATGACTTGGATGGAGGAGACTACCTATTGTCTTCTACAATTTGTGCAGCATTTACCTCCTTCAAATTTGTGTATTTAGTTACTAGGGTAGATCCTTAATTTGCTGCTGGATGTATTTCCAGCATCACTTCTTCTCCCTTCCTCAGTTCTAATGATAGCAATGGCCTCTGCCGGATTATGTAGCAGCATCTAGAAGATTGTATAGGATTCATATAAATCCCTAATTTTGAGGGATTATGATAAGATACAGATTTCCATGTATCTTAGGAATCTGCTGTATATTTAGTATAGATAATTGTATATATATACTATGGCTGTAACCTACAGATGATTAAGAATGAAAGTATTCTTCTCTGCTATTATTCTACTTGGTATCAGAGCTGTTGGCTCTTTCCTAAAAAAACCCTGATTTGTTTCTCTGGTCATACTGACCGAGGGCATCATCTCCACTATCCCTCTCAACGTCCTAGGCTTATCACTCAATTTCCTGCTCCTTTCCTTAGCCTTCAACCATGACAGATTCACCTAATAGTTTGGCTGAAATCATCAGCTCCACGGTTGAGAACGCTGCTACTGCCATACCAAGAGATTTGCAGAATATTCAAGCTGCATACCGATTGAATGGGAAGAACTATTTAAAGTGGTTCACAACTGGTCCGCACATTCCTAAAGGGGAGAGGAAAACTGAGCCATTTAATGGGCACTGGTCCTTCACAGGATGATCCAAGATTTGCGGCATAGGATGAACAAGACTTCATGGTGATGTCTTGGTTATGGAACTCAATGCTACTGGAGATAAGTGACACATGTATGTTCCTTGGAACTGCCAAGGAGATTTGGGAGGCTATTAGATAGACTTATTCCAAAGTTAATGATGCTACACAAATCCATGAGATTAGGACGAAAGTTTCAGCAACTAAACAAGAGATTCAGACTATCACTGAATATTCGAGTCTCTTACAAAACTTGTGGCACGAGATGAATCATTATCAATGTATCCAAATGCAGTGTAGTGAAGATGCAGCAATTCTAAAGCGTTTTGTGGAAAAGAATCGTATTTATGATTTTTTGGCAGATTTAGATGTAGAATTTGATGCTGTAAGGGCGCAGATTTTAGGAAGACAAGACCTACCATCTCTAAATAAGGCAATTGCTATTATACGTGCAAAAGAGGGTCGTCGAAGTGTTATGCTTGAACCTCAAGGAGGGGATGGTTCTGCCCTCATTACCAAGTCCATGGAATCGAAGGAGGCTAGCAATCCTACTAGAGGGGATTCATCCAAACCTTTTAATCAAGATTCCTTATTCTGTACATACTGCAAGAAGCATCAGTATACTAGGGAAAAATGCTGGAAACTTCATGGTAAGCCCAGTCGAAGTGGGAACGACCGAAGTCAAGCATATGTGGTGAGTACTTCGTCACCTAATGAAGAAAATTCCAAAAAGCCTATCCCTGAGTTTAGTGCCGAAGAAATGGAGAAACTAAAAACCTTTGTGGAGTCTTTTGACAAGCCAACAGGTATTTGTTCACTGGCATTTTCAGGTATTTCTTCTTCTTCTAATCCTAATGCCTTAGAAAGAAATTCCCTTCCTATGTGGGTAATTGATTCCAGAGCAACAGACCATATGACTTGTTCCTCTAAATGCTTTATCTCTTCCAACCCCAGTTGTAGCCATAAAAAGATTACAATAGCTGATGGATTTATCACCACCGTAGCTGGTCAAGGAGATATCTACATAAACAAGGACCTTACACTAAGAAATGTTCTCCATGTTCCCAATCTCTTTCCAAACCTTATTTCCATTCAAAAATTAACCACAAATTCTAATTGCAGCATAACCTTTTTTCCTTCACATTGTGTCTTTCAGGAGCTGGGCACGAAGAAGATGATTGGACGTGCTAGTCAAAGAGACAGTCTCTATTTTCTGGACAAACCACACAATAAACCAGAAGTTGGAGAATCCTTACCTATATCCTTTTTCTCAGAATCTGTCTTGTCAAACCAAGATAAAATTTGGCTCCACCATCATCATTTAGGTCACCCATCTTTTAGAATTCTAAAGTTGATGTTTCCTTCATTGTTTAGAGGTCTTACATCTGAAATTTTCCATTGTGGTGATTGTGAACTTGCAAAGCACAAACTTGCTTCCTTTCCAATAAGCAACAATAAAACCTTTGTTCCTTTTTCTCTCTTTCATAGTGATATTTGGGGACCTTCTACCATCCCAAATGTTTCGGGTGCTAGGTGGTTTGTTTCATTTATTGATGATTGTACCCGAGTCACGTGCCTTTATCTTTTGAAAAACAAATCTGATGTTAGTACTGTTTTTCCTAGTTTCTACAACATGATCCATACTTAGTTTGATGTCAAAATTAAGAGATTTCGACCAGATAATGCCAAGGACTATCTCAATCAAACCCTTTCGTCATTTTCCTAGAAAACAGGAATTATTCATGAGTCATCATGTGTTACTACCCCACAACAAAACAGGGTAGCTGAGAAAAAAAATGGACATCTCCTAGAAATCACTAGAGCTTTGTTGTTTCATAAAAATGTTCCAAAATAATACTGGGGTGAAGCAGTATTAACTGCTGCCTATCTTATTAACAGACTTCCAACACGGGTTCTCGGGTCAAAAGTCCAATTGGCATTCTCACAAAATTTTTCCCAAATTTTTCTATGTCAAACAATCAAATACCTCGAATCTTTGGTTGTGTTGCATTTGTTCATATCCATTCTCACAATAGGAGCAAACTAGATCCACGACTCTTAGATGCATTTTTATTGGATATTCCTCCACACAAAAGGGGTACAAATGTTTTCACCCACCTTCTAAAAAATTCTTATCTCAACTGATGTCACTTTTGTTGAGCATGAATCTTTCTTTCAACATACCTATCTTCAGGGGGAGATCTTGAGTGAAGATAAAACAAAGGATATGTTCCTTTTAGATTCTATTTGTGACCAATCTCAACCCACCGTGACTAAATCCACATCTTCATCAATTGACAAACATCCAACCTTATCTATTGACAAACAACCACTGCAAGTCTATTCTAGGAGGAAGGGATCAGTCTCTCGACCAGCCCAAGTTCAGTCTCCCATTCATGCTATTGCTCAATTTCTAGCTGATAATGTCACACCAGATGGTGACTAAAAGTTGAGTCACTTGAACCAATAGAAGAACCAAAAGAAAATAGTATTGAGGACCTACCAATTGCACTTAAGAAAGGTGTAAGAACTTGCACAAAACACCCACTGTCTTCTTTCATAACTTATCAGAACCTATCCCAAAAACATAAAGCCTTCCTAACTAATCTCCATATAATTCCCACACTGAGAAATCTATCTGAGGCATTAGGAGACAAAAAAAAAGGGAGGATGCTATGAAAGTTGAAATGGAGGCCCTTGAGAAGAACAAGACATGGGAGTTAGCGGAATTTCCAAGAGGGAAGAAACTGGTTGGGTGTAAGTGGGTTTTCACTATAAAATACAAGGCTGATGGATCGGTGGAAAGATATAAGGCAAGATTGGTGGCCAAAGGGTTTACTCAAACCTATGGCATCAATTATCTTGAGACATTTGCTCCTGTTGCTAAGATGAACACGTTAAGGATACTCTTATCATTAGATGCTAATTTTAGGTGGAATCTGCAGTAATTTGATGTGAAGAATGTGTTTCTTCATGGTAATCTAAAAGAGGAAATTTACATGGAAGTTGTTCCTGGATTTGAATCAAAAGAAGGAATGGTATGCAAGCTGAAGAAAGCTCTTTATGGGCTCAAACAATCCTCACGAGTTTGGTTTGGGAGGTTTGCTAAGGTGATGATCTCATTGGAATATAAGCAGAGCCAAGTAGACCATACCTTATTCATTAGACGTTCAAGTTTTAGTGGAGTCACAACATTACTAGTTTATGTGGATGATATTATTGTGATGGGGAATGATGCAAAAGAAATAAAAAATTTTGAAGCAATGTCACTTAAAGGAGTTTGACATCAAGGAACTAGGAAAGTTAAAGTACTTCCTAGGCATTGAAGTAGCTCACTTAAAGCAAGGAATCTTCATGTCTCAACAAAAGTATGTACTGGACTTGTTGAAAGAAACAGGAAAATTGGGTTGTAAACCAGTGATACACCGATTGAGTTCAATCATGGATTAGGTAATGCTCTAGAAGATTCAATAGTAGATAAAATGTCATATTAGAAACTTATTGGGAAGTTGATATATCTAGCACACACAAGACCAAATATAGCATTTGCAGTGAGCACGGTTAGTCAATTTATGCACAATCTCAAAGAATCACATCATAAGGCAGTAAACAGAATCCTACAATACTTGAAAGGCAGCCCAGGAAGAGGAATTCTGTTTAAGCGATAAACAATCACAGGTATGACATTATAGGCTTATACTAATGCAGATTATGCATGGTCTTTGGTTGATAGAAGATCAACATCTGGTTGTTGTACTCTCCTAGGTGGTAACCTTGTTACATGGAGAAGTAAAATGCTGAATTTAGTGGCAAGAACAAGTGCAGAATCTGAGTTTACATCTATGGCATTGGGGATATGTGAATTACTTTGGCTGAAGATAATTCTTGATGACTTGAGAATAAAATGGGAAGGACATATGAGGTTGTACTATGATAACAAATTAGCAATCAGCATTAAACATAACCCAGTACAACATGATCGAACTAAGCATATTAAAGTTGATAGGAACTTTATCAAGGAAAAACTGGACAGTGGCTTAATATGCGCTCTATTTGTGTCAACCAAAGATCAATTGGCTGATGTACTTACAAAAGGACTAATAAGCATAGTGTTTCAAGATATTATTAGCAAGCTAGAAATGGAAGATATCCACCCACCAGCTTGAGGCGGGCATGTCGAATTATGTATCAGTGTCTAGAACATTGTATAGAGATTCATATAAACCCCTGATTTTTAGGGATTATGATAAGATATAGATTTCCATGTATCTTAAAAATCTACTTTATATTTAGTATAGATAACTGTGTATATATATACTATGGCTGTAACCTACAGATAATTGAGAATGAAAGTATTCTTCTCTGCTATTATTCTACACACTCGCATAGCCAATAACCAAGACATTTACTATAATATTAATCTCCTAGCATTGATGAACATACGAATGAAAATTACTATTGATTTTCCATTCTCATCAAGTTTTGTAAACTTATAATTAGAAACTGAGAAAGTAGAATTGAAAATATAGCAAAAGCCAGGTATTTATTCTAATTTTACACATATCTTTTAGAAAAAAAATACTATAGGAAGCATCCTACACACAACTATGATTCAAGTCACTAGGTAATATTTTTACCTTTATATATTTTTATTATAAACAATCAAGAATAAGATAACTTATCCGTTGAAAAGATAGATCCATTAAGATATATAAAAACTAATATGAACAATATCGCACCATTAAGGCAAGAAGACATCTTTAAATTATAAATAATGCTCTTATTCTTTGAGGAAGATATAACATTTAAAAGGTCAACATAGATCAGATAATTAAAAATGTGAGAAATTAAGTATTCAAGAATAGAGTATGGAAAGCTCAAATATTAAACCTAATTTAAATGTTCATACTTAAAACATGATAGCACAATTAAACAAGTAAGGAGTTCACGAAAGGAAAATACAAAAAAATCATAGCACTAGTTAGGGAGGTTTTATGGCTATTTAGGACATTAAAGCATGTGATTGATATATTTATATATATGTACATTTATCTTTGTTTCAAGCCATATTTTTCCATAGATATTAGACTATACCAAGGCTCCTCTTTAGGCCTCTTTCTATTTGCAATAGTGATTGATGAGCTCACCAAAAATATCTAAAGGGATATGCCTTTATATATGTTGTTTGTTGATGACATTGTTTTAGTTGATGAGACAAAAGAAGGGGTCAATGCCAAGCTTGAATTTTGGAGGGATATATTAGAATCGAAGGACTTTAGATTAAGTAAGACTAAGACCTAGTGCATGGAGTGAAACTTTTCTGAACATAGGATGGTTATCGACGTGGATGTAAAGATTCGTTCAAAAGTTACATCGCAAAATGAGTGATTTAAATATTTAGGATCTATCATCCAGATCAATGGAAAGATTAATGAAGAAATAGTTCTCCAGATCAAATTAGGGTAGCTTAAATTGAGAAATGCATCAGGATTTTGTGTGACAAAAGGATATCACTCAAGCTTAAAGGTAAATTATATTATTTAGTGATTAGGAAGGTCATGCTCTATAGGATGGAGTGTTGGCCCATCAAACAAGTGCATAGTTATAACTTAATGATAACAAAAATGAGGATGTTCCTTTGAATATGCTACCTTACTAAAAGAGATAAGGTGAGAAATGTAATGATAAGGGACAAATTAAATGTAGCAAATATTATTGGCAAATTAAGAGAGACAAGACTTAGAAGTTTGGACATGTTAAAAGGAGACATATAGATACTCTAGTAAGAAAATATGAGAAGATTGTACTTAAAGACTTTAAGAGGAAAAAATGGAGGACTAAGAAGATTTGGGGGGAGGTGATAAAGAATGATATGATAATGTTGAAACATACCGAGAATATGACCCTTAATAGAAAACTTTGACATTTTAAGATTCAGATAAAGGATCCTTATTAAAAAGATCTTAGTAGTTCCCATAAGTCTTTTAACTCTTTCATCTTGTAGTTAGCCTTTACTTATAAATAGGTAGTAGTTACCTCTTAGGGATTTAACATAATTATTTTTCTAATTTGTACTACAATAAATCTTTGTTTATATATGATCTCTTATGGATGATCTATTTTATACATCATTTTGACTGGTATATAGGTTGGAAACTCATGATGCAGCTCTATTGAGGCTTATCAGTGAAAAATTTCATGAGTCTAAGAGCCACAGCGAGAAGAGCCTTTCTCGATTCACTGATGTAAACAATGCCATGTACCTCAGTGATGTTATCCTCGTTTGCCCCCTAACCAAGGGTAGCCCATGTGTGATATAAATTCTAGGTATGATAGCCAAGACACAATCCCTTTTTTCTCAATAGGTATCAATTCTCAAGGCCTACCTTTTAGGAATTCACACTCTCCAATCTTTACCCATTTAATAAAGACCTCAAATAAGATCTATGGTCTAAAACTTTCTGATACATAAGATATGTAAAGCATACTTGTCCTTTTGTATGACCAAGACTACATTATTCAAGAATCAAGCTTTTAGGAGAGAGAACTTAAAAAGAAGTCATAGGATGAGAAACACACCATATTTTTATTTCTTTTTCCAGTATAGGTCTTTCAAGTCTGAATACAATGAAGGAGAAGCCTTACTTTTATAGACTAAGCCTTGCTTTTATATACTAAGTAAGGGGGTAAAAACAAACAACTTTAAGTGAAAAGATTCCCTAGGTATAATAATGCACACTAATATATAAAAGTAAATAGTAAAAAGAAGAATGATTGGGAAGCACTAGGTCCCAAAGATTCTTTTACAAGATAAGAATGATGTCATATTGTATAGTAGAGGGATAAGAACGATATCGCATCAGAAAAGGCACATAATTATAAAAACAAATAACTTTAAGTAAAGGGTCCCATAGTGAAGAGTGGAATCCTAATCTTCATCCTCATCAAATAGGTTTTTGTTTGCAAATTTTATGGAGAAGCTCCTCCACTTGAGTTGTCAGTTTCATTACTATTTGAATTACCCATTTACTGGAACTTGCTTCTTTTTATGCAGAGTTTGATCTGAAATTGATTGAGCTCCTTTTCATCATGGATAGGAATGTCATCATTAAGGCCTTGGGCGTTATGCAAGAAGGAAGTTGAAGGTTATGATGGTCTTGCAGCGTTGGAGGAAACTTGGACTATTTTAGTAGCATCAAAGTCCAAATTTATTGGGCTCTTTAGGCCTGGGATCTCGAAGTTTGGAATCTCGGGTTCACAGGAACAAATTCTCGTAAGTAGGGTTTAATAGATGTAGTGATGGCTGGGGGTGCGTGTTTAGGAAAATGATTTATGTCTTTAAGAAAACCTCAAAGAGTTTTAAGGACATTTGCTTTATGCCCTAACCAATAGAGTGAAGTATGTTAGAAGAAAACCTGATTTTCATAGTATATTGCTCCGACCTATGCGGTGAGATATGGACAATGGAGAATAAAGAAGCATTGAGGGGATTGCTTTTCTAATGGAGCCTCCCATAACCTATATCATTCAATGACTTGAGAAAGCTATTTTCTCCATTACACAAGTGGTTGATACCACTTAAAGAAAATCTATAAAAGGAAACTTTCATTTTCTCTATCACATAGATGTTGACAGACTTATAAAGGAGGAAAGGTGATAGCACATGTATAAAGGGCAGAAAGGGCTTGTAAGTATCATAATGCATTCTTTGAGAGTGGACCATTAAGAAATAACACATTGAGGTATGGTGCTCTAAAGTTGAACAAGGAGGGGCCACAAGGTAATTTTTGTCTAGCTAAGAAATAGGTGGAGATAATAAAACAAACTTAAGAGGGCAAGAGAGGATATCTCGTCAATAGTAGTAGGTGTGCTTACAAAAAGATGAAAGACCTTTTTTATTCTTACAGTGGTAGGAAGGTCAGTTATTGAGAGGAGGAGAGGGATATTTCTGAAGGGAGTGAGAGGGCTGATATTCTTTTGAAGCCAAGAGAGGAAATTAGCTAGGACATTCTGATGGTTTTTGATATGGAGAATGGTGAATTTGTAGCAGGAGAACCATTCTTACCATCGAAGTAACTGACTGTTTAGTAGTGTCTTTTTTTTAGATCATTTAAACTAGCGACTGGCTTGGTCACAGTAATGTCTCTTCTCGTCAGTTTCTTCAATAAGGATAGCACCCCAATAATGGTCACTAATGTCTATATGTAGCATGCATTGGCCTTTGTCAAGAATCTTTAAAACTGGTGGATTCTAACATGCTTTCTTTAAGTGTTGTATGGCTTTGGTTTGATCTTTACTCCATGGTGGTGGATTCTTTTTCAACAACTTTGATAAAAGAGATGTATAATCAACCACGTGGGGGATGAAATCTCTTATGTAATTGATAATTCCAAGGAATTGTTAAATCTGTTTAGTGTTGAGATTTTCATCTATAAAGTGCAATGGTTAACTAGCTATATGTTAACTAGGCTGATAAAATCCATCAAGCAATTTCACACCTAAAAATTAAATATCCCAATATGGCTCTTTTTTGCTAAGAACATAATTCCATGTTGTTTCATAAGATCTAAAAAG
This sequence comes from Erythroxylum shatona, assembly GCA_027568895.1. NCBI lineage: Eukaryota > Viridiplantae > Streptophyta > Magnoliopsida > Malpighiales > Erythroxylaceae > Erythroxylum > Erythroxylum shatona. The sequence continues at coordinate 90,348 of JAOSBK010000007.1, read as the reverse complement.
GATTAGATTAAGGCTTTGTGTTCTTTATAGGCTTTCAAATATAGTAGTATGCCATCAATGTAGACTAAGGTGTTTGAGAGAATGAGCTCACAAATTTTTATCATGGCCCGTTGAAATAATGAAGGGGCTACCTTGAGTCCAAAAGACATATATCGTCCATTGATATTAAGCATTAGGAATACAAAAGGTTGTCTTGTATCTTTCCTAAGGGTAAATTCCCAATTAGAAAAATCCTATTTTCAAATCAAACTTGGAGAAAATTGTAGCTTCTTTACGAAAGAGGACTTGAGTATTAATCTTTGGCAAAGGAAACTTGTCATCTTGTAGGAAAGCATTGAGAGGTTTGTAATCAATCACAAACCTCTTTTTCCTGTGCTTCTATTCAGATCTCTTATTCATATAAAAAACCTGACAAGCCTAGTTAGATTTTATGGGCTCGATTAATCATTGTTGCAGTATATGACATGTTCTTCTTGGGCTAATTTTAGATCATTAGGGTTCATACCTGAAAGAGTAGCCTTTCTAGGATTAATGTCCTCGTTCTTCTTGAGCGAAAGATGGATGAAGAAGTGAGGATACCTCCAAAAAGGATAAGGATGTGAGAACTATGCACAGTGTTTCAAAAATTGGTCTCTTAGAGCTTCATTTTTTATGACAGTGTAGGCACTGAAATTGGAAGGACATTTAATCCCAGGAGGGAGGATTTGTAATAGAGATACCTTACAATAGAAATCTAATCCAATCAGAAGATAGCTTCCAAGGACTTTAGTCCAAACCACACAGTTAGGGAAGTAGCAGATCCCTCTTTTCTTTTCTTTTCTTTTATATTAAGACCAATCTTGAAAGAATTTTCATCAGCAACAACAAAATACTCATCATGTGAACTTCATAATTCAGGAGGCAAAATGTTAGGCTTCAGAATACTTTTGCGTGATCCAATGTCCATATACTTGATAACCTTAATGGGTTGATTGTATTTGCCTTATTATAGTAATTGGATATAGACATAAGGTCGAGTAATTGTGAGCAGCCTAGAATATACCTTCAAACACTTTTGTTGTAGCATCTATAACATGTCATCTTCAATATCATAAAAAATGGAGATATAAGATGATTTAGACTTATCGTTAGTAGAGTCAAGTGGAACAACAAATTTGGTCTCCTCATCTCCATTAGATTGTTCTTGAATGAAATATTCAATATTTCCATCATCTTGGATAGGCACGATAGCTTCAATATAATCCAAAAATTTGGAGTCCCTTTTCATCTTATTAAGACATTGATAAGCATAATGTCCTGGCTTGCTACAGATAAAACATTGACTTGCCTTTTTTGCTTAAGGATTTCTTCATTTGAAGAATCTAACAAATCTAAATTGTTTCATTATGCTAAATGGTGGATAACTCCTTTTAGGATAAATGTGGAATTGATAAGATTTCTTACAGGAGAACTGACTGTGATGATGCTTCTTTTTCATATGACATTCATAGTCTTTTTTCTCTTTACACTTTGTTTTCAAGCAAGGCTTTCTATAAGCCTTTTCCAACAGAGGACCTCCTTTGATCATGTTTTTGGAAAATAGTTATTGATCACATGGCTTATCAAATGAAGTCAAGGCTAGTTGATAGATTTCTCCAAGAGATATATCCCATATATCTCTTTGTAGTGCGACAATGGTCCGTTATAATTCAGGTTTTAATTTTTCTTAAAGAGACGAAGTGAAAGTATAATAAAGACTCACATTGTTAAAACTATTGAGAAGACAATAACATTCTGTCATATATTGAAAACGTTTTTGTAGGTTTCTTGTATCTAGAGGATAACATTTCATCTTAAAATATTCCTTCTTGATTAGTTTATTGATGAGCTGAAAATTTCTAATGAATTCTTTGTGAATTACTCCAAGAAGTAATCCAACATATGTGACTTCAATGTACTGAAGTCTTCGATAATCATCTAGACTTTGCCACCATTCACGTAAAGTATCGGTAAAATGAGAAGTAAACTCAGACAAAATATCTCTTAATGAAATATTTGGTTGAGTCATTTGCAAGTCAATCCAAGCATTGAATTCATGGAGGCTCTAGCTCAATTTTTTAGGTGGAAGATCATCGAAGGTAAATCAGGGTCTTGAAATAGGTTTGGTTGGAGGTGGTACCAGCACTACGATGGTGAGGTTCTAAAAGATTCAGCTACTTTGGATTCAATTTCACTAATTTCTGGTTTAATCTCAGTAGGTTCAGGCATGGTCATCATAATCTGAGCTAAGTCAAATAGATCGGCAAAGTTCTCAGACTCATCTAAAGATGGTTCAAATACTTTGGAAGATTGTTCACAAATGTTAGAATGCTCAGAGGGGCATTCATCATCAGATATAATAAGAACAAATACTGGTGCAAGAGTTGCTATAAACTTTGTTTGAGGAGCTTTGTCCTTCCTAGTGGATTATAAAGGTTGTGTTCTTGATGGAGAAAAAGGTGGGGTTTTAATTTGTAAAGGTTTATTTCATGGATCAATAGTTTTTGTATATGAAGGTGATGGATCAGAGGAATTGTAAATTTTAGGTTTTAAGGATCTGGTCGATTTGAGTTTACTAATGGTAGGATGGATGTGCTGTTTAACAAAAAAAATAATTCATTTTGAATACTTTCTTATACTTAACAGCTTCAGGATACATTTACGAAGAATAAATGGGTTAGATAACTGAAAAAGGTGTAGGATAGGCTCTATAAATAGTCTTAGAATATTCTTTTTGCATGTTGACTTCCATTCGTTGAAGTACTCCCATCAACTTTATAAGTTCTTGCTCCTTATGGGTGAAATCAGGTCCAAAATACTATGTATCAACGTATCTTCTAAGATCAGCATCAAGTTGGGACATATGATCTTTTAAAGACTTGTATATTGTATAAAGAAACTATATCAACTCATTGGTAAGTAGCCTATGTTTGTTGATTAAACCTATAAAGTTTGAGATTAATTCATCGAAGAACTTCATTTTGGGTCAAAACATTGTCAGTCTACCAGTTGATAGTTTCATTAACAGGATTAGATGTTATAGTTCCATGAGAAATAATTACTGCAACATGAACATAAGGGTCAGAGATAACCCTATTATTGTCATCAGTGCCTCTCTTCATTGGAGGGAATTCTTCCTCGTATGATTTGACCATCATGCAAGGAATGGGGTTTGGAGTAGTAACAATAGGAATAGAAGGAATAACTGACTGAGGATGTTTGGAGATTGACTCTAGACGGAACAAATGTTCCTTTTCAAAAGATTTGAGTAATTCTCAAAGATTTCTAGGTCATGATCTTGGGTTTTTAATCTCAATTCATAGTCTAGAGTCATCATGATCGTCCTTTTGATAGTGGAATTGTCAAGCAGGTTGACAACGATGAATTTCTTTTTGTTGTTGTTTTCTATTTTTCTTCTTGCTTTATCGATTATATAACTCATCATCATCACTGTTTTGAGTAATAATTCAGACATATCTTACAATTTGGTTCACAAAAGGATGAATCTACATCCTAGACAAAATTTCCACGATGATGGCTAATGTATACAGATTCCACATCAGGATTGAAGTAATGGATTAGAGGTCCATCTTTGTCTTTTGTATGTAAGAACACTTATTGAAGTATAAAAATAGGACCAGATATAGTTGAGGGTCTAGGTTAATCTTCGATAGGCCTGGTGTAGAGAGATTTCACAGTTCTATCTCATAAAGTCTCAAGCATAGGAGGAGTGGTGGTGTGTAAGGAATGCCTATGAGAAGCATAAAACACCTTTTGACAATTAGTGATCCATTTAGTTGACATCAAATTTTTAAGCCCCATTGGTGGCAATTGCTTCAGGATCTGAATAATGGTAGTTTGGTCATGAGCTCTATCTGCTACCATATACAAGGCATCTAAAGTGGAATTGGGAAATTTGAGATCTATTGTATGATTCTGCAAATGGTAAATCATTTGATAGTGTAGAGTGGCTATAATGGTTGTAGGATCTTGTTTTACTCTAGTAATTTGGATCTACACTTAAAGTCATTCAGATAAAATAGGATCATCCAACCTAATACTAAAATTAGGGGCAATATTAAGATGACACTTTCATTATTGAGTGTTGTCAGCATAATACTAATTATTACATTTTGGTACGTAATATAGGCAATGTCAAGAAGGGATATATTAGCTATAGTAGAAATTCCTTTTCTTCCATGGAAGGTGAGCACAAGATGAATAGCTCTAATATAAAGATAAGTATGATTCTATTCTCTCTAAAGAGAGATGAGCTCATTTGGAATCTCTAGCTTCAAATATTGTTCTAGGGTGGTAGCTTTTAGACCATATTACTCCAAACGGGAACTTTGTATAATTTTTTTAACTTTTGGATGATGTGTAGAGAGAATGGTTCTTATACTTCTTGTCCAGGAGCAGTCATAGGAGTAATATTGTAGGGATTGAGTAAAGGTAAAGAAGTATAAGAAATATAACTTTCTGTAGAAAAATGGGCAATTTCAACAAGATTTTCAATTTTATTGGAAAGAGTACGTTTAACATGAGAGGAAGATTGGCAATAAAAAGGGTTGAAGACAGATGAATAAGGTCACTTGGTAAGGTATTCATGGCTTAAGAAAACTCCTTGCTCTCATTTGGGTCATTTGGAAACAATTTTTCTATTAGTTAAGAATAAAGTTGCATACTATTAAACCTTCTTATAATCTACAAGATTTCTACCGAGTGTTTATGTTGTTATTGTTTCAAGTCATATTTTATTAAGCCATTGAAATTTAATACTGGGGTAACTAAAATTTGCTATATTGCTTATGTCCATTTCCCAACTTTATAGAAAATAATATTCTAGTTTTGATAATGTAATACGACATTGTGAGGAAAATAGAACCTCTATTCTGATTATAGTGTTTCATGATATGTAATTTTTTTAATTTTAAGTTATCTCAAAAGATAGATTAAACAAATGACTTCATAATGCACATGAAATCTTTTATTTCGATTACGGTGTTATATTAAATTTCATTTACATACATCATAACAGGAATAAAAGATTTTATGTGCAGTGTAAAGTCTTGTGTTTAATCTATCTTTTGAGATAAATTATGTAAATGAGATTCAATAGAATAGAGTTGTAATCTCGTAATTGGAACAAAAAGAATTCTATATGCATTGTTAATCTATCTTTTGAGATGAATTAAAATTAAAAAATTAAACAAATATCTAGCTGGAGCGTCACGGGTGAGGTACTGACGGTCCAGAACTAAAGCTGAGACGTCTGCAGAGAAGAAAAGGGCAAAAGCTGGAATCCAGCTTGCACGATGGTTACGTTAAGGGAAGGAAATGGAGCATAGTCTAGTGGTGATGTTGACATCCGCATCATTGGAGATGCTTTTCACGGCCAAGAATACGTTCCACAGTTGCTTTTCGTTTTCGTATTTTCTATTGGTGAGACTGACCTCGTAGTCCGTACTACCATCTCTTTCTTTCAACTCGATAATTATATTTAATGTTTTGTCGCATTGATTTAACTGGAGAATTTCGCAGTAGTATAATTGTTTACATTTGAACCATATTTTATTTGCGATTGAAAATCAATATAAAATAATAAAATAATGGGAATAGATGTCAAGTTTTTGGTAATATGGTGTTTAGATTAAATTACATAAATTAATGAAAAAAATTAAGTGCTTTAGACGATCTGAACTCAAAACATTCTTGTTCCTGGACTAGATTTATCTACAAAAATTCGACACTAACAAATCCTTTTATAGGTGATTTTATTTATGGTGAATCAAAGAGGCAATATATGGAAGGAAGGAAATATTCATTATTTGGATCAGGAAGTTAAGTAGAAACATAAATATCTGATTCAAACAGGTAGCCTCGGTGTACGGAATATTTTCATAAATTTGGACAATGGTTAGCTTTCTCATACTTAACCAAAAAACATGGCTTAAAGATCAACAGTTAGAAGCCATTTTCATTAGAGACATAAGTCAGATGAGGATAGGATGTCGGTAGGTAACATTTTCGTTATGTAGTATGTACCGCAACCATAGACAACACTTTCTACCACTATATTTGGTTGAGAATTTTATAATAGAATAGAATGCAATACAATATTATTCTATCGTTTAAGAGGACGTTTTATCATAGAGTAAAATGGAATGGAATAAAAGATGGTGTTTTCATATTATATCATATTTCATCCTAAACAATAAAAATGAAACACCTCCAATTTCGAAGTTTAGAATAGAATATAAAATAATACACAATTTTACATTATATTATATTATAAACTCTTCATCTAAATAACATTTTACTATATCACATTATGACCATTTTATTCCTCCCAAATAATAATTTTCTAATATTACATTCATTTATGTTCTATTATATTATAAACCATTCCATTCAATTATACTTCATTAAAAACTTTACGTCCAACCAAACATTAGCTAAGGTCTTGACATGAAAATGATTTTGTGTTTAGTCTCCCAATTCTCTAGACTGGAATAAACCTAAAATTTCGGGGGCTGATCCTCTGTCTCAACAACCCAGTACCAACCCTGTCCCATTGCATCTTAGCCTTCCATTTATGTGGGACCCACATAAATGGAAGGCTAA
>JAOSBK010000007.1:53734-72569 GCA_027568895.1 Erythroxylum shatona | reverse complement strand
AGGTGACATTGACGCTGATGACTCGAGTTAAGTGTATTTCACTATTTTTGTTGTTTCATTTTCTCTTTAGAAATTGATTGTGTTATCCTATGTTAATTGATTTGGGTTTTATGTATGGATAATTGTATTCTCATTATTGTTTGATTATTTGTGTATTAACCCATTGGGTATTATGAAAAAATGATTTGAATGCGTTCATTGGATTGTTTATTTCCAAACTCATTGCTAGAATTTCCATATAATTTGTAATTGTTATACTTGAAATTCATGTGTAGCGACTAATAATTCGTAATCATTAGAGATAACATAACTTAGGTTAAATGATGCATCTTATGTAGTTATTGTCTTAATTAATTAGTTTTCCTAATTCATAATGCTACTGTCTAATTGAATCTAAAGATCATATCCTAGGTTATTTAGTAGTTAAACCATCATATCTTGATTAAACATTACCTAAGGGAAAACTTGAATTAATTATTAACCCACTATGAGAGATTTAAGAACAACAAATCATGAAAAAATGTTTAATTAGGGTGTAGGTTGAGATTAAACCAAAGAATCGGATTCCTAACGAATTCTCCGCTTTCTTCATTTTTCGTATGTTTTCTTTAATATGTTTTCATTAGGTTAGTTTTATTTTAGTTTCTTATTTCTAAAACCAAAACCCCTTAAACCTAATCATCTATTATTTTCATTTCAATAACTTTACATATACTCTCTGTGGGATCGACCTAGACTCACTATTGCTATATTAGTAATTTGACTAACATGATGACACGTTGTCAATTTTGGCGCTGTTATTAGGGAGTGTGGTGTTTGTTTGTGATTTTAATTGGTGTTTTGTACATATTTACTTTTAATTAGTTTCTTTTTAGTTATTTCTTGATCTTTTCACTTTTTGTTTAGTATTTGTGTGAAAAATGAGGTAGATAGAAGTAATTTCTTTTATATCTCTTATTCTCAATCCTATAACCAAGGTTGGACTGATCAACCTAAATTTGGTTATGGATGGGATAACCATCAGAATTACTTCTATGATAGTTTGCAGGACACACAACAATTCTTGTGTGGACCAGAAGCTTTTTTTCACAACTCAGGTATGCCTCTGGAAGATTATATCAAGACCTGTAATGATGGCCATCTTCAATTTCTACAGGGTATGTAGCAACTTCAAGAGAGTATGCAATAAAACAGAGCCTACAATAGTAGTTACAACGGTTCCAGCAGGAAATGAGGCATATAACATCTAGAAACCAGAACTTGTTAACTTAAATGGTTGAAATGACACCAAGTATCGAACACCTAGAATCATAAATGGAAAAGAAGCAGTCATATTAACCCAAGGCATACCTTATAAATGTAAGTGTAGAAATCTTACAAAGTGATGAAGAACTTGGGAATCTTGAGTGTAATACTCAAGGAGTTGCTTGTGTGGAAGAAGTAGAGGAGGAGCTCAAAGTAGAAAAAGACATACCTTTTTAGCTCACAAGTAAGTACGGAGTTCATAATTATGATTGAGAATGAACCTTTACGTTTATCTAGCAGGTTGGAGAAAGTGAACGAAGAAGAAAAAGGTGAAGAGACATTTAAGATATTTCCAGCATGCGAGAACTCAGTAGAGATCGAGAGTTTGAGGATAGGGAAGATGTTGAATATGATGATCATCAATTGAGACCCTATCCTGAAGAACCTCATATGGAGGAGCAACATGTAATATCTAAAGATCACAATTTTGTCACGTGAGGAGGAAACATGGAGTTGAGCTAGCGACCCTAAACAAAGGCACTTCTTGGGAGGCAACCCAAGGGCAGTAAAATTCTTTTCTTTACATTTTTGCATTACTTTTTTTTTATGCAGATGTGTTTTTGAATTTGTTTATTTTACTTGTTTTAAGTTTTCAATCAAAATGAGAGAAAGAATAAAACAACAAAACAAACATTTTCTCTTTCCTGTTGATTCTAGGATTATATAGTCATGCTTAGAGTATGAATTGACTAAAAAATTTCATAGCAACTTTAGCATGTACTTTTACTCTTGTGATTGGTCGATGTGCATTATCTTTAGAGGAGTAATGACTAGTGGTAGACAAAGTCGGTGAGATTTGAGCCTTATTAGATTGATACATTCATATTAGTCTCATTGTCTTTTGATTATGTGTGACCTTCATGACTCGTACATCCTGATTTTATCTTGAATTTCTTTTTGAGACTGTATTTTTATCACATGCATTAATATGGTTATGATTAGACATTCTTTGCTTTTTCGAACTATATTAGCCAAACAACCTATTCAATATATGATTTTCCATTTTATAAACCCCGTTGAGCTTTATTTCCCTTTTCTCTCTGTATCAGCCACATTACATGCTTTAACCTAGCCAAATGTCCTTCCCAAGCCATAAAACTAGTGAAACATTTGTTATTTTATGCCTTATCATTGAAATTCTCATATTGATGTAGTTTATTTTAATTTTTATAAGAGAACATAAAAGAAAAGAAAATAAAAAGAGAAAAAAGAGAAAGAAAAATAAAAAGAAAAAGAAAAATTTAAATAAATGTATCACGGAGGAAGTGCATATGTGGTTTGCAAGGTTATTCATACTTAATGCAGAAGTAAATCCCAAGTGCCACGATCGCGGCCTGTGCGACAATAGACACTGACCGACTTCTAAAACTCAACTTTGCACGGTTATTTTGGACTTTTTGGACTCGGGTAAAACCTAGTTTTTACCCTAAATAGAAAAGACTACAGAGGAAAGATAGGGACCTTAATTTTCATGCCTCCATTTTGCTACATTGGGAAAGATCCAAAGAAGAGGAAGAAGGAAGAGAGAGAAGAAGAGAAAGAAGAAGGTGGAGCTTCAACTACTTCAACCTCCAATCCTCCAAGTTACTTTCTTTCTGTCCATCTTTTATTTCATATATTTGATGTATAAGACAGGATTGATGATGATGAATCTTGGGTTAAGGATGGTCTAACTTTTCTTTAGGGATTTGTTTTAGATTTAATGTTAATCTAGTTATTTTGTGTTAATGCATATGGGTGTTATGATTTTTTTTGTAATTGTATACTTCAATAATAGATCGAGAGAGTGAACCGAATGCAAAATAATTGGGTTAGTGAATGAGAGTAAACAACGTAATAGATAACACAAATAATCAAATGTTGTTTAATAGAATGCTTAAGATCTGATTAGGATGTAAGCTGATTATTAATCGAGAGATTACATGTTTGATAACACGACTTAATTAGGGTTTATTAATTAAGGCCTAGTGATTATAACTCGAGAGATAGTAATTCACCATTTGATAGTCTAGAACCGACACCACATTAACACCAAAGCGACTAAGTTAGCATTAATGATAGGATAAATCCCCTCTCCCATAATTTTTTAAATTTCCTTGGTTGAATTTCAATTGTTAATTGGTGGTGAGAAATTTTGTTTTCTTGTGTGTTGAATTTACAATTTAATTCTCAATCAATCCATATTCACGAATTTATTTTTTTGTTGAGTTTTTATTTTCATTTTAATAAACCTTTTAGATAATACATTTGTGAATCTAGGACCTAGCATAAGTATGATGCCTTATACATTATATAAGCAGATGGAGTTAGGTGACATAAAACCCACCCGGATGCATGTTCAAACAACCAATAGATCATTCCACCATCCAAGAGGTATGGTCAAGAATGTTTTGGTTAGAGTAGACAAGTTCACCTTCCCCACAGATTTTGTAATCTTGGACATAGAAGAAGATATAGAGACACCTATTATCCTAGGAAGACCATTTTTAGCCACCACTTAGTCTATTATAGACGTTGATGGGGGTGAATTGACTTTGAGACTGATGGATGACAAAGTATCATTTAAAGTGTTTAGGATTAAAAACAAATCTCTCAAATCTGTGGAGGCTATAAAGAGTAATGAATCTTATAAGCAAGTTGGCTAAGGTTATCCTTGTAAGAACTCATTAGAGCAATCTCCAATCTAGCAAAGGACTCGAAAGAAGAAAAAAAATCAAAAAAGAAAGGTGGTAAGAAGTATAGTCTGGTAGCTCGGGCGTAATTTATGAAAGTTTTAATAGTGCTACCATAATATGACCCATTTGAACCACCATGAGCCAACAAAGAACATCGAACTGGTGACAATAACAAAGCACTGCATAGGAGGCAACCTATGATTTTCAATTCTTAGTTGTTCATCTTTTATATTAGAGTAAGTTTCTAATTCTGTTTCTGTGTGCTTTAATTGAGTAAACACTTGGAAGAGATCAAACATAAGTAGGATTTGGGAATTTGTATTTTGCTCTTTTTCAATATGAATGAGAATGATTTGGTACGGAAAATAATGAGGTGGTAATGTAATTGTAAGGTATGGAGGAACCTCAGGAATGAAAGGAGGAAACAAAAGTGAAACTGGAAATGAGTGTAGAATTTTGCATGGCCACGATCGTGGCCTGTGACGAGGTAGATGAGGAACACATGAATTTGTTGATTTTTCTCCCAATTTTCCCCCTCCTACCCCTCTTAACCTATATATTTACATTCACCCTCATTTTTCCTATACATCTCATTCTTTAACTCTCTCTCTAAAGTCAAGAAGTCAATTCCCTATCACTTCTCTGTACAATCATCCTTAAGGTCTTTATTTCTCTCTCTATTCCTCACACCTATCAATTGGAAGTGCTTCATTGAATGTGAATGAACAAGGAATAGGTGATTCTTAACATAACTGTTGAATGCCGGACTTAGATCTGATGACATGTGAAAGTGAATGTGTAAAGTGAAATAAAGTGATTAATTGATCTTATTTGATTTGATGGATTTCATTATATGAACGCATAAACAAATAATGGCAGTTGTGACTGAAGTAGCTACCGAAAATAGTTTAAAGCTCAGAATGTGATTAAGAGCCAAAGGCTCACTAAGTATAATGATCTCGGTATCCCCAACAAAAACGGGACAGTTATTAATAAGCTCAGTATCCATAATGGATACAAGACAGTTATAGGCACTTAGTCACAACAATGTAATAATTGAAAGCAAGTCTCATGAGCATTGAATATACAATTGATATGTATGTTTAAATGACTGAATGGTAATATTTGAATTGTTTCGAATATGATATATGAAATAAGTGAATAAACTATATTTGATGCCATATGATGAATTAATGAAGTGGTGTGCTATATGTGCTGATATTTATCTGCGAATTGAATATGAACAGTGAACTATTTATGTTATGTGCTATGAGTGAGCCATCGAGGATGCTCCACTCACTAAGTTCGCAAAACTCACCTAAAATTTGCAACAATGTCTTTCAGGTTTAGGGGATACTCAGTTAGACTAACTGGACTCTAACCATTGCATTTGGATAAGAGTCAGAGGTCAGGATTAGTTGGCATCTGCATATGTTTTCTGTTATTTTTAGTATTAAACATTGTATTCTGAAGCATTATTTATTGTGTAAATGAATTTTTCTTGTAATAACAGTTTGATGAAACACATTTTTTATTTGTATTGGACTTAGATGATCACTGAAATTTATGATGATGTGTTTATGGTTTGTGACATTTATAACTGAGATTGTTATGAGTAAAATGGGTGGAAAGTTCAATTATCAATTTTCTAGATATGCGTGTGATATATCTAAAATTTTGTATTGAGTATGATCGATGGATTGCCCTAGCATGCCACATCGTAGAGTATGTCCTTGAATATTGATGGTTTGTTCGGGAATATGCCCTATGAAAGTGGGGTGTTATAAAAAGGCTTCTAACCCTCCTTAAGAGACATATGGGATCTATGGAACTTCTTGTAAGAAAACTTCCTATGATGGTGTTTCTTCTTTGATCTTTGTTCCCCTTACACTTGATCGTCAAATGTAGCTTTTTACATGTTTTCTTTAACAGAGGATCGCTTTTAATCATGTTTTTGAAGAATAGTTGTTGATCACATGGCTTATCAAGAGAAGCTAAGGCAAGCTAATAGATTTCTCTAAGAGATATATCTTTCATATCTCTTCAAAGTGCAACAATGGTCCTTTATAACTCAGGTTTTAATTCTTCTAAAAGAGACGAAATGAATGTTTAACAGAGAGTAGCATCATTGAAACCATTGAGTAGATAATAATGTTCCGTTATATGATGGAAATGTTTTTGTAAATCTCTTTGATCCAAAGAACAACACTTCATTTCAAAGTATTCTTGTCTAACCTATTTGTCGATGAGCTAAAAATCACCAATAAACTCTTTATGAGTTACTCCAAAAAGCAATCTAACATATGTAACTTAAACAAACTGAAGTCTATGATATTCATTTCGGCTTTGCCGCCACTCTCATAATATACCAGTAAAATGAGAAGTAAACTCAGACAAAATATGTCGTAAAGGATGATTCGGTTGAGTCATTTGCAAATCAATCCAAGCACCGAATTCATATAGACACTCTCTTTATTTTCTAAAAGGAAGATCATCGCACGTAAACTAGGGACCTAAAGTAGGTTTGGTTAGTGGTGGTGAAGGTCTGAAGGCTTCAGTTCCTGTAGACTTAGCTTCACTAATCTCTAGCTCAACTTTTGTAGGTTAAGGCATGGTTATCACAACTTGAGTGTAATCTGTCAAGTCAACAAACTGCGCAGATTCATTAAAAGAAGGTTTAGACACTTCAGATGGTTCAATTGCTACATATGATTGCTCAGAGTTGCTAGAATGCTTAGAGGGGCATTCTTTATCAAATATCTCACGAATAGATGTTAGTGCAAGAATTGTTAAGTTATAATGCTTAGAGGGGCATTCATCTTCAAATATAGTAAGAACAGACACTAGTGCAAGAGTTGCGATGAACTCTATCTGAGGAGCTTTTTTTTCCTAGTAGATGGCAGAGTTTGAGGCTTTGGTGGAAAAGAAGGTGGAGTACGAATTTGTAAGGGTTTATTCCACGAATCAGTTGGTTTAGGGTATAGATCAGCAGGTTTAGTGTATGAAGGTGATGGCTCAGGAGGTTTTTAGGTTTAGGCTTTGATTTGGTTCATTTGGGCTTATTAGTGGAAGGATGAACATACTGCCTGATCAAAGGGTAATTGAACTTGAATACCTTTTCGTAATCAACTTCTTTAGGGTATGTTGGTGGAGAATAAATTGGTAGGATAGGATATGTTGGTAAAGGGTAGGTAGGTTGGTTAACTGGAAAGGATGTAGGATAAGCTCCATAAACAGTCTTAGACTGTTCTTTCCACATGTCAACTTCCATTTGTTGAAGAATCTCTTTCACCTTTTTGAGTTCTTGCTCCTTAGTTGTGAAATTAGGGCCAAAATAATGAGTATTAACATAGTGTTGAAGAGTTTCATCAAGTTGGGCCATTTGAGCTTTGTATGATCTATACAGTTTCTCGATCTTTATAGAGAATGTATTAACTCGTTAGTGTGTAGCTTGCATTTGTTGAGTCAAACCATCAAGTTTGGAGTCAATTCGTCGAAGGACTTTGTTCTGGGTCAAAGCATTATCATTTTGGCAGTTGAGAGTTTCATCAACAGGATTTGAAAGCATTATTCCATGAGCACTCATGCCAGAGGCACGAATATATGTGTTAGAGATAATCCTTTATTGTTCATTTGTTCGTCTCTCCATTAAAGGAAAATCTTCCTCATAAGGATCAATCATCATTCATGGAATTGGAGAACGTGTAGGTACAATAGGAATAAAAGGAATAACTGGTTGGGAATGTTTGGAGATTGGCTTTGGATGCTTCAAATGTTCCGTATCAACAGCTTTGAGCATTTCATGAATTTCTTGGTCGTGGGCTTGGATTTTCATACCAAAATTCAAAATCATCACGATCATTATGGTCATAGTGAGCTTGTCGAGTAGGTTGACAACTAGAGATCTCCCTTTTATTGTTCTTCTTCTTCCTTCGTCATTGATTATAAAGCTCATCATCATCATCACTGTCTGAATCAGGGTTCAGACATACTTCACAGTCTGGTTCACACACAGAGGGATCTACATCCTAGACAAAATGCCCACAATGATGACTAACATAGACTAGCTCTCCATCAGGTTTAAAATAGTGGATTGGAGGTCCATCTTTTCCTTCTTTGTGAGCTAGAAGTAAGTGAAACTGAGTCTACAGGAACTAAACCCTTTAAACCTTCACCACCACTAGCACCAGCACCACCAACCAAACCTACTTCAAGTCCCTGGTTTACATTCGATGATCTTCCACCCAGAAAATGTTGTGAGTATCTCCATGAGTTTGGCACTTGGATTAATTTGCAAATGACTCAACCAAATCATCCTTTACGAGACATTTTGTCTAAGTTTTCTTCTCGTTTTACTGGTGCATTATGAGAATGGTGGCAAAGTCTTAATGAATATCGTAGACTTCAGTTTGTACACGGAACATCTGCTGGATTACTTCTTAGAGTAATTTATAAAGAGGTCATTGGTGACTTTTAGCTTATCAACAAATAGGTCAGACAAGAATACTTTGAAATGAAGTGATGTTCTCTGGATAAAAGAGATTTCCAAAAACATTTCCAACATATGAAGAAACGTACAAGTTTATTTGACTAAAAATTTTCATTGAACTAAAATAGATAAAAAGAAAAAAAAGAAAAAAAAAACTTATTATCTACTTAGTGGTTTCAATGATGTTACTCTTCGTTATACATTCATTTCCTCCCTTCCAGAAGAATTACAACCTGAGTTTTAAAGGACCATTATTGCACTTCGATGAGTTATGAAAGATATATCTCATGGAGAAATCTATCAGCTCACCTTAGCTTCTCTTGATAAGTTATGTGATCAACAGATGTTCTTCAAGAACATAATTAAAGGTAGTCCTTTGTTAAAGAAAGCGTGCAAAAAGCTATATATGACAATCAAGTGTAAGGAGAAAAAAATATTATGATTGTCACACAAAGAAGAAACATCATCACAAGAAGTTCTTCTATAAGAAGTTCCACATATCCCATATGTCTCCTAAGGAAGGTTACAAGCCTTTTAGAAGAAAGAAACATTGATGTTTTGTCCGCTTCTTTAAAAGGAGAAATCTTTAAGGAAAACCACCAAATCATTGTTTTATTTATAGCAAATTAAGGCATTTTGCTCGTCAATTTCCTCATTAGGCAAAAAGTGATATCAAACTCCTAGATTCTATTGAAGCCATTATGCCAATCCTTAATGATCATGGAAACATTAAGGACCTTATTAAAGAACAATCTAGTGAAGGTAAAGACACCAAGTTTACTGTTCCCCTTCATTCCTCTAATGAGAGTGATGACTCCTTTGATATCTCCATTTCTGAAAATGATATCTCTAGTTTTAAAGATGACTTGTTGTACATATTATAGCAACAACAATCGTGACTCAAGTTTGCCCTCAAGCCTATTCCTCGTTCCTATGTGCAAATCCAGTTACTGTTCTAAGATAAGTATGATCGACTCATTAAAATGATCAACTCATTAAAGCCATTGGGTACATGGATACTATATCTATCAGAACCATTATGAAACCCAACATTTTACCCCCTAAAGCATGGAGTTCCTAGGATGAGTATTTCACTAAAAGGAAATATAGAGATTTGTTTCTTCCGTAACTGTGTTGTATAGACCAAGGTTTTTGGCAATAATCTACCTAGCCCAGATATTCTTATTGGTATGGATGTCTATCATGAGGCATCTCCACTATAGTATTCTTAATGAGAGTGAGTAGGGAGGTATCGTAAGATATGAATCCATTACCCAGTGACCCTATTCATCTTTCTTCAACCTTATATATAGTCCATCTTCATTCTATTATGAAACATTATCTAATCATATAGAACACCTTATAGAAATACCTATCTCCCTAAAGAAAATTGTATTTCTAATACTTCTTTACCTTTACTTATTCCCTACAATATATATTCTCATGATTGTTATTAGATGAAGAGTATATGTACTATCTTCTCCATACACCGGCATAAAGTAAAAGGAATCATTCAGAATTCTCACTTAGAATAGTGTGGTTTGCAATAGCAGAATAGTATGTAAAACTCGAGATCCCAAAAGAGCTCATCTCCTTTTGGAGAGAGCAGAAACATACACACTTACATATTGAAGCAATTTTTCTTGTTTTCACCCTCCACGGAAGAAATGGAATACCTACTATAGCCATGATATCTCTTTTGGACACTGCTTGTACAACGTACCAAAACGTACTAATTGGTACCCTATTGACAACTCTCAACAACGGAAATGTCATCTTTACCATTGTCCCTGATTTCAATATCAGGCTAGATGACCCCACTTTGTCTGAACGACTTCAAGTTTAGATCTAGTATGCTCCTACAACTATTATGACAACTCTTCACCGCTAGATGATCTATCGTTTGCAGAATCATACCATATATCTCAACTTCCCAAACTCTACTTCTGATGCCTTGTACATGGTAGCAAACAGAGCTCATAACCAAACTATCATCATCCAGATCCCAAAGCAGTTACCACCAGCAAAACTTGAAAAGTTAATGCCAACTTAATGAATCACTAACTACCAAAAAGTGTTTCATGCCCCTCACAGGCATTCCTTTCACACCACTGCTCCACCTATTATGAAGACCTTACGAGATGGAACCGTGAAATCCATCTACACCAGGCCTAATGAAAATCAATCTAGACCCTCACATACATCAGGCCTTATCCTAATGATTCAACCAACCTTCTCTCATAGAGAAGGAAAACATGGACCTTTGATCTATTATTTTAAACCTGATGGAAAACTAGTCTATGTCAATCATCATTGTGGACATTATATCTAGGATGTAGATCCCCCTCTGTGTGATTATGAATGTCCTACTCTTTCATTTGTTGATTGTTGATGATTATGGATGTACATAAGCATAAGTGTGGGGGTGTGCATATATATGAGATGGCTATAATTGTTATGATGCTATTTTATGTCTTATCAATGAAATTCCTATATTAATGTAGTTTCTTTTAATTTTTATTTGAAAAAGAAAAAGAAAAAGAAAAAATGTTTAAATGAAAGTATTAAGGAGGAAATGCATATGTGTTACAAAGTTACTTATGATTAGTTTTTCCTTCTAAAGTTGTATTGAATGAGTAACTTGAGTATGTTACATATGAGGTGGATGTTGCTTTCAATGGTCATTCCCTATGGTTACAAAGTCTTATTTATGATCAACTTTTGTGACTGATATATGCTTGATGTGGTTTATGGTGAGAGAGCTTGAATTTGAGCTAGAAAACATAGTTTTTGCATTCATCATAGTTAAATCATAGTTAATGTACATAATTGTGAGTGAATGTTGGTTTTTGCATTTGATGGTATATTAAGTGTTTTTGTTATTTCACTAGCTTTGATGGCTTTTACACTACACTATCCAAATACATCTCACCTTACATTTGCCCACATTACAACCTAAAAAGTCCTTTGATTCATGATTATGCATGTGACTCTTAGTAGTGAAGAAATGAAATGATTTGCAAAATTGTGGAATGTCATGATCATAGATGGTATTTGAGTTCACCCTGTGAATCTATCTTATTTAAACACATTTTGCCTAAGTCTACCATTAGAATGCTCAATTTCTGAAGGTGAAGAATGTTAATTGATCACGAGTGAAAGCTTTAAATGTTAAAATTCTTGCTATGGTTGTTGAAAGTCATTTATCTTTGTTTATCATTATGTAGTCTTGAAAAATATAAGAATTAAGTAAATGTTTTTGGGTATATGATCTTGATTTTGATGTTTTGCCTAAAGATGGACAAAAGCTAAGTGTGAGGAAAATTGATCTGTGCTTAATTGATTATGAATTTATTCCATAATACTTAGCGATTATTATTATGAGAATGCTTAGGATACTCATTTTAGTTCATATTTGATTTTAGGCACAATTCGGAAGCAATAGAGCTAAAGTGAGTCGAAAGCATTATATTTGAGTCATACACAGTCACTTGTCTTCATGGAGCAAGAACAAGAAAGATTAGAGAAAGAGAAGACAAGAAAATGCTAAAAGAATTGAAAAAGCATATGGATGTAGCCTTAAGATACATCTCACGGCCATGACAAATAAGTCATGGCGGTGAGAGTTATGTCATGCCCATGACACACCATATTATAGGTGTGACACTAGTTGCATGGACGTGACAACCCATGTCACGCCTATGCAAGGTGCCATGAGACAATGCCACCTCATTTGAAACCGTACATTTTTTAATAAAAGCATCGTTTTGAGGGCAGAAACTTATGTTTTTGTTTAAGAAAAATTTAAAGAGTTGAAAAGGAGGTTTCGGAAGAATGAAGAGGGGCAAACCTCACTTCCTTTAGAGACCTAAAAAGAGCTAAACATTGTAACGCCAGTTTGGAGGTGACATCGACATCGACGACCCGATTAAGTATTTCTCTCATTGTTTGTTGTTCTTTCTCTTAAGGTTGATTGTGTTATCCTATGTTTAATGTTTGGGTATTATTTGAGAATGATTGAATGCTCTATTTGATTATTTTTATATAAGAAACCATTGTTATAATTTCAATATAATCTGTAATTATTATGTTGAGATTCATTTGTAGCGACTAATGGTTCATAATCATTAGGGATAACATAACCTAGGTTAAATGATCTGAGCGTATGTGGTTGTCTCTTAGATTGGTCTATTTTCCTAATTCATAATGCGACTGTCTAATTAAATCTAGAGACCGTATCCTAGGTTGTTTGATGACTAGGTTTAATTAAAGAGCATCTCTTAATTAAACACATCCTAAGAGGAAACTAGGATGAACAGAGCTTGTTGTTAATCTACGACCAATAGCTGCTAGGAGAAGTTTGAGAATAATAAATCAATAAAGTATGTTCAACTGGGTGTAAGCCGAGATTAAACCAAATAACCAGACTCCCACGAATTCACCACTTTCATCATTTTCAAATGTTTTCTTTAATTTGTTTTTGTTAGTTTAGTTTCATTTTATTTTTTATTTCAAAAATAAACAAAACCCCCCATAACCTAAAAACAAGCTATTTTCATAGCAGAAGCTAACTGAACATTCTATGTGGAATCGACCTAGACTCACCACCACTATAGTAGTAGATCTAGTTTATTTGGGTAGCATTATGACATGCTAACATCATGAGCCGAACTATGAAGTATGTCTGAACCCTGATTTAGATAGTGATGATAATGATGAGCTATATAATTGACAATGAAGAAAAAAGAAGAACAACAAAAAGGAGATCTCTACTTATCAACCTACTCAACAAATTCCCTATCACCATGATGATCGTAATAATTCTAAACCTTGGATTGAAAATCCAAGCCTAAGACCCAGAAGTATTCTTGAAATACTCAAAGTTGTTAACAAGGAACCTTTGTTATATCCAGAGTCAATCTCTAAATAGCCTCTTTAAAGATTCCTTTTTATCCCTTATGAATATTTGGGACCTGTGTGTTTCCTACTTTTACTATTTACTTTTTAAAAGTTGTATAAATGATTGTACCTAAAGAATCTTTTCCTTAAAGTTGGTTGCCTATACTCCCTTGCTTAGTTTATAGAACCAAGGCTTCTCTTTCGTTGTATTCAGACGCTTAAAAAATGATGATCAATATAAGTTTGTGTGTTTTTCATGTTATGACTTCTCTCTAAGTTCCCTATCCTGAAAGCTTGATTCTTGAATAATGTAGTCTCGGTCATACAGAAAAATAAGCATATTTTACACTTGTCTCTTCATGAGGATTTCGTATATAAGAAAGTCTTAGACCGTAGATTCTGTTTGAGGTCGTTAAAATAGGGAAAGATTGGCCATGTAAGGTTCATAAGAGGCAAGCTTTGAGATTTTGTGCCCGCAAAGAGAAATAACTTGTATCTTGCTTTATTTTCCTTGATCTCTTGTGGATGATATATTCTTAAGCACTATGGTATTTCCCAAACCCTCTAACTAGGAGTTACCTGGTTGTAAGGTTCTTTAAGAGACAAACCTAAAGATTTTATGTCTGTATAGAAAAAGGGTTGACGTCTCGGCCAACATTATTGAAACTTACACTTCGATTTTGCTTTGTTTTCTCTTATCTCCAAAAGGACTTGTATCTTGCTTTATTTTCCTTGATCTCTGGTGGATGATTTATTCCTAAGCACTTGATTTGGTATTTCCCAAACCCTTTAACTAGGGGTTGCCTCATTGTAAGGTTTTTAAGAGGCAAACCTTAAGATTTTGTGTCTGCATTAAAAAAAAAGGGTTTATATGTCTCGGCCAACATTATTGAAACTTACAATTCGATTTTGCTTTGTTTTCTCTTATCTCCAAAAAATGATCTGTTCCTAAACACTATATCTGGTATTACCCAGGGACTGGCAATGCCAAATCTACTATTTTATATTAGACAATTCTAATTATACTTTTTATTTTTCTAAGAAAATGCAAAAGAGACAAAAGTAATCCCTGGCATTACAAAATCCCTAAAGACTGAGCGACAACCTTCTCGTCATCTTCTCCGATAAAATCTTCTAGCAGTTCAATCTCTCCCCTAATTTCTATAAATTTAAGTCGATCTTCTTTGTGCTGTACAAGGTAAATACTTTGAACCCGCTAAGTTGATTGCATTTTAGTGGGTTTCGGCTTTTCAATCATTCTATCGCTATACTTCTGTTTTGTTTTGTTTCTTTCAAAATCCAGCAAGCAAGGAAGCAAGATGAAGAGGAAAAAGTGGTCAGAGTTGGAAGAACAAACCCTGTTGACAAAGTACTCGGAACTTTTGATGTCGGGCACTCTTTCAAAGCTCAAAACTCGTGAGAAAAAGTTTCGCCTGTTGCTGACCATCTTAATTCCCTCCACCATTTTCAGGATCCTATTACCTTCCCTTTCAAGTGGTCTTGGCGGGATGTATCTATCAAAGTCCAGAATATGAGGCATCAATACCTTGGTGTTAAGCAAAAGATCAGAATCTCCTCTACTAATGAGTTCAATTGGAAAGACGGTGAGAACCACTGGGAAAATTTCTTGAAGTATAAAGAGGTTTTTGGTGATGTCGAGCTTGATGTGAAAAGCAAGAAGTTTAATGATACTTGTGGTAGTGATCTGTTTAAAGATTGTGATGATTTAAAGTTTGGAGGTGATAGCGAGGATTTGGAGGACGAGGACGAGGACGAGGACGAGGACGAGGATGAGGATGCAGAAGAAGGGGATAATCCTGACGACTTTACTGCCGTCAATGGTGGTGTGGATGAAGAAGAGAGCACTTTTGAGGCTAGGAAGAGAAATGGAGAAATGGGTATTGCTCAAAAGGTGAAAATGAAGAAAGGTTATGGAAGAAAGAGGAGGTTGGGGTTGCTAGGGGCCCAAGTCATGGATTTGAGGGATGTAATGGTCAGGAGGGAGGAGAAAAGAAGAGAGAGAGAGTTTAGCCGAGAGAAGTGCCTTTTGGGGAATGAAGAAAAGAGGAAACATTTGCAGTTTAGGCGGGAAACTCAGCAGACTGAAATGGAAGAGAGGATGGAGGATTGGGAAATGGAAGTGGAAGCAAGAGAGTTGATGTTGGTTAGAAGAGAATTTGAGATTAGGGAGAGGGTAGAGAGGGAATTGGATGAAGAGAGGAGAAAGAGGAGGATAATGGAGGAGAAGAGAGAGGAGGAGGAGATGGAATGGAGGGAGCGGATGGTGGGGTTGCAGATTGAACATGAGAAGGCTATGATGCAAATGCATGCAGATGCATGCCTGAATCAGATGCATATTCTTGGTGTTATGGCTAGACTTACTTGTCAGTTCTTTGGCTCAGCTAGTGATGGATTGAGTGGTGGGCTAGGGGGTTTGCCTCCACAAGTTCTTCAGCATTTGCAGCATCCTGGAGGATTGGGTGATAGTGGGAAGCCAGACGCTAATTCGCCATCTGAATTCATCTGAAACTATAATCCTCCTGTCTGCCGTTGTGTTTAATTAGAGGAGCACTTCTTTTTTCACTTAAGAGAGTGGAAATTTTTTAACAACTAGATAATTCAAATATCAGTTCACGAAGATCTGATATTATAGTTTAGCTTGTAAAGAATAAACACATATATTAGCAGACTAGAGTATAAATTTTTTAAAGCAGAGTCATGTTATACTTCCAAAGAAAACAGATTTGCATGATCCTTCAGATTGCTTTGCACTTTAGTGGTTTTGGATAACCTTGTCACTTGGTACCCTTTTGGTTTAGGTTTATTCTGTATCCTATTGGATTAAGAACATCATGACTGCGCCAAGGTGGAAATATTCTGCTTCTGGATGATTTAGTCAGTGGGCTATTTTTTCTGGTAACCCACAAGATTGAAATCGTATTCTGATAAAGTTTGGGCGGAAAGCATGGTTGTCTGGTTAACTTCGCATGTTAAGAAGATATAGCTGCATTATATGACCTTATTTTGCACTAAGCATTTACCCTCTACTTGCTTTTGATTGTTTATTAGGTGAAGTTAGTGTGAAATATACTTGCAAGGTTTTAGCAGCGGTGCATCTTTATCTCATATGGCTTCTTCAACAATGATTGTGCAATTGTTTTGTGTAATTATTAAGACAAGTTGTTACAGATTTTATATGGGAAGCGAAGACTTGTTAACCGAAGCGTAAGGAGCATATATTTAGAGTAACTATTAGTAACTGGCATATTCTTGAAGCTTGTCAAAATCGTGGTCTACACCAACAGGTCTCATCTTACTGCCGAATTTTAAATCTGCCCTATAGGAGAGTTCAAAAACATATTACTTTAGCAAACTTGAGCCATAATCCTTTTCATAGATGTTCCCCAATGATTTCTGTCATTTTTTTAATCATTGGCTATAGTAATTTCCACATTCATCTTTATGTCCTTCACATTCCTTCACTGCCTACTTTTTGGGAGAACATGACCTTCATTTCATGATGTAGACGTGTTCTATTTCAAGCAGTAGTGGGAGGCTATTAGCTTCTGATATGAGCACAAAATGCAGGAAAAGCATGTTACTTGGATATGCAGAGGTTTGCAATTGGGTGTCTGAGCCTTATGCTTGTTAGTGAGACAGCCAGTTGAAGAGAAAGTGAAGCAGTGTTTTCCAAAGGACTGCTTCAGTTAGTGTTGGGACACCTAAACGATTTTATGATCTTGGTACGTGGCATGGTCTGAAAATATTTGATGGGCACTAGAACTGTATGACATTTCTCTATTTCTAGATACTTGGCAAATTAGATTGGAAAATGAGATTAAAATTCTCATCGCTGTATACGTGTGTGACAAACGAAATAAAATAACCGATAGGTAAAATGAATCATTGTGCTCTTTTAATTGTTTTCTTAAAGATTAATATCTTTGCAAAATGGAATTTAAAGTCCTTAACTTTTTCAGATTGAGTTTTGGCTATCTGTGTTATTAGATGGTTAGACTTCCCCTCGACTAGTCACAAGGCAAGTTTCTTATCCCTGTCCCTGCGTCAAGGGATTGTTACTGTTTTATTCTGTTCCGTGAAAAACAGAATTCTTCCTCTGACTTCATTCTTACGTCCATGCGGATTCCATTTACAAGTATGTTGGTCAGTCGGCTTGCGGTGTCTTAACTGCATAGGTGCAACATTTAAAAGTCTCTTTTATTATGCAGTTGCAAAAGGGTGTCATATATGCTAAAGCAGATTGAAGCTCATGATGGAAATGATGGCACAGAGCTGAAAGAAAGTGCAAATGACCCTAAGCAGCCATCATGCAAATGTGGAAAAGACTTTGGAATTCAGATAGATACAGAAGTGAGCTAGTACTGCTGAGACTGAAGGTGTTGATAATGCTTGGAAATTTTGTAATGCTTAAGGGTTCTTATGTTTTTAATTTCTCTTGTTTGGCATGCTCTAATGTTAATATTTACCTATAGGCATGGAAGCTGAGTCAGGTTTAGGATTCCTGATTGTGTGTACTGAAATGAGGAATGGGTTTGTTCGTATTCATCTTGTATTGGTTCTTTTGAACTCTATGATGTTGTAAACCTAGGTTGCACAAAACAGTCTTGTATTTTGTGATGAACAGCAGTAAACTATTAAAACTTCTCAGCTTAAATCGCGTGTTTCGTAGTGGTCGGCGGATAAGTACATAAATTGCCAATGTCATTAGTACAGAGCTCCATTCAAGTGGGCGGTTGTGGTTAGTAAATTATTAGTAATGTTAAAAGTCAAAGTTTCTTCGTTTTTGTGTCAGATTTTGTCTTGTCTTTATCTATTTTAGTGTAAACCACTAGCAAGCCATGTCAAAGGGAACAGATTTTCAGTATGGTAGTCCAGTTATTATCATATTCTATTATTGAAGGGCTAAGCGGATCGTTAAACTCACATTTGATGGAGAAGACTTCCAGTTCCAAGGTTACCAACTTGATGCGGTCTTACTAGAATTATACTTTAACGTTTTTAAATGTTAAGATTATTTGAGTTAAACTTGTGGATTTAAAAGCTACGTTTAGTTTGGGCTTCCAAAACATCCAAATAATGTGGCATTTGGACATGCTTGGTAAAGGATTAAATCCTTCTTTATCTTTTGTAATTTATTAAGGGAAGCAAAACAAAATTTCCACTTCACTAATTTTTTTACAATAAAATACCTTTTAAAATCTTCACATTTCTTTTAAATTTGCACATTGTAATTAATAATTTTACACTTTCTAATGAGCATATATTTCATACTAATTATTTATAAATAAAAAATTTATTGTATCATTTTTTAATGGGACACAAAATTTGTAAGCTGGTTTAAAATTGTAGGATAATTAAACCAGTTTATTAATTTATTTGTAATTTATCGATTATTTTCTTAATAATTAAATTATTCATTTCATATATATTCTTAAAATTAGATTTA
>JAOSBK010000006.1:40730725-40750602 GCA_027568895.1 Erythroxylum shatona | reverse complement strand
CTTTTTTTAAATATTGAACATTTTAATTTTAAAAAAAATATTCATTATGGATTTTGATTATTTTAATTTTAAAATAATATCATAAAATTTTAAAATATTTTAAATTAAAAACAGATGAAATTATGTTATAATTAAATATCTTTCGATAAAAAATAATTAAATCTTAATTTAATTTATCTTTTTTATATGATCCATATATATATATATATATATATATAATAATATAACAGAAATAACTACTTGATCCAAACCACTGGCTTTGGTCGATCCAAGGACTAGGTGAAAATGAACAGATATAGGAGTAACCGCCGAATTCAAACCAACGAATCCGACCAGAAAGGTGCCGGAGAAGAAGAAGAGGTAGTGATGGAGAAGGGTATGAGGCTGAGAGTATCGGAGGGAAATGTTACGGAAAATCAAGAGCCGTTCATGGGCGTCAAGGTTCGGAGGAAAGCGTCGCTTCACCGTGGTGCTAAAGGAGATTATCTTGATGTGCCATCGCATCCCTACTTAACCAAGATTCTGCAGAAGCAAGGTCTTTTTAATCAATTTGTTAATTTCCTCGCGAATCTCCATGAAAATGGTTGCTTTTTTAGTAGGGTAGAAACTTCATTGTTTTCTGCACAATGGCAATTAGGGTTTACGGGGATTTTATAAATTTCATTGACTTGTGGAGAAATTGTTATCATAAAGATGCTTGCTTGGGGTTATAGAATGTCAGATTGTTATTTTATTGATTTGAGGCGCAACTGTAGGGGCTCTTTTACTCATGATTTGAAAGTATAATCGGGATATTAGAATGTGAAATCCATTGACTTGGAGTTTTAGGGAGATTTGGGTTGTTGGTAGAATCTATTCTTAAACTTTGCTTCATTTGAATTCTGCAGGTGACAACCAGGTTCTGTTTGCAGATAAAGTTCTGAAATTTACTGGTACGGGGAAGATGAAGCATCGTGTATTGCTAATAACAGACTTTGCCATCTATCTTGTGGATACGGAGTCTGATTCCCTTAAACGAAGGATAGCACTGGCTGCTGTAGAGAAGATCTGTTTGAGTGAATTGAGTGATAACTTCTTTGCTATCATTATTCCAACTGAGTATGATATACTTATGGCCAGTACTCGAAAGACAGAGATCGTCACTGTGTTGGTAGAAGCTACAAAAAGTGCTTCTAACTATGAGCTCGATGTTGTCTTCTCCAATAGGTAAGTGGATCTTCAACTTCTCTTATTCTTCTTCCTGGAACACACTTCTGCATTTTGGTATTTGCAATGCAAGAGTGCTGTTGATCTGTTGCGCATCCATAGATGTACTATGCAAGGTCAATGGTGGATTGTTTGCTCTCTATTGGTTCACTTAGGCCATACTAATTTTTGGCTGTCAACTTTCTAGTGCTACTATGTGCTTGCCCAGATGTGTATGGATTTTTTGTGCGAGGTCTAATTGAGTTGAGTTGAAGTTCATACACTAGCAAGAAGTTGAATCAGCTTATCAGAGTGTAATGACAATACTGATTATCATACTAACAGGACCTCACAAGGCGTATTTTTATAACTAGGTGTTGATTGTGTGAACAGATGTTCCTGATCGTAGAACATAGGAAACTGAGATATCTAAGAATGATTTTACTTCACTTTCCTGAGACTTGCGAGTAAATTGATTGTTCTTAAAAATGCAGCTTTGAGTATAACGCATCTGCTGAGTTGGTGAAGGAAATTCAATTTGAGGAAGTTGAAGGTTAGTAATTCTATTATCTTTCTGCCTGTACTCCTCACCACATAGTAACATATTTATTGCCATTGCATGGTTAGAGCTTGATATGTTTTCACTCCTTTTGTCTATCTGGTTTCAGGTGGTGTCAAAACAAGATTTTTGAGGAAGTAAGTTTAGACTATCCGGAAACGATTCTGTGAAGAACATTTGTGAAAATCTATTGTGAGTAGTTGATCGTGTGATTGAGAGATTTTCTGTTTTATTCCGCGGTTGTAGTTTTTCTTTCCTGCTGTGCAGTCATCAGAGTCAGAGCTTTTTAACTATCCAACACCCAAACCAAATTCTTCTGAATTACCAGAACTAAACTATTTTCTTTGATTATGCTCAGATGTTCGTGACTGGATCCGATAGACAAACTAAATTGGTTTGAGCTGTCCAAAAAAAAAAAAAGATAAAGAGAAACAACTCAAGTTCCGAGGTCTCAAAAATAATTGTAACATGTTTAAACAATATTATGTCACAGCTAATATACCAAGATCAGATAATGTGAAGTCTCACAGCAGTACAGATGAAGTAAAAGCATCAGCTATCTGAACTGATGATCCTGTTGAAACTGTATTTTCGAGATTAGTTTCAGAAAATGGTCAGTTACTGGTACTTGATTGTCGGATTGCCTCTACCATCTCCAGCACCTGAGCCATTTTTGGTCTCTTATCCGGTGTTCTTGACACGCAACTCAAGCCTATTTGTAGCGTCTCAACCAGTTCCTCCTCAATGCCAGGGTACCTCAAGAGTTGTATATCAAACACTTCAGCAGTCCACTCCTCTCTTACAACAGAATGCACCCACCTCACCAAGTGGACAACTTCATCACCACCTGTGGCTTGCAATGGAGACTTTCCAGTGAGAAGCTCAAGGACTAACACCCCAAAACTGTAGACATCCGAAGCTTGAGTTGCTTTCCTAATGTCTGTTACTTCCGGGGAACGGTAACCTGCTGCCCTCATCCCCACAGGAACCGCTGGGCTTATCAAGGTCATCAAACCTGCATCTGAAATGCAGCCATAGCCTTGCGAGTTGAGGAAAATGTTAGAGGCTTTTATGTTGCCAAGGACTAGTTTGCCACCATTCTGAAAGTGGATATGAACAATGCCCCTTGCTGTGCCAATTATGATCTTCAACCTCGTTTCCCAGTCTAATGGAATCCTACCCTCCACACTGTTACCTGCATGATTGAAAGAATACCTCTTTTTATCAGCATTAGAAAGGGATTTTCAACTTTCTCATGGATAATCTTGAACAAAGATGCAAATTTTGTCATACCATGTAGCATTGTAGAAACACTTCCTTGTTCATAGTAATCATAGACCACAAGTTTCTCATCCTTTGAATAGTAATAAGCTCTCAGTGGAGACACATTTCCATGCCTGAGATTTCCGATCACTCCGATCTGTTGCTCGAATTCCTTCTTTGCAACCGTAACATCCTTCAATCTCTTCACTGCCACAGTTGTTGCATCTTCAAGTGCAGCCTTGTAAGTGATCCCAAAACTTCCCTTCCCAAGCAACTCAGCAGATGCTCTCAACAAGTCCTCCAAGTCAAATGCAAGATCACAACCCTCAAAAAAGACAAGCTTGTTATCCTGTCCTTGAGGTTCCCCATCTTTCTTCTCCAAAGATCTTTCCTTTTTCTGCAACTTTATTGGTAATTCGGTTTTCTTTTCTTTCTTAGAGTAACAAATCATCAAAAGAGCAATGATCACAAACACCAGTGCACTCCCACCTAGAGCCATTCCCAATATAGCAGACTCACTCAATTTTTTGCATCTCTTTGATGCATGGGTTCTCGGTGGATGAATTGGAAGAGCTGGACGTAGAGCAGTGGTGGCATTTTCCCAGGAAAGGTTGTTACCTGAAAATGCCCAACTCGGAAAACTTTGAAGAGACCTTGGTACAATCCCACTAAGATCATTGTTGGCTAAATCTAGCTGCTTCAGACTAGGAACATTAATGTCAGGTATATCGCCAGAAAGAGAGTTGTTGGAAAGGTTCAAAGACGTGAGGTGAGTCAAATTTGATATAGAAGAAGGAATGCTTCCACTAAAGTGGTTATCAGAAAGATCTAAGATTGTGAGGTTTTCCCAAACCGAGAAATCCAAAAGCAATGCACCTGAGAACTCGTTGGACTGTAGAACAAGTGAGGTTAAGTTCTTGAGTTGCAAGAAATCAGAAGGGAAAGAACCTGATAAAGCGTTAGATCTGAGACATAGTATCTGAACTGCAGATAGGCGACTCAAAGTGTTTGGTGGGATTGAGCCTCGAAATCCAACTCCAGGCAACCTTAGAGCTATGACCCTGGAATGGTTACCGTCACATGTCACTCCTGTCCAGTTATCACACACAGAGGAGTTCTTGTTCCAATTTACAAGATATGAATGATGAATATTGTGGAGGAAATCCAACAACGCTTGTTTATCCTCAACTGGGTCTGCAATGGAATGCAAGGAAAATGATCCAAAAAAGAGAATTACAGAGAAAATGAGTCTCATCTTCTCTGTGTCAAAGTGGACGACCATGAGTTCAATCAAAACTGCATTTCAAGAGCATAACCTCTATAGGAATCTCGGTCCCATCTGCTTGAATTTATGTAGAACAATGAACAGAATCAGAGACGAAAAATAGTAACTTTCCATTGTCTTCAAGTGGTTTGTCAATTAAAGTCAACACATTTCTCTACTTTTCTGCCTAAAAACAATGACTAGAAAGATTGTTTAATTCCACAAGTAAACTTTTGTCAAACATTACCAGCTTAAGCATGAAAAGAGAACCCAAAAGTAGTTAGTTTCACCTAACTTTGTTTTGTCGCCGAGAAATCTGACTACAAACGTGGAAAAACAACAGAAGTAAAATGTAAGAGTTTTAAGACATCCCTTTTCAGTTTCTTAGAAACCAAACAGAGTAGAACACAAAAAGAAAACAAAGGGATACGCAAAAGAACTATCCATAGAACAAGAACATACTGGAAGTGTGCAAATGGCATGTAAAGCTGACCGAGACCCACAAGAAGACACCTTCTGGACTCTCCTTTTTCAACCCATTTTCACAAATTGAGCTCTCTACAGTGAGAAGAAACTCCCATGAATGTTTGGTGAGAAAAGATGAAGCTGACTAATATACTTCCAAAAATGTCAGAGGAGAATCTGCAGACTAAATAACGTTCGAGTCAAAAGCTAATTAAACTTTAAGGAGTAGTAATTGACAATGGTGTGATGATTAGAGATGGTAATGATGGGATAAGCTGCTGGTTTGCTGGAGAAGGCATGTGAATCACAAGCCAAGAAAGTAGAAACAATTAGATAATCATTGGAAAGAAAGAGACTGTGATCGTTTCCTGTTCTTAACTTTTTTCTTTCTACTTTTATGCTTAATTACATTTCAGTGTTGTATTAATTCATCATAATTGTAAAAGAAAAAAGAGTTCCATTCCCTCTTATCTAAAATAAGTGTCATTTTAGAAGGATTTTAATTATTCAAAATAAGTGTCATTCACAATTTTTCATGCATGTTTATAATTTTATTTTCAAAATTATCCTTTAATTTCTCTCATATTCTAATTATACAAATTACATTTTCAAGGCAATTCAACATGTAATTAATAAGGGTATATCAAACATTTCACTAACTTTCTTAATAAATGTGTATCTCTCTAAAATGACACTTATTTTGTATAGAAGTGAGTATATGAAAATGGCCTTTTATCATTTATGAGGTTAGTTGAGTTTATTTATTAGTTGAAGATGGTTGGTGACGTCCCACTTTCTTGAAATAATGAGACTCTCCAGGCCTTTCTCTCTGCATGTTAAATAAGCTTGACAGTGAAATTAATAAATTAAAATTAAAAATAATTAAAATTTGAATAATATTCTTTTAATATAATTTTAAAATAATATTTTAAAACTACGAGAAAAAATATCCAGAAACAGATCATTTGTTCTTATTATTCTGTGCCTATCTTATTTTATCAAAATTATCTATTTAATAAATAATACTCACAAAAATTATATAAATGAATGTTCATAGAATAGGATAGGCACGAATCTCATATTTATTACATGACTGCTATTTGTCGAAAAAGTTCAAGCTCAAACTAGATTAAATAGGTATAATTAAGTTATTAAATTTTAAAAATTCAAAACTCAAATTTAAATATTCATATTTTTTGAATTTAATTAATAATATATTAAATAATTTAAAATTAATAAATTAATTATGTTAAATCAAACTAATATTTAAATTCATAATTGAATTAAGATATTTAAATTCCTAAAAATGGAAAATTATTTTAAAATTGCATATCTTAAATAACTTATTTAATACACTTGTTTTTGTAAAATTATTAGGTGAAAAGTTTACTTAATATAAAAATATTTTAAAATTAAATTAACTTAACCTCCAAATACTTTTTTAAATGACATTTAATTTTTTTTCATCTTGGCACATTTATAGAACAATTCCAAAAAAATAAAATGGCAAAAACGACATGTCGCTCGGTCTCCACCAATTCAAAGAACGCGATATATCACGACACATGAAAATGGAAATAAAATAAAATAAAAAATCATAAAGAAACGATAAGATGAGACAATAGATAGAAACAAGAGGAAGAGAAGATAAGAGACTATTTCAATACAAAAACCCTAAAATCTCACGATATATGAAAATTTCGCCCCTTTCTCTCTGCAACTTACAAGCTTCCGATTATCTCTCCGTCGACAACCTCAAGAGTCAAGATTCTGTCTTTTTGTTCTTTTTTCTTCGTTCTCTGTAAGTTCTCGCTATTTCTCTTCCTTTTTAATTCGATACACGGCTTCATTTAATTATCTCGTTAAAACTCCAAAAGCTGCGATCTTTTTCATCCCAGAACACTGAAGAATTTTCAAGTGTTTGGTACTTGGTGATGCTTGACCCTTGTTTGGTTGCCGAGAAATTGAGGGAAAATTAGACTGTGCAGAGATGGGGTGTTTTTGAGAAATGTCTATGAAAATATAGTGAAGCTAAAACCTGAAATTATCAACACCCTTTGGTGAAAAATGTTGAATTGCTCAGGTTTTGGTTTGGTTCTTGATTCAAATCTTGACGTGTTAATGATTTAGTTCGTTAAACAATGGACTGAGGTGGGTACTGATCTGCAAGTAATGTAATGTCATTAACTTGAGCCTGTATAAGGTGATGTAGAAGAGGTGTTTTGAGTGAGAGGATGTACTGGGTTTACTCTGCATGGTCAGCTTCATCTGGACTGGCTGGGGAATACTGCTAAATGAAAGGATTCTGAAAGCTTTTGACTAAAATTTGTGCATCTTCTTGACATATTTGTGTGTATAATCAAATACGTTCACGGTCTAGTGCTTAAAACCGTGGACCTTCTTGTAGAAGTCTTCAAACTCAGTATTTTCGTATGTTCATTAATCTTTTATTTCGTAGTTACTGTTATAGAACTCGTTATCTTTTAGATATTTATTGAATGAGTCATTGAATGTATGTAATAATCTGCAACTTATGTATTCTGAGTACATTATTCGACGGGTCAGCAGTTTGGGTCTTAAGTAACAACTTCAATCCTGCTGTTTTAAAGCTCTCAGCATGTCTTTACTTACGGCCAGCTATTCTGTTTCATTTTTCAGGATTCTGGAAAACTTTTGAAGTTTTAGGTAATGAATGCTCTACGCACCAGAATAAAATATACCTTTTCAACTTCTTAAGGATGCCTTCTGCTTTTGTTTCGGGTGCAAGTCAGTGTGGAGGAAGTCAAAAGATAAAAATCCTGTAACAAGTAAGTTTGTACTCTGGAAATACTGTCCAATTATATTCTTTTAGTGTGTGAAGTTTTGATTTTGTTTCTTTTATTGTTAACCACATGCTTGTAGTTTCTAAATATTCTAATGGCTTCAATTGATTACTTTGCATCTGCAATCTGCCCATTACAGCCTTCTTATCTCCTTTTTTATGAACTCAAGC
The DNA here is from genome assembly GCA_027568895.1 of Erythroxylum shatona. Classification (NCBI taxonomy): domain Eukaryota; kingdom Viridiplantae; phylum Streptophyta; class Magnoliopsida; order Malpighiales; family Erythroxylaceae; genus Erythroxylum; species Erythroxylum shatona. The sequence continues at coordinate 40,742,874 of JAOSBK010000006.1, read as the reverse complement.
ATTGATTTCCCATTAATCTTTTCAGTTAATGGTAGGCTGTTTCTTCATTTCTAATGTACATTTCTCAACCATATGCTATCATTTGTCTCAATCAGAGATTATTAAGATACTAAAACAAATTCTGATGGTACATTGATCTACTACCAGTGGTTCGAGAAAAAGACGTTTGTTGGGAATATGCTGAGAAATTAGATGGAAACAAGGTGAAATGTAGATTTTGCCAAAGAGTTTTGAATGGTGGCATCAGTAGATTGAAGCATCATCTATCCCGACTGCCAAGTAAAGGCGTAAATCCTTGTAGCAAAGTGAGAGATGATGTTACTGATAGGGTGAGGGCCATTATAGCATCAAAGGAGGATATTAAAGAGACTCCTGGTACCAAAAGGCAAAGGTCTGCAGAAATTAGATCTCCTGGAAGCATTCCTGCTGCAAGTAAAAGTTTTGTACCTGTGGAGGCACCGACTCCGGTTGCAAAAGTTTACCCCACTGTGGCACCAATGGCTATTTCCTCATTAAGCAACCAAGAGAATGCTGAAAGAAGCATTGCTCTTTTCTTCTTTGAAAATAAGTTGGATTTAAGTGTTGCTCGTTCTCCATCCTACCAGTTAATGATTGATGCAATAACGAAATGCAGTGCCGGATTTACAGGCCCATCGGCAGAAATGTTGAAGACAACGTGGTTGGAGAGGATGAAGTCTGAAGTGAGCTTGCAACTGAAAGATATAGAAAAAGAGTGGGCTACTACAGGTTGCACTATCATTGCTGATACGTGGACCGACAACAAATCAAGAGCTTTAATCAACTTTTTGGTTTCATCTCCATCCAGGACATTCTTCCACAAATCTGTAGATGCGTCATCTTACTTTAAGAATACCAAATGCCTTGCTGAGTTATTTGATTCCGTTATTCAAGACTTTGGGCCAGAAAATGTTGTGCAGATAATTATGGATAGTAGCTTCAACTATATTGGTATTGCTAACCATATTCTGCAAACCTATGGAACTATATTTGTGTCTCCCTGTGCCTCTCAATGTCTGAATATGGTCTTGGAGGAGTTCTCTAAAGTAGACTGGGTAAATAGGTGCATCTTACAGGCACAAACAATTTCGAAATTTATATACAACAGCACATCAATGCTTGATCTGATGAAGAAGTTTACAGGAGGGCAGGACATAATAAGGACTGGCTTGACTAGATCTGTGTCTAATTTTCTGTCACTGCAATCAATGTTGAAGCAAAGGTCAAGGTTGAAACTAATGTTCAGCAGCCCTGAATTTTCTACAAACTCCTCATATGCAAATAAACCACAGAGCATAGCTTGTGCTGCCATTGTTGAAGATGGAGATTTCTGGAGGGCAATAGAAGAATGTGTGGCCATTTCTGAACCTTTTCTTAAAGTTCTGAGGGAAGTCTCTGGGGGTAAACCTGCCGTGGGATCTATATATGAATTAATGACAAGGGCCAAGGAATCAATAAGGACTTACTATATAATGGATGAGAGCAAATGTAAGACCTTTCTGGATATTGTAGATAGAGTGTGGAGGGATCAACTCCATTCATCACTTCACTCAGCAGCTGCATTTTTGAACCCCAGTGTCCAATATAACCCAGAAATAAAGTTCGTTGTATCTATTAAAGAAGACTTTTTCAAGGTTATTGAAAAACTACTCCCTACTCCTGATATGAGACGTGATATCACCAATCAGATTTTCATCTTCACACGAGCAAGCGGGATGTTTGGTTGCAATTTAGCAATGGAAGCCCGGGATACAGTTGCACCTGGTATGTGTCCAACTCTTCGTCTTTCTGAGCACTTGTGAGTTATCTGCAGATTTTTAACTGTATCTTGCAGCTAACATATCACAGATACAAAATTTATCAGTACATTCACTCATTTGTGTCATAGCAATCCCATACCAGCCCTTGTATTTCGGATTAGTCATCATTGTAGTTGATGCAGCCGTAATTTTAACTATAGGATGATCATCTCTTTATTTTTTGTCAGTTTTAAGCTTGAAAGGTTGGATATTTTCATCAGTGCTTCGTTACTTTGCAACTTGTTATATGTAAAATTCTTACTTCTAGCATGTTGTAGGTCTTTGGTGGGAACAATTTGGTGATCCTGCACCGGTGTTGCAACGGGTGGCGATCCGAATACTAAGTCAGGTTTGCAGCAGTTTTACATTCGAGAGACATTGGAACACATTCCAGCAGATTCATTCTGAAAAACGGAATAAGATTGACAAAGAAACATTAAATGACCTCATCTATGTGAACTACAATCTCAAGTTGGCAAGACAGATGAGAACAAAACATGTAGAACTAGACCCTATTCAGTGTGAGGACATTGACATGACCTCGGAGTGGGTAGAGGAGAATGATAACCCAAGTCCCACTCAGTGGCTGGACAGGTTTGGTCCTACATTGGATGGAGGTGATTTGAACACTCGGCAGTTCAGTTCCATTTTTGGTGCAAATGATCCCTTGTTTGGCTTGTGATTGCACTGGTCTAAATCCTTGAGTTCCATTTGTATATCAATTTCAGTTCATTAGTGAAATATAGAAGTAGCTTGCAAGTCCTAGGTTTCTTTTTTTTTTTTTCCACAATTTAGTACTAAAACTTTTGGAGATGTTGTAATTTTAGAAACAATAACAACTTCCCAAGTTGTCTTGTTTAATATACTTTCTCAATAATAAAGATTAAATTTTTATTAATTTGGCCAGCAAAACTATACTTAGTAGTAGTTAAACACTTTTCTCACTAAATTATTTATATGTTAATAAATCAGACTTATGTATAACTTGTCATAATTTGACTCCACTTAAAATAATTATACTTGAAACAACTAACATTTAAATAAGGATAATTATATTAAAATTAAAAAAGGAACAGTACCTTGTGAGATTTATTATTAAATTGATAAAAAGGAAAGAACCACACTAAGTTGAAAATGTTCACCAAGCTAAAGCTTTCTATTCTCATTTCTCACGAACAAAAAAGGATCATCATCAACATAACTTTAAAAAAGCTGAGTCTTATGACATACAAGATATTATGAAGATGCATTAGTATGAAACCTGTGTACAGGAGGTTAACAAGGTCCAGAGTGTCCAAGTGAGGTATCCTGTGCCTTTCAGGATCTTGGATCAGATCAAATCACACTTCTGCACAAATAGCACCTGCAGAATGAAGTCTGCAGTCAATTTACTAACAAAAAGGGTGAATTAAGTCATTTACATAGCAACCACACATCTCGAAATGGCCTCACAAAAGTGCCCTCCTATGATGTTAACAATATGGCCTTAATTCAAGCAGTGTCTTATATATGTTGGTCAAAGCGAAAGAGAGAGACCTGATGACCGGGATAAGCAACAAAGCTTCCCTTCATCAACATGTTTAATGTCAAGCCCGATAAACCATGATCCAGCACTAACATCATCATGTGCATAGGTACGCAGAATGGATCTGCACTCTCCATAATTTGTGAGTTAAAATATGTCTCAATACAACTCCTGGATTCCTAGCTTATGGAACTAGTGCAATGGACTTGTGCAAGAAAATTGTTAACTGTTTATAGATATGTATTTAGCTAAAGCTCGGGATATGACATAAATATCACCTGAAGCATGACGGAAGTACCTGTCAAATGATAGAGAATGGCTTCCAATTTCAAATAGCAGGATAAAGGAGTGCCAAGAGTTCTAGACTATTTCCAATTAGTTGGGGAAATAAAGTTTGATAAGGGTTTGCTTTTAAAGAGTTCTTTATTAACTTACAACTCTCAGCAACTTTGACGTAAACTTAAAGATGAAACTGGTTTTAAGGTAACTCACGACTTCTTATCCCCAAATTTCCACCATTCTGGTTCATACCATTTATTACTCCTGCACAATCCAGTGTTTAGGTTTGCCAAAAAAGAATCTGAAGACATCAAACTCTGATCATCTCTTATTAATGTACTATCTGTTGTCAGTTAAATCATGAGGATAAAACTCACCGATCGGAGAAAACTTCGCCTGATTTCATGCAACCGATATAAACTCGAGGCTTGTCCATATGAGTAGCCAGTGTATTTCCTAGGGCATCTAAGAAGAAATGGATAAACGTCTTTACATCAACCACAATATGGGACTGACTTCTTCAAACAGAAAATGTACACAGGAAAAAGATATTTTATTATTAGCACGATTGAACAGCAAAATTTGAAAAGGCCATGAACTTTTAGTTTATACATCTACAATAGGACTAACCAATATTCACATAAATATGGTCATTGACTTTAGCATAAAACTCTGCATCCCATTTTTCCGCAGCATAAACAAAGAATAGTTCGGCTCTTTTTGGAAGCTCCTTCACATGATTGTCCTGGAGAAAATAAAAGTTTAAAGTGAAAAAGGAAGACAAGGATTATGGCACTTTCAAATTAGTAATAAGCCTGAACATACAAGAATGACGAAGTCATTAGTTTGTGCATTTTCGTTCTCAATATCCCTATCCAGAGTGCCCCATCGATTTGCACTACAAGACAACAAGCATTACAATCAGACAATTTCAGCATCTATCATAAGTTCCTCTTTTTGAGCAGAGCTTTGGCTACCTTTGTCCAATTACAAACCGAGCAATGATGCCCCTCTCATCCTCCTTTTTTTCCAAGGTAGAACCTAAGAATGTGAAGGGTTAGTTTCGGGCTTGAAAAACAATATTCTAAAAGATAATCGAGCATTTTCTAAATCATCAAGGTTGTTTCATGTAAGAAATATATTTGAAAAAACTTAAGCAATGCAACCACAATCATATAGTTGACAAGTTGTTGACACTGAGACCAAGTATGTCATCAGTCTCGGTAAGAGAACATCAATGTAATATGTTAGAAAAATATTTACACGTTTGTCTTCAAGAACACATCATCCATACCGACATTTTTTCTTAAAAGAGAAATTGTTAAGAAGGGATGGCATATGTTATAAGTTGCTGTAAGACAGAATGGCTGTGTAAGTTCTTCCTGCAATTACCCATCAATATATTTGCTTTCAGTTGTACATTGCACACAAAAATCATCCACACTTGCCAAGATATCTTTGTGTTGTTTGCATTATATACTCATTCATGATATAGTCAACCACATGTAGGATTGTGCAATAAAGAAAGTCTATGCCAGATGAATCTTAATTTCTCGCAGAAACAAACAGAATCTCACCAAACTGACAAATAAATCAAGGAAAATCGACAGGAATTGCGCATTACCAGTTCCCATCCATGCCTTACGGATCACATCCCTCTTGTTCCTGTTGCCAAACTCTGTCATTATTCCTATCACTAATAAGTGTCTCTTCTTTGGTTGGACATCATCGTTCTCTGTAAAAAATTTTGAGGTAAAACCCTCCAGTTTAGCTGCAGCTAAGTCCATACGAAGGGTTGTCAGCTTCTTTTCTTTTTCTCTAGGAAGAAACCATCTAAACATCAGCAGTTCGGCATCTAACAAGAAAGGCTAAATTAATGATAGGCTGTCCCAGCGAAAAGATGTTAAAAAGCACGAAAATAAAGAAGAAAAAAACAATTCATGTTACCTGCAAGCAATGATTTTCAGTGAATCATCCACTGATATAGCAGATTGTCCCTAAAACCAAAAAACAGTAATTCACTTGATCACTTCTTTTTTTTTCCCCCCCTAGAAATATACCAAGTAACCAAATAAACCAAATAAATGGACTATTAAACCAAATGCAAGAACTTGCATTACATCCAAAACTAAATCGCAATAGAGATTAACAAATACAATTTCTTCCTGAGTAGCTGAATCCAATAAAGAAAACAGAGAAAAACAACTAGAACGATCACATTTCGACCTCAAACAGAAATCCCAGTTCTGATAAGACCAAAACAATCAGAAACTTGCCTGCCCAGTTATTCTATCAAGCTCTTTAATCAAATAAACCCTGTTTTGCGAGTCCTGCCACAACCTGTAATCCACATGCAAACCCCAGATAAGTGATCAGAAAAAAAAAAAAAAAGAACAGAAGAATCGAACATATCATCTTCAAACATGAAAAACTATGAAAGAGTAGGAGAAATAAATAATAAAGGTGACCTTCCAGCGACAAAGAGAGAGGCTAAAGTTGCGAACATGGAGAGAACAAGTGTTAAAATTCTTGATCCGGACACCATAGTTGATCCTCTACTACCAGTATGCATCTCTTCACTTCCCTTTTCAAATGATCATACACTCAAGAAAATAGTTCAACCAACGGTTGTTAATAAGCAAACAGTGAGTTGTTTAGCCTTTAGTTCAGAATCTAAACTGAACAGAGTACGAAAGCTCGTACCTTGGAGAAAAACACCGTACAACTGAAACAAATTTTGTCCTTTGTTCTTAAACGACATGTTTGTCTTTTTCTAGGAATCAGACCCGGTAGCCCACAACTGGTAATTGAAAACCTGACTCAATGGGCCTAATCCAATCCCAAAGTGATACTCAAAATTTTTTTTTTAGTTATCCACGATATATTTTAGAAGGGTCTCAATTATAGGAAGGCACCTTTAAGCCATCCACTTTCAGATTAATCCCTGCTCGAATTGGGTAGATCCCTTGCGGGAAGTAAAACTCTGGCCCCAAGTTTTAAACGGCTGCATACATGAGGGCGGTTCGAACTCGCGACCTTACTTAAGCCAAGAAAGCTCCTTACCAACTCACTTACGCTTTGAGGTTAAAGTGATACTCAAATTCAGTTCAATATTCAATTGAATCCAACGCATTGATTTTAGAATGAATTGAATTAATTCAAATTCAAATACTAATTAACTCTCACAAATTTATTTTTGTCAAATTAATCTTTAAATTTTTTTAAAAATATCTTTGAATCTCTAAATTTTCATAATGAATTATACACATGTGTGCAAAATTTTATTTAAAATAAAAAATAATGGTATCAACATATGTATTTTATGTGACATTATAATAAAAATTAAATGATTGAATAGGCCTTGTTACATAAATAACATGCAATTTTATTTCTTATAATAAGAACTAAATGATCAAGATATGATCAAACTCATGTCAAACACATATATTGTTCAACTCAATATTATCATACTATTATTAGAGCCCTTTAAGGAGTGGATGAGTTAGTAAGGTGGAGGGAATGGGTCAAAAGGTCTTATTTTCGAATCTTCCTATTTACGTTTTCTTGATTAAATCTGTTGTATAGGACTTATCTAGGGCGAAATACTCGATTGATGTAATTTATAAGTTATTGCGTCAATCTAAAAATTTACAGTTAAGAGTTTTTCCGTATAAAAAATTATTATTAGTGATCAAATTCTCAATTATTTGTGAATAATTAAAATGATTATTTTAGATAATTTAAACACTCAAAACAATGAAAATAAAGTTGCACTTGCAAGCATTCAATTTGTTTATAATTATCAATTTTGTCTAAATTAATTCATTTATTGATATGAGACAAAATTAATTTAAGCTTGACATCAATTTGTCTGTTATCCCACTACTTCACATTAAAGAGTGCCAGCACATCTGAAAGACATCTGGCACGTGGACAAGACGTGCCTGTCCATTTCCAAAATAAATGACGTTTCATACCAACCATCTGATCATTAAAAATAATGTAAAAAAGTATTATTATCTCTTTCATTTCGTATTTATCGTATAATATTTATAAACAAATCTCTAAAATCTAAAAATACTGATGGAATTATTTTAAATTTTGAGTAAAAGAGCTGAGCCTTAAAAAAAACAGAAAAATTATTTGATGTTTAAAATTTTATTCTTTTAATTTTAAATTTAAAAAAAAACATTTTTAAATTTTAGTAAAAAATAACGATTAGATCCATATAATATAGATATTAGAAGTAAATTAATTAATAATATATACACAAATATTTAACTTTTAAATTTAAAATACAACTCAAACTAATTATTATCATAATCTTTCTTAAATTAATCTAAATTTAATCTATTTAATTTAAAAGTTTGATACGAGAAAAGGTAACTCGCGTGTAAAAATATTAAATTAACAACTCCTTAACTTTTCAAAAGCAGGAGATATGGTCAGATCTTTTTTCTTCTGACAGAGATGTTTGATATGATGGAGGCTCCTTTTCTTTGGACCCTCTGATGTATTTTTTAGAAAATCTGTCGAATAGACTTTTAAGAACAGACGCTACGTGTGAAAGAGGGGACATGATCCTCTTGTCTATTTTTTATGGACTAATTTTGTGTTATTGTGCCTGACTTATTTATTTATATAGGTCTCACATAAATAAATGAGTCAGATACAGTGGCACAAAATTGGTCAACAAAAAGTGAACCAGAAGATCTGACATCGTGAATAAGACGAATTTAAGAGTAAGAGTTGGAAGAGAGGCTACGCGTGGCTAATGTTAACAGAAAATTTGAGAGAGAAAAGATTTAGGTAATTTTTGCATGTGCGTAAAATACTCTCTAATACTCTAGTACGACATTGGGGGATAATAAATTTTAGTGACTATAAAAGGAGAAAATGAACGTCTTTTAAGATTTTGAGGGAAGTGATTAAGAAAAATAAATCAGAGTTGGCCCTCACTAAAGCAGTTGTTAGAAACTTAGAATTAGAAAAACCTAGCGTGATAGAATAAGAGTAAACGATGCCCTTTAGAATCTTCATGCCTCGTACTTATCACATAGAAAGTCCAACCTAAATGACCTTTATGTCTTTACGAGTGGGGTGTTTAATGAAGACTCTTAGTGCGACTAATGACGAAAAGAGCCGATCTTTACAGATGTAAGATACTAGCGGATATAGTCAATTATCAGATATGTCCTTATGTATTGTTTTGGATTTATTGGAAACAACTTCTCTATTATATAAAGGTAAGGTTGTGTATTATCAAACTTTTACAGATTCTACTTCACTGCGGGACTTCAAATTAGACGTGATTATAATGAATTTCAGTACATATCATCTATAGATTTATATAAAACTCGAGTATAACAAAGTTGAAACAGTAAAAATCGCAAACACGATCACGTCTACTTTTTAGATAATCCAAGCGTTTGAATTAGTTTACCTAATTTTTAAAAGTATAATATAATAGCATTATCCTCGAGATTATTTAATTTACATCAACAATAATAATTACAGGGCAGTTAAATTCTATGATTTTTGGAAATTAAAAGCCTACTTATTATAAGTAGCGTGTTAATAGTTACATGTTTCAAATATTTCTAATTAAAATTGAGATTTTTAAGTTTAAGTACATCCTAATCCAAAATCTAAAATCAAATAAACCAATTTAAAATAAAAAGTTAGAATGAAAGTGCACACACACATATATATATATATATATATATATATATATATGAGAATATTAATGTTTTAAAAAATGAACTAATTTAAACTATTTAATAGTAAAAATCTTGAATCGATCAACTTTTTTGTTCTATTTAGTTAATAATATTCGTTGTTAAAAAATGATTAATTTATTAGTTAGTTTTTTAAAACTAATTACTTTTTATAAATCAAAATAAATCAATTAATTTTTATTTAACAATCTCAATTTTTTAATTAAACCTCGAAATTTTGACGAGTAAGGATATTCTTCTTTAATCATTTTTTAAATATTTAACTGATTTTATAACGATCTAATACATATTTAACTTTTTAAAATTTAAATTTCTTGTCTTAATAGTTTAACTTCTTTGTCCGATTTTGTAAACGATATTATTTCTCAATAACCATGCATAACTAAATACACTATCCCTCTAATGTTTAAATTAAATTAAACTCTGTGCATTACATGTAATAATTACTATAATTAAAATGTTAACGATTCAAAATATTTATTTTTGGAAAATTATTTTATGGATTATCAGCATATTTAATGCTCAACTTTCTAGTTTTACTATGACCTTTTGATGTTGATACATCAATTGCTTTGTACTCGTGCTTTTGGTTTATTGATTTTATTCCCTAAGAAGTTAAATACACTTAAAACTCTCATTTTGGTGAATATAGAAAAGGAACATTATAATTAAATTTTGTGCATTAATTATTTTATGAAGTAAAATAAGAGTAGGTATTCTCAAATCTTCAATGTCACCCATTCCTCATCTACATATTTATTGAAGTAAAATAAAAGTAGATATTCTCAAATCTTCAATGTCACCCATTCCTCATCTACATATATATTTAGTCACTCTAGATGGGGTCATAAGATTTATATACATCACCAACTCAAACCTGACTTCTTCTTTTTTTTATAAGAACCATTATTAAGACTTCTCATCTGGGACCATGTGGACATATGGAGAATATTAGTTTTTTAATATTAAAACAAGTGTAAGGTAGTAATAATAATTAATAATTATGACATTAAATTATATAATTATAGTAGTTCACATTATAATTAGCAAGAGAAATATAGAATCATAATTAAGTGATACATAAGTGTAGGTTTAGATATTTTATTTATAATTATTTGTTTTAGAAAATGAGTTTATGGATTATCAACGTATGTACCATTAAGGCAACTATTGGTTGGAGGGCACACGGGATAATATTAATAACGTAAGTAACATTATTAAACTACACGAATCGAGAAAGACTTTTCTCGTTGTGATATCGATAAGTCTTAAAAGAGTTGTATCGTGAATTTTCAGCCTATGTACTATTTAAGTGGTTTATAAAATCAATTTTTATAAGAGATCAAAGATAAATAAAGATTGATTGTAGTTTAAATTTCAAATATCTTACCCGAAACACAAGTCCTTATTCTTCGTGTCAACTCTGTAGTTTTACTATGATCTCTTGGCATTGATACATTAGTTGATTTTAACTCATGCTTTTGGTTTATTAACTTTGTTATTATTATTTTATATAAATGGACAGAAAAACACTACAAATTACATTGTAAGTCTAACGTGACAAAACTCTCACATACTCTCTCCTATTTAAAATAACTTATTAAGAAAGTTAGTGAAATGTTTGATATACCCTTATTAATTGCATGTTGAATTGCCTTGAAAATGTAATATGTATAATTAAGATGTGAGAGAAATTAAATGGTAATTTTGGAAATAAAATTATAAACATATATGAAAAATCGTGAACGATACTTATTTTTAATAATTAAAATCTCTCTAAAACGATACTTATTTTAAATAAGAGAGAGTACTAAATATTGCTTCAAGCTCCACCTAAACCTCAGGTCCCTTTATATCGACCATCCATCATTTGTCCTCTTCCCTTTATGACCGAACCTATCAATTCCTATTCCACACCTAGAAGACAATCTTCCTCTCCCAATTTCCGCCATCTGGACATTTCTTCAAAGTGTTCAATATTTTAGCCCTTGCTTGGGATGTTTATTGGCCGCCTCAAAATCATCCATTAACTTGTTTGGTGATGCTCCTCTTGTATGAAAAGACGAGTCTTATCATGAATTGGATTGTATACTTGGAGAATAATCCAAGGTTTCCAAGGCTTTAAATAATAATGTATGACAATTTTGGATAATGCTAACATAATTATAATAAAAGACTATTTGTTGACTCGAATGATGAACAATTAGATTGTTGTTCCAATTTCTTCTATTTGATTTTAAGAAAAAGCTATATATTTTGGTAACCTTTATATTATTAAAGTCAATATTATCTAAATTGTTCTTACATGGAAAACGTTCTTTTAATCAGTGATTATTATTTATTTAATGTACAAAGATATTTTATATAATATTGACTTTAATAATCATAAAATTAAGTCACTAAAATAACATAATATCATGTTTCGGTCCGTGTTCCTTCTCTTTAATTTTACTTCACTGCTAAGGATTACTCCAATTATGTTTATGTTTGAGAATTCTAGTGACCTTACCTGAAAAGACATCTATGGTTATTATATTAGCTATCTGTGGACTATCCGAAAAAGACTTGCATATTGTAATTTGTAACTCATATGAGTTAAGAGGGCTTTCTTAATGTAAAAGGTAGTGTGGTTTGTTTGTATACGACTACTGGTTATTTTTCTTTTTCTCTATTTATTGTTCGATTACTTTTTATCAGAGGCATGAGTTGAATATGTTTGCACATCATGCGTTTCTTAACCTTCTGAATACTGCATTAAAGACAAAGAGATGCTTATTTTAATACCTAACA
>JAOSBK010000006.1:40716373-40730625 GCA_027568895.1 Erythroxylum shatona | reverse complement strand
GTAATTTTGAAAATAAAATTATAAACATGTATGAAAAATCGTGAACGACACTTATTTTGAATAATTAAAATCCCTCTTAAACGATATTTTTTTGAAATAAGAGGGAGTATCTTCTCGTAGGGTGGAATCTCAAAATTAGTAACCCCTGGATCAAACTGGTCTACATAATTAACGAGCCAATCTGCATTTTGATTTAGGTGGAGTTTATTAATTTTATTTGCCAATAATCTAAAGACAAAACCATGTACGTAAACGTAACTATGTAGTTTTTTTTTGGTGAAAACGTAACTATGTAGTAGGATGCAAGCTTAAACTATGTACGTAACACCGACACACTCACACAAGACAAAAGCCACTTGTTTCACTTACTCACTTCCCTTTCCCAGTCCTCTCAGGGTCTGTCACTGTTCTGTTCCTTTTTCTTAAAGCGTCTTTATTTTTTTTTATAATAAAGGTAATTCGTTGAATGAAATAAACGAGTGTCAGGTTAGCTGAGACTGTTAAAAGTGTCTTTATTTCTTGCCCGGACGCCACCACCTTTCTTACTGTGTAATGATGGAGTTGACGCTAAGACAGATATAGTAACTGGAATCAGACACCACTCAAGTTTTGCTATTTCATTCTCGACTTGCAAAAGGGTACATGTTGGATTCTATATAACGATAGGTTTGGTTGGAGCACACATTTGGAGCTTCGTTTGGAACTTTCAGGTAGCAGAAGCCTCTTTGTTTCGTTCCCCACTTCTTAAAAGTGTTTCTTCTTCTCGGATACATATTCAGAAACCTGTCTGTATCGATGTGTGTATATATATATATATATACACGTGTGTGTGTGTTTTACATGTGATCTGAAATATAAATTTAATTTTCCATGTTCAGCTTATTGTAACTTTACTAAGTGGACTTGGGATTTCTTTTAAAAGTTTGGTAATCAATGGACGCGTTTATGATTGAACTTATTATCCTAGGAGCTCAAGTGACATGTGCTCTTCTATAGGTTCTTGATAACCTCCATGTGAATGCTATTCTTTATATCTTCATATTTTCTCTTCAAAAGTGAACGCATTTGTTGTAGTCCTCTTCTGCTACCTGATGCCTGGAAATCATTTAGTTCAAATGCACACTTTTAATGATGAATACACTCCTCCTCCTCCATCAAACAGGGGTGATATGATCATGGCTTATTTGACATGAATGCATGTAAGTGCTGATCATAGCAGTCAGAAATTGTATATTCTTTGTTAGTATCTGCCTACTTATGAACTTCTCTTCCTGCTTTCTGACGAGCACAATAAAGATTTCATTTAGTGTATGAGTTATTTTGAATGAAGTTTTTTGTTTATCTAGCAAGCAGGATTTTGAAGTGCAAGCATAAACAAGAAGATCATGGGGGATTTGTGGGATATCTTTTGTGGGGAATCTGGCAGCAGTCCAGATATCAGCAGGAAGCTCTCAAGGTTCCATCTTGTCCTTTTAAGAAGACCAACTTCGCGTATTAATCAGGAATTAATCGTCTGCTTTGATGTTTTGCTTCTAGTCATGCTCTTAGTAAGTTTGATAAGAAAATCATCATCAGCTTCAAGAGAGAAAATGCCAAATCGATTTGAAGGCTTTTCAAATTTGCAGATAGTTTCTGCTGTTTTTAATGGCTGTCTTGGATTTGTATATTTTTGCTTGGGGATATGGAGATTAGAAGAGAAGTTGAGGAAATACCAGACTGCCTTGCCTTTGAGAATGTGGCTAATAGTGTTGTTTCAGGGGTTCACTTGGTTGATGGTGGCATTTTTTATAAGCTTTCGAGCGAAACGTCTTCCGAGGACGCAACTGCGGTTTCTGGCTGCACTTGCATTCTTGTTTGCTGGATTTGTCTGTGTTCTAAGCCTATTTGCTGCTGTTTTAGATGGAGGGATATCAGTTAAGATGGCTTTAGATGTTCTATCATTTCCAGGATCATTGTTACTGCTGCTGTGCGCATTTAAAGAGCATAAGCGTGAATTGATTGATGAAAACGGAAGCAGTCTTTATACCCCTTTGAATGTCGAATCCAGTGATGTTACGGAGATCGATTCTACTTGTCAATTTACACCATTTGCTAGAGCAGGATTCCTAAGTAAAATATCATTTTGGTGGTTGAATCCCCTGATGAAAAAGGGCAGCCAACAAGCTCTTGACGATCAAGATATACCCAAGTTGAGCTTGGAAGATCAAGCAGAAACTTGTTACTTGCAGTTCTTGGAGCAACTCAATAAGCAAAAACAACCTGAATCATCATCTCAGCCATCACTCTTGAAAACAATTGTACTATGCCACATGAGGGATATTCTTGTTTCTGGGTTCTTTGCTTTGCTAAAGATAGTTACTTTATCAGCAGGTCCTCTGTTCTTAAATGCCTTCATTTTGGCTGCAGAAGGAAAATTGGGTTTCAAGTATGAAGGCTATATCTTGGCCTTAACCCTATTCCTTTCCAAGAGTTTGGAGTCCTTGGCACAAAGGCAGTGGTATTTCAGGTCCAGGCTTATTGGATTGAAAGTGAGATCTTTGCTCACAGCTGTAATTTTTAAGAAGCAATTGAGGTTATCTAACGCAAGTCGGTTGATGCACTCGGGTGGGGAAATTATGAACTATGTCACAGTAGATGCCTATAGAATTGGAGAGTTTCCCTACTGGCTTCATCAGACATGGACAACAAGCCTCCAGCTCTGCTTGTCTTTGGCAATTCTCTTCAATGCAGTGGGACTTGCAACTTTTGCATCCTTATTGGTTATAATAATCACTGTCCTGTGCAACACTCCACTTGCAAAGTTACAACATAAATTTCAGAGTAGACTTATGGTTGCTCAGGACGAGAGGTTGAAGGCTAGTACCGAGGCTCTGGTTAACATGAAGGTGTTGAAATTGTATGCTTGGGAGACCCATTTCATGAGAGTAATCGAGAAGTTAAGGAAGGTAGAGCATAAATGGTTATCTGCAGTGCAGTCACACAAGGGATATAATAGCTTCCTCTTCTGGTGTTCTCCTGCTTTGGTATCAACCGCAACTTTTGGGGCCTGCTATTTCCTGAAATTTCCTCTACATGCTAATAATGTATTCACTTTTGTTGCAACTCTACGTCTGGTACAAGATCCAATCAGAACTATTCCTGATGTCATTGCAGCGGTTATTCAAGCAAAGGTAGCCTTCACACGTGTCGTGAAGTTCCTCGAGGCACCCGAGTTGCAGACTAATAACGTTCGGAAAACACAGAACACTCAGGAAGTTAGCCATGCTATTGTTATAAAATCAGCAGACTTTTCATGGGAAGAGAATCCATCAAAGCCTACACTCAGGAGTCTGAACTTAGAGGTCAGGCTTGGTGAAAAGGTGGCCATATGTGGGGAAGTTGGTTCAGGAAAGTCAACACTTTTAGCAGCTATTCTTGGAGAAGTTCCAAGTACTCAAGGAACTGTAAGGGTTTTACCAACATTTTTTTGCATTGGAAGTATGGATAGGTACCAGATATGAGGTTGGTTATTCCTTTATTGTTCTTTACTGACAAATTACCAGATTGATGTTTCTGTGACCTACAGATTCAGGTTAGTGGGAGGATCGCCTATGTTTCTCAAACAGCTTGGATTCAGACTGGAACCATACAAGGGAATATTTTGTTCGGGTCTCCTATGGACAGACAACGATATCAAGATTCACTTGAGAGATGCTCATTAGTGAAGGACCTTGAGCTTCTTCCACATGGAGATCTGACTGAAATAGGTGAAAGAGGAGTCAATCTTAGCGGTGGTCAAAAGCAGCGTATTCAGCTTGCTCGTGCTCTCTATCAGGATGCTGATATATATCTGTTGGATGATCCATTTAGTGCTGTAGATGCAGAGACTGCAACGTCCTTATTCAATGTAGTTAGAGATTCTTAAGATTTTGCTACTTGAGACTTTTAATGGTTGTTCTGATCACAAAGAAAATGGAAATTTTGGCAGGAATACGTCATGGTAGCACTTTCAAGGAAAGCAGTCTTGCTTGTGACACATCAAGTTGATTTCCTACCTGCATTTGATTCTGTACTGGTCAGTATTGATTTTAAATTTCACTGAAAGGAATCATGGTCCTATTAATTAGTTTTATTAGATTCTCCAATGCTTTCTCTCATTTTCTGCCACAGTTTTGCTAGATTTATAGTCATTGATTTGAGCTGATTTTGTTAACAGTTGATGTCAGAGGGGGAAATACTTAGAGCTGCTCCTTATCATCAATTATTGGTCTCAAGTCAAGAATTTCAGGGGCTTGTCAGTGCACACAAAGAGACAGCAGGTTCTGACAGGCCCAAAGGGGTTGCTGCTCATGAGAAAAAAGGATCATCTTCCAGGGAGATCAAGAAGGACTATGCAGAGAAGCAATTTAAAACATCAAAGGGAGACCAATTGATTAAGCAGGAAGAAAGAGAAGTTGGGGACGCAGGGTTTAGTCCTTACATTCAGTATCTGAATCAAAACAAGGGATACTTGTACTTTTCCTTGGCTATTCTTACTCATCTTACTTTCGTTATTGGTCAGATTACACAGAATTCTTGGATGGCAGCTAATGTTGATAAGCCTGATGTTAGTACACTTAAGTTGATTGCGGTCTACTTGATCATTGGATTTGCTTCAGTGCTCGTTTTGTTTTCTAGATCTCTTTTTGCGGTCATTATGGGCCTCCAATCATCAGAATCCTTATTCTCACAGCTACTAAAATCTCTATTTCGTGCTCCCATGTCTTTCTATGACTCAACACCTCTTGGAAGAATTCTTAGTCGAGTAAGTATCGATAAAGACAGTATGTTGTTCCAATTAGATGGATGATCTGCAACCAACTCACTCTGTGCTTTTTCTTCTTCATTCTTAGGTCTCATCCGATCTGAGTATTGTCGATCTCGACGTTCCATTTAGCTTAGTCATTGCTATTGGGGCCACTATAAATGCTTATAGTAATCTTGGAGTACTTGTTCTTGTTACCTGGGAAGTTCTGTTTGTCTCCATTCCCATGGTGTATCTGGCAATTCGCTTGCAGGTACTAACAATTTCATCTGCAGTAGAATTTGCACTCCTTGAGAAGTATACAGGCACTTCCTGTTTTATTATCCTGGTCTATCTCAGGATGTACTATTATGCATATTTAATTTATCCTCGGGAAATTTGAATGGTGATGATTTTCATTCTCTATGTCTGACAGAGATATTACTTTGGCTCGGCCAAAGAATTGATGCGGATCAATGGCACAACCAAGTCCTTAGTAGCAAATCATTTAGCTGAATCAGTTGCTGGAGCCATGACAATTAGGGCATTCCAGGAGGAAGACCGCTTCTTTGCGAAGAATCTTGAACTAATTGACACAAATGCTAGTCCTTTCTTCCACAGTTTCGCTTCTAATGAATGGTTGATTCAACGGCTAGAATTGGTTAGCGCAACTGTTCTTGCTTCTGCTGCGCTTTGCATGGTGTTGCTTCCTCCTGGAACATTTAGTTCAGGTGAGTATCACATTTATGCAAGCTGTTTTGCTTTTGACTGGTTTCCTGAAGAACTGTCATAACAAGTAATCCTATCACCCCGCAGGATTTGTTGGAATGGCATTTTCCTATGGTCTGTCATTGAACATGTCCTTGGTTACGTCGATTCAATACCAATGTACCATCGCAAATTATATAATTTCTGTTGAGAGGCTGAACCAATACATGCATATACCAAGTGAAGCTCCTGAGATCATAGAAGAAAACCGTCCCCCACCCAATTGGCCTGCAGTGGGCAAAGTGGATATCTGTGACTTGCAGGCAAGTTTTGGTTTTATTGTTTGATGTCAAAAATGACAATCTGGGAAGGTTTTAATTGTTCTGAGAAAGTTCTTCTTAAGCAGATCAGGTACAGGCCAGATTCTCCACTTATACTTCGAGGGATTAGTTGTAAAATCGAAGGAGGTCACAAGATTGGTATTGTTGGAAGAACTGGTAGTGGAAAAACTACTCTTATCAGTGCTCTATTTCGCCTGGTGGAGCCTGAAGGAGGAATGATTGTGGTAGATGGCATTGATATCTCTAAAATTGGGCTTCATGATCTGAGATCACGGTTTGGAATAATACCTCAAGATCCTACACTTTTCAACGGGACCGTGAGATACAATTTGGACCCTTTGTCTCAACACACTGATCAGGAGATCTGGGAGGTCAGTTCCTGCTCCCTGTCTTCTCCAGGAATCAGGACTCTACTTTCTAGTTTAATGCCTTCTGATAGAGAGTTTTGCTTGTACACGTGTAGGTATTGGGAAAATGTCAGCTTGGAGAGGCCATTCAGGAGAAAGAGGAAGGTTTAGATTCTTTAGGTAAGCTTAGGACACTACTACCAACATAGGCCCCAATGAATTTTTTTGTAGGTTCGAGTCCTGTCTGAAGCTTGATTGGGTTTCGAGTCAAAATTCAAGCTTCAGGCAGGTCCAAGTAGAGTTCAAAACCTGAAAATTTTTTCTTCTGGCCATTGACTTTGGGCTGTTTTTGACAAGTCTACTTAAGCTTTTTGGTTGCTTGCTAGACTACTAAGTTTTTGGGATACAGTTGTGGAAGATGGATCAAACTGGAGCATGGGACAAAGGCAACTTTTCTGTTTGGGACGTGCCCTTTTGAGGAGGAGCCGGATACTAGTGCTTGACGAGGCAACTGCATCCATCGACAATGCAACTGACTTGATTTTGCAGAAAACCATTCGAATTGAATTTGCAGATTGCACTGTGATCACAGTAGCACACAGGATACCAACAGTTATGGACTGCTCTATGGTTCTTGCCATGAGAGATGGTGACCTTTCATTCCTCACCCTTGTCTATTTAATGCATCTTCATTCGAAAACAGAAATTTAGAAATGCATTGATGAGTTTCTGTTCTAATCAGGAAACATAGTGGAGTATGATGTACCCCAGAAGTTGATGAGAATGGAAGATTCCCTGTTTGGACAACTGGTGAAGGAATACTGGTCTCATTTTCACTCTGCAGAATCACATTGAAATCCATCACTTGATGTACATTCATATATTTCTGACTTGGCGAGCAACTATTATTATTATTTTTTTAATTTAGTTCAGTTCTTCGAGTTTCATAAGTTATGAAATAACCTGCAAGCACTACTTGAATCGAGTTCGCCACTCGAAGTCATTATATGAACTTGTATAGTTTTGCATAGTTTCGTGACCAACTTGTTTGATTGGCCATAATGATTTAGGAGCAGTTTTTTTCTTTATTGATGAATTTGAACTTGGGATTGCTTGTCCTTTGTTGTAAAAAAAGAACTGATTGTAATATGCAACTTATCAATTTTCCAAGTTGAATTACTGTAAAACATCGTTATTAAAGGATCTTGTTAGTAAATATATAAAATCAATTAAGTTGGTCTCACACAAAAGTTTAAGCTATTGTGGTGAAATAGTCATTTAATATTGTATCAGAACTAGGACTATGTTACATTGCTGAAAAGGAGTCAGGATTATATAGTTTTACAGATGCTGATTGGGCTACCAATCCAGACGATAGAAAATCTACAGACGGCTATCTAATCATGCTTAATAACAATTCTGTTGCTTGGAGCTCTAAGAAGCAGCAAGGTATATCATGATCCAGCACTGAAAGTGAATATCGAACACTTTCCCAAGGATGTGCAGAAATGATATGCTTCAGATCACTCATGAAGGAATGCACAAAAAATAACAGCCTTGTGGTGTGATAATAAGAGTGCTGCATCTCTCTCCCATAATCCAATCTTGCACAGGAATTCTAAACACATTGAAGTCGACGTTCATTTGAAGTTTTTTCTTTGCTACAGCTGATAAAAATCGTTTTTTTGGACGATGCATATGTAGAAAGCCTATTGTTTTTTACTGTGAAATGGTCAACAATAGAGAAATCAGTGTTGAATATATACCTTCATCTGAACAACCAGCAGATATAATTACTAAGGCTATCTCTTTTCAGCAATTCCAATATCTGAGAAACAAACTGAAACTTTAGAGGAAGTTCAATTTGAGGGGGAACGTTAGAGAACAAAAAATTCAAGACCAATGAATCCAAGACAAGTGGTAGACGACAGTGAGGAAAGGAATAACAAAATTTTATTTGACAACCTGTACTGCTGTCCTGTAATCTGTGCAATTGTCCTTTGATAGGTCATAGTTTGTTACAACGACATGTATTTATTTTCTCTCCCGATGATTGAATAGGTAAAGCTTCTGTGTTATCCTTTCTCACCTTCCTACTCTCATACACCTTGATACTATTCTACTGTTTCATCATTTTCTCACCCTGATAAGGTTAAATTAGCACCAACTGTTCATTTTAACGTGCAGAAAATCTCTAGCTTCAGGATAATTGAGTGCTTCAGGAAATTTTATTCATGATTTCTGATCACAGAAACAATTCTATCATGCATCGATCTTTTGTTTATAGCTATGCTGTTACTCACTTTGACATATAAATCATCTTCACAAACATACAAACTTTCACTTCGATATCAAAACTTTTCAAGATTACAAGTAGCTTCTATCATCTTCAATGTCTGCCTCGGATTTGCGTATTCAGGGTTCAGAATATGGAGTTTGGAAGACAGGTTGAGGAAAATCAGCACAACTTTACCATTCAAAAAGTGGTTATTATCGTTATTTCAAGGGTTCACCTAGCCATTGGTTGCTTTGACTATAAATTTTGGGAGGAAACATCATCTAAGAGTGCTTCTGAAACTGTTGTCCGGAAGTTGATGAGAATGGAAGATTCCCTGTTTGGACAGCTGGTGAAGGAATACTGGTCTCATTTTCAATCCGCATAATCCATTGGAATTGATACTTTTCTTGAAAAATCAAGTCAATGATTTCTTAAGATCAAATTTAAGACTGCAGTGACTTTATCATCTCATGAACAAGAGAATGAAGTTGCATTATGCTTGAAAAAGTTGTCAAGGTGTTTATCTGTCCTTTTGAGACTTGGCAGTCATGTTTTGATGTTTGTGAGATTAAAGATCAAGCCATTGGACCATTCAACAGATAAACAACGTTATTTGATGCTAGAAATGAAGATTTTGCATAAATGAAACTTGTATGAAGCTAAATATGAAGAAATGAATCATGACAGCAATGATGCTCCAATGGAACATTTCATGTTTGGTGCAATTGTTACAGTGACTTGGAGAAATCCAAGTGAATCATTTATCTTTTCTGATTTTTTCAAGCATTACACTGAAAAATGAAGGCTGCAATCTAAACTGAAGTGAGGTTGAAATTGTTGAGAATACCCGTATGTAAATGTTCCACATCAAAGAAAGAGGAAAAAAAAAAAAACTAATATATAAGTCTAATAGACTACTCTATCTATTGCCTACGGGTTTTAAGATGGACCTTACTTAAATTTATGTGTGGTCTTACTTTCTTTCTCAAATGAACTCGTAGGCTTATTTCATATTTAATAATGCAGATCTTGGCCTACCGCTACTTTACTTATTGTCAATTGATTTTAAGATATAATCTCACTTAAGTTTGTCTTTGGTTTAATTTTTCTCTCCATGTGAGCTCATAGGCTCATTGTAGATTTAACAACATCGATATTATGAAAACTTCAACTTATTTATGGCTTAGATGTTCATTTACACAAAATGATTTCTCCAACTTCTTTTTATGTGTTTTCTAGATAATTTAGTTCATTTGTAATTTTATCTAAATGTTAGTCATATTGATGTAATTAAAACTAAGAATATGTAATTTGGTTATAACTTAGTAAAGTTTGTTTATAACTATGAATTATTATGACAGCTAAAACATGTTTCAATTTGAAATTGAGTTCAAATCTCAATTTGATGAACATCCATTAGTTTTTTAACTTATATCCAAATCAAAGGAAAATTAATAAAGAAAAATCCTTCACTTGTTCTATACTTATATATTTCTAGTTTGGAGAGAACAATTTATTTATTTATAATTATAGTGCGAAGTTTATAAATTTTATAAATACCCTTTTCTTAAAATTAAAAAAGAAAAATATTTGTATCAATAATCTTATTTAAATCGAATTTCATTTAATTTTAAAAAGTAAATACTGATGCCATTAGATCGTCTTGTGAAACATCAAACCTGTTAATGAATTCTTACTAGATCGATTGGATTGTTGCTAGAAAAAGCAATGAGAACGATAGATACTATATTTATATGGTCCATCATCAGTTTTTGCATGCTTTGTTACAGGTCGATCGAGTTATATTATTTATTTGGTATAAGTATTGAATTTTTTAATATGGACATAGAATCCACTAATAAGAATTGAACTTGGATCAACGATTGTCTAAATAAGTAGAACTAATTGTTTGAATAGTTGGCCTTTATTACTTATAAACTCTTTAACATTTTCGGGTTTAGTCAATATGGAATACTTTAACACTCCTCCTAAAGTGCAATTGAGACTGGACATCTATTTGTCACTTGAAATATACAAAGTGATAACTGGACTAGGCCGCTAGGATTGGACATTTAGATGGACAATCGAGAAATTAATAATCCGGACCAAACCTGTTCTAAAACTATATTAAATTACCGTGAAAAGCTTTTCTGACCAGTGGTCGTGAGTTTAAATCCTATCATCCACCTATTATTTAACATAAAGTAAAGCGAGCCTGTGCAAATTTCAAGTCCAAAGGGTTTTCACTTGAGGAGATGTGTTAGTGAATATATAAAACCAATTAAGTTGGTCTCACACAATACCATATTATATTTTTAATATGGACAGAGTCACAGAGTGTAGAGTCTACTAACAAAAATTTGATAGTTGACCTTTATTTAAACTCTTTAATATTTTCATGTTTAGTCAATATGAATAGTCTGACAATAAGAGTGTAGGAAAGGACTTTGTTCATATTTCTGACGAAAGAACCGACTGATTGTATCTTTTTTTTTGGTTGCTCTTGAGATATTCTAGGAGGGTCTCAACTATGGGAAGACATCCTTAAGTCATCCACACCCAGACTAATCTCCACTCGAGTCAGGTAGGTATCTTATAGGAGGTAAAGCTCTAACTTCAAATTTTAAATAGCTACATACATAAGGACAATTCAAACTCGTGATTTCATTTAAATCAGGAGAGTCCTTTACCAAATCACCGGTGCCTAGGCTCGAATGACTTTATCTTAACCAATCAGTTCTTAATTTCTTTATTCCTGAATTTGAACGTGGCGAACTGAACTTGAAATTTGCTTGTCCTTTTGTCATAAAAAAATGATTAGAGTATCTGAATTTATATTTATTTGTTCCTCGATATCCTCGAAGATCTCACATTGCTAATAATTTATATTTGTCTGTTTGTTTCATATAATACTTAATTCTGATCGTGACAAACAACAATTTCTTTTCATTTTCCAGATTCTATTCTCATATCATCTCAAATCTTACTCTCTTTTTTTCCCCCTTAAACTTCTATGCCTTTTATTTTAACTTCCCAAGTTCTTGGATGCAAAACATTCATTTCAATCTCCTCTGTCCCCTCCCTTGAGCTGTTCAAAAAACATGAAGAAGCATTGTAGGAACTTACCACTGTTGACTATGTTCTTACATACTTCGGTCCCCAAAAAGTTACCACAAAAGGTGGAAAGTTATTTGTGAAATGGCCACAAATTATAAACGCAGCTCTCTCGAATCGTAAGTTTCAATCCGACAAGAAAACCAATTTTCATAATCAGCCAATAAGAACAAATGCATAATTTTATGTTTTTTAATTATTTTACTAGAATTAATAATGGTTCACTGAAGTTATGAAAGAAAAAGAAGATAAAAGTGAGCGGTGAATCCTAAATTCTTGGAAAGTTACTTGTATAAATATTTGAAGAGTTACATTCATTCAATTTGTTTTATTTTTTCTTTCTCGTACGGTCATTTGAAAATAATATCTTTACTAACTAGGAGTAATATTGTATATGTATTACTGAGCTTTTTTAAATTTTATATGTTAGTAAAATTTTTATTTAATAATATTATTGTTGTCGTTTTTTGTATTATTCTTTTAATAGATAATATATGAGAGTTTCTATGGCTTGGTGAAACTGGAAAATGATTGTTTACGAGGAAAGTCGTTAACTCAATAATCTTTTTCTATTATGGAATAACATGTTTTCTGGAAAAACAAAACTACAACTCGTGCTTTTTTAATATTAGCTTGTCAATGTGGTAGATCTGAAGTTTCCTTAAAGATATTTATCCAAAAAAAAAGTTTCCTTAAAGATCCTAGTAGATATTGTAATTGATTTTTTTCATTTTTATTTTTTTAAAAAGATCTTTTAAATAATAATGAAATACATGTGATAATAATAATATACTCAAATCAATTAAATCGACTTAAATAAATAATTTATAAAAATTACTTTATTGATATAATAAAGGTTTTATTATAAAAAACTCAAGATTTTGTCAAATTTTCAGTTATAGTCTGAATTTTAAAAAGTAATAATAAAATACTTAAACTTTCATTTTTTTAATTATAGCCTACATTTCAAAAAGTAGCAATAAAATGCTCAAACTTTCAATTTTTTTCAATTATAACCTAACGTTAGTGTTTTCGTTAAATTTGTTGATGTGATTTGCCACGTGTTTCAGAAACCTTAACAACTAATACACGTTAGTCAAAATTAACATAATAAATGCAGATTAATAAAACGACGTCGTTTAATCACATAATTAAAATAATTTTGTTGTTTAATAATGACCTAAATCAGATTATGTAGCCTAGACGACGTTACACTTTGATTTTAAGTTTTTCTTTCGTTTTCAGTTTATTCTCTCAATACCCTCACCCTGATGCCCTCATACTAAAGATATCAGGAGAATAAGCTAAAAATGAAGAGCTTACTAGTGCAGTACGCTATAATGCAAGAGTAGTTTGAGACGTTAGAAAAATAAACAGAAAACAAAGAGCTGAGAGCATCGAAAGAACAACAAATAACGTCGAGTTAGAATTGAAGAAAATTGAAAGTTTAAACATTTTATTGCCACTTTTTAAATTTTGGGTTAGAATTGAAAAAAATGGAAAGTTTGAGTATTTTATAATTATTTTTTAAAGTTCAGTTTATAATTAAAAAATTATAGAAAATTTGGACTTTAATTATTAATTAATGTGATAATAAATTAACAAAATGAATAGTTGATCTTCTAGTCTAGATCTTTCTTTTTTTGTTACAAAAGGGGGAAAAACCAATAAAAAAACTAACATCTTACTAGTGCAGTGTTTTGCGGTACAAAGCTCCTTATTTGTCTCGGTGGATAAGCTCCATGACGACTGTCGAAGGCTTCTGACGTATATGCAGGCCTAGGCTGGATAAAACTGCGAGAGAGGCTAGACTATCGGTACATTGGTTCCCTTCACGATATACATGATAGAATTGCACCTCTCAAGCTCGGTGGATTAAACTACGGGTACCTGCCACCAAAAAATTATACTCAAACGAAACTATTTTGGAAGAGGAAAGAATGTTAATAACCTTTAGTGAATCCACTTCAACGACAACTCGTCTATATCCAAGCGTCCGTGCTAGTGTAAGTCCCGAGTGGATTCACCAGAGTTTAACAGCTAAAGGTGAGCCCCTTCAAATGTGTTGTAGAAATCCACCGCACCACTGACCTTGACAGTTCCTAAGTAATCCTCAAGCTACAGCGATGTTGGACCCTTGTTGAACCGCTCTATTTGTATTTAGCTTGACTCAATCTTCCGTCGGATTGATCCAACTAACTACATTACCCACAAGTAAACCTTGTGTTTTAAACACGTAACTTTCCACAGCTCTTGCCTTGAGTATCCAATCTACGTACTTCATAACGACTCTATTACCTTCTTCCGACCAAGTAAAGTCAGCCTCAAAATGGCTTTTATTTCTCCATTTCCATAAAAAACCAGTATGCTACTCCATATATTGTAACTCACTCTACCTGTCTCACTTGTGAGTGCTTCATTCGATTGGATTTCACTCACATCCCCTTATCCTGTTGAAAAATCTGTATCAACCACTTCTCGGGAAAATTTACACCAGAAGGCTTTCATTCTCGGACAATCCCGTATTGCATGCAATGTGGACTCTTCTTGCCTACAGATGTGACAGTTGCTATTTGTAGTAAGATGTGATGTGATTCCGAAACTTCACGGGTCTCAAGTAGTATTGTATAATATCGTCCCACAGGGAGTAATTGTGTAAGTACTAGGCTTGGATCACTCAATTAATTGGACTAAGCAATTGT
>JAOSBK010000006.1:40679426-40701986 GCA_027568895.1 Erythroxylum shatona | reverse complement strand
CATGAAGGGTCTAATAGTACTTAGACTCTTGAGATAACTACCAAAGGTAGTTATATAAAGACAAAATATGAATGCAATCTTTGACATAAGAAAAGAGTACAGTGTGTGGTTGCTTCAGTTTTTCCTCAAGGTTCTTACGAAGAAAAGAAGAACAACTCGGCAGTAAGTGGAAAAAACAGAAAGTTCTATAACCGATGGAATCTTAACACTCATTCAAGTATGTAATTTGTGTTTTATCGGCATATGAATGATCTTATTTTACATGATATCAGTAATTATGTTTTGTTCCATTAATATCTAACACGTCGGATGCTAGTGCTTGACGAGGCAACGGCATCCATTTACAATGCAACTGACTTGATTTTGCAGAAAACTATTCGGACAGAATTTGCAGATTGCACTGTGATCACAGTAGCACACAGGATACCAACAGTTATAGACTGCAATATGGTCCTTGCCATGAGAGATGGTGACCCTTAAAACCTCAAACATGCCTATGTAATGCATCTCCATTCAAAAACAAAAATTTAGAAATTCATTGATGAGTTTCTGTTGTTTATCAGGAAACGTAGTAGAGTATGATGAGCCCCAGAAGTTGATGAGAATAGAAAATTCGCTATTCGGACAACTTGTGAAAGAATACTGGTCTCTTTTCGCTCTGCAGAATCACATTAAAGCATTTCTGGCTTGAAATCAAATTGTTGAGTAGGAAGTGGCATCAACACATTCTAAGCTGGTTGTTGATACATGAGAAATTCCATCAACCCATCATTTTGGCTTCAAGTTTGATTTTTCTCAGTCCGAGCTTTACTTCTTCACTAATTGTTCTGTTATTATGTATCATTTCTTTCGAAAACAAGTAACTTAGCTAGGAAATATATGTAGACGTTAATTCTCTAGCTTCACCTCTGTGCACCCCAATATCAGTATTATATATGCTGATAAAGCTCCAAGTTGTACAAAAACCATGAGTCTAGCCATTCTGATGACCCATAAGCATAAAGAAAACCACCAGGAACAAAACAAATCTTTGAGAGCGTTCCACTAGCATCTGAAACATCAACTTCCTAACATAAAATTCAAGATACCCATCCACAGATCAATTGGCCAGTAGAGGGTGAAGTGGATATATGACTTGATTTGCTGATGAAGTTTGGTTTTAAAAAGATAAGGTATAGGCCTAACACAAGTGATGTGTGGGAATGGTATTGTTGGATAATCGAAGGAGGTCGAAAAGATTTGTTTCATAATGGTAGAACCCACAGCCAATAAATTTCAGATGACAGGTTCGATCTGACCAACATGTGCAGGTCAACATGCCTCCACTCCCGGAATACCTGCACTTTTCATTGGGACTGTGTGAAAACAATTTGGGCCCTTTATCTCAACATACAAATGAGAAGATAGTGGAATTGGTCTCTAATCATTGTTAGAAATACAGATCATCTTCTCTGCCACAATGATTTTGGAAGAGTGCTTTGCTTGTACATTGTGCAGGTCCTTGGAAACTGTCAGCTTCCAGATGTAGTACAGGACAAAGAGGAAAGCCTAGATTCCTGAGACAAGTTCTGTAACACCCGACTACTTTCTGTTTCCATACAGTTAATCATCGTTCTTGCCGAGATGGTTGGACTCCTACTCTCCACTCTTCAACTTGTCTAATTAGTACATTCTTACATGATCATTGTCAACCTACCCATCATCTGTTTCATTTCTGGCCCCATTTTCATTCTGCAGAATCACATTGATTCTGTTCGCTATCTCAAGCATTAAGCATATATAAGAATTCTAGAGAACCATTAACAAGTTCTGTTCAGGATATATAGTCATCTTCTTCAATAAAGTTGATGAAGACAGAAGATTCACTATTCAGGCAACTGGTAAAGGAATAATCGCCATATTGAACCCACCAGCAGAAGTGAAGAACAGTGATACCATCCAAAAGAAAGACATGAACTTCCAAGCCAAAACGGCTTCAGAGGAGCTAAAGTCATAAACCACAGTAGTCATAAGCTTATGACGGTGACTTTTTGTCCAGAAGTTTCCAGGGTCTTGCTCCAAGCTAAACTTTCTGCACCATGAAAACGCATTCACACTGACGATGAACCTAAGCCCTTGGCAACAAGTTATCCACTTGAAACTGGCACTCAAAGTATGACCACAAGACGTCAATTTTGTTTATTAGCGATGATTTTTGACCGGTAATTCAAAAAGGTCCTCATAAACAACAATACTAGGATCCTTTTTGCACCGGAATTCGGCGAGATGAAGACATTTTTCAATTAATAAGGTCCCAGTACGGTTGGTTGATGTTACTCTCCAGAGCATTACTTACTGAATTAATCTTCATCAGTGACCTTTCGAAAGAAGGAAAGAGAGATCACTATTTTTCAGGGGATTATGATTTTAACTGACACGGTATCTCTATTTGGAAAATCAAAATCCCTATCAGATAAGATAACAAACAAAGATCTTTAAGAGGGCAAGCATGACTGAAAAAGTAACCTAATCGTGGTTAAACCGGCCACAACTCCAAAGCTAACAAGCTTGGAAAGAAACACGAAACCGCTGGCGCCATTAGGAGATATGCCCCTTAAATATTGAATTTGGGGCCCGGACGGAATTAGTCACAAGTTTTATGCCAACGGATTGCCAAATCTGCACGCAGGGGCACATCAGAAAATGGTGCAGCTTCCATGGAGGTTTAAGAAAGAATCCATTTTGGTAAATGTGATTTCAGGAAAGAAAATTTCAAGTTCATCCACGGAAGGCTTTTGCAGATTCAGAAGCTGACTGACTATCTCCATAAAAACAAGGTTTGCAAATGAACTGTCATTTAATTGCTTGATTATGAAAAAAAAAACAGAAAACTTTTAATATTTGCACTGAGCTTTTCAATGGATTACGTTGCTTTGTTTAGCTTTCTGATCGATTACTGACTGAAAATTACTGATATTTATTGAAAAGTCTTCTTAAATTCCCCTACTTTATCAACCCAATGAGTCTCACTAGGTTCTGTCACATCTGGCTCTATCTCTCTAGTAATCCTATCACTTCACTCTATCCCAAGACATTAGTGTGGGAAATTCGAGATTATTTTATGGGAACAGTAGTTTTCTGTGCAATTTTTAACGAAAGTGTAATATTTTTCAAGAATATTATTCTTAAAGTGGCAATCTGACAAGAAACGCATTACTGTTTCTGAATCAGTAAAGACAATGGATACATGAACGCAAACCAACAAGTTGCAGAAAGGGCAACATTTCAGGCATGACATTATCTACACGTTGCACGAAGTCTAGTCACAACAGTATTTCGGTCGATTTATATAATAATACGTATCCGACTGATAACGACTACCAGCTGTAATGACAAGTGAATCATGAGTAACAACATTAATCGTTTAAATTTGACTTCTGTGGAGTGCTCTATCATGAACTGTAATCTTAAAATTCCAGGAGGCACCGAGCACCAACATAGCTAAAGCCAAATGGAAAGCAGATCAATTTTTTTATTAATTTACTTGAGTCTTTATGTTTTTCTGTTGACGTATCAGGTTCTTGATTCTTACATTTTTTAGCTGTCCAGTTGATTGAGGCCGAGATTTTGAGAAATTCTTTTGTTGTTCATAGATTCTTATCAGTTTAGACGTGACAGAATAAGCCTGAGAATCTAAGTATCTTCCTCTGTATTAAATTTGTCAATATAATGGCCGCGACAGAATATATGACAGATAAGGATTTGATCAATTAACATGTTCCCCATCTCCATAATCCATTTCAGGTTGTCTATTTAACAAATCTTTTATATTTATATCTTCACCTGCAATACTGGTTTCTGATGAGTACATGAAAACACATACTGTTTTTGTTATTACACAAGATCAGGTTATGAATACCAACTTTTTGTTTCTGATTCATTTGCATGTTTTTGGAAGCTATAGAAGTGTAAAAAACAGATTACCGAGTTGTTTATACTCATTCCTTCTTTTGGTTGATTTTTATTTTTGGCTTTTTAAAAAAATATTAACAAATGTTCTTGTCTTCCTCGACCTCAGGATTCTAACAGGATTCTCGTATAGTGTAGTTAATATTCTACTCTTGTATCCTCGTGAATAGCGTGTAAGTGATAATGTTTCTCGGTATACGTTGACTGACTTTAAATTATTCTCAACTTCACTCACTCTTGGAATACTAGTATGTTTCAATCATGTGCTTCCTGTGTGTTCATAAGAAGAAAAGAACCTGCCTTTTTTTTTTCCATGTTCAAGGTCAGGAAATTCTCATTTTGTGTCATGTTTCTCATATATTCTTCAGGTTGTTTGTTTCACAAATGATTTGATGTACTGCAATTGTGAGATCGAGAACTTGGTCTTTCTTGTTTTCTGAATAATCACATTTAAGATCCTGAAGGTCGTGTTTCTGACTCCTTTCTCATCTTTCCTTTTTCTCTGAGATGACAGCTGAACTCATGAATCATTGATCAGAAGTAAAAGCGTGTTCAATGCCTATGAGATTTGTAAATGAGTTTTAACACTCTGACTAAAACTTTCCTTTCTGCAGGAGCTGAAGAGAAAATATAGAAAAAGAAGAATGGGGGGTTTATGGAACTTGTTTTGTGGGGAATATATCAGTTCAAACACTAGGAAAAAGGCCTCAGGATTTAGTTTTATGTCATTTCGTCAACCAAATTCTTGTACCAATCAGGCCTCTATCATTGGCATTGACATTTTGCTTCTGGTCTTGCTCCTGTTCTGTGTGACACAGAAACCATCATCAAGAACGGTTACAAATCTATCTAAAAGTCGAGTTTTTTCGAAGTTACCAATTCTTTCTGCTGTCTTCAATGGCTGTCTTGGAATGGTCTATTTTGGTTGCGGCATATGGAATTTGGAAGAGAATTTGCGGAAAACCCACACGGCACTTCCTCTGAGAAAGTGGCTACCATTGACTCTTCAGGGAAGCACATGGTTGTTGGTTTCTTGGATAGTAAGCCTCCAAGGGAATCGTCTCGCAAGAATGCCATTGCGCCTTTTAGCCATTCTTGCGTTCTTTCTAGCAGGAATTATGAATGCATTTTCCATATCTGCTGCTGTTATACTTCAGGGAGTGTCAACTAAGATAGTTTTAGACGCTTTAACATTTCCAGGAGCAATATTGTTGCTGTTATGTACATACAAGGCATACCAACGTGAAGAACTACAAAATTGCAGTAATGCTTCTTTAGCTACCGATTCTGATGAAGTTCCTGACAAACCTGAACCTGCTGAAGTTACTCCTTTTGCTAAAGCAGGATTGATTCACAAAATGTCATTCTGGTGGTTGAATCCTTTGATGAGAAAAGGCAGGTGGAAAACTCTTCAGGATCAGGATATACCAAGTTTGGGTCCTGCAGAACGAGCAGAGAGCTGTTATTTGCAGTTCCTGGAGCAAATGAATAAACAAAAACAAGCCGAGTCATCAGCTCAACCGTCGATTTTACGGGCAATCATATTATGTCATTGGAAGGATATCCTCATTTCAGGGTTCTTTGCTTTTCTCAAGACTACCACTTTATCAGCCGGTCCTTTGATTCTAAATGCCTTCGTTTTGGCTGCAGAAGGAAAGTCAGTTTTCAAGGATGAAGGCTATATATTGGCAATATCACTTTTCTTTTCAAAGGGTTTAGAGTCCATTGCACAGAGACAATGGTACTTCAGGTCCAGGCTTATTGGTTTGAAAGTGAGGTCTACCCTCTCAGCGACAATATATAAGAAGCAACTGAGATTGTCTAATGCAGGTAGGTCGATGTACTCAAGTGGTCAAATAATGAACCACATCACTGTAGATGCCTACAGAATTGGAGAATTTCCCTACTGGATTCATCAGACATGGACCACGTGCCTCCAGTTATGCCTGTCTTTGTTCATTCTTTTCCATGCAGTGAGGCTAGCAACCTTGGCAGCTTTAGCTGTTATATTGATCACTGTGTTCCTGAACATACCACTTGCGAAGTCACAGCATAAATCTCAGACTGGACTAATGGCAGGACAGGATGAGAGATTGAAGGCTAGCACTGAGGCCTTAGTTAATATGAAGGTGTTGAAACTGTATGCTTGGGAAACCCATTTCAGGAATGTTATAGAAAAGTTAAGGAAGATGGAGTACAAATGGTTATCTGCAGTTCAATCACGTAAAGCCTGCAATAACTTTCTCTTCTGGTCTTCTCCATTTTATGTCTCTGCTGCAACTTTTGCAGCTTGTTACTTCCTCAAAGTTCCTCTGCAAGCTAATAATGTATTCACTTTTGTGGCTACTCTACGCATTGTACAAGATCCAATTAGACTAATGCCTAATGTTATTGAAGCAGTGATTCAAGCAAAAGTAGCCTTTACTCGTATTGCAAAATTTCTTGAGGCGCCTGAATTGCAGAGCTCTAGTATCAGACAAAAGCAGAATCAGGGAAGCATCAGTCCTGCAATTCTTATTAAGTCAGCTAACTTTTCATGGGATGAGAAACCAGCAAACCCCACACTCAGGAATGTGAATTTGGAGAGCAGATGTGGTCAAAAGTTGGCTGTATGCGGAGAAGTTGGCACAGGAAAATCAACACTTTTAGCAGCAATTCTTGGAGAAGTTCCAAGTACACAAGGAATTGTAAGTTCACTGACATATTCTCTTCCACCCCATTTTAAGCACATCAAAATGTTTCTCAACAATCACTTCACACAAGTATGGGAAAGAATCTATGGAAGTTCCGAATTTGCAGGATCAGATAATCATTTATTACTGACAAATTATCCATGTCTTTTGATGATCTGGACATACAGGTTCAGGTCAGTGGAAAGATAGCTTATGTTTCTCAAACAGCCTGGATTCAGAACGGAACAATACAGGACAATATACTATTCGGTGCACCAATGGATAAGCAGCGATATCAAGATACACTTCAGAGATGCTCACTGGTGAAGGACCTTGAACTTCTTCCTCATGGAGATATGACTGAAATAGGTGAACGAGGAATCAATCTAAGTGGAGGTCAAAAGCAGAGAGTTCAACTTGCTCGTGCTCTGTATCAAGATGCTGATATATATCTGTTGGATGATCCATTTAGTGCTGTTGATGCAGAAACAGCTACCACCTTATTTAATGTAATCACACATTCCTAAAAGCAGTTTTTATCTGTAGAGCTCAGAAATTTACTTACTCTCTGAGCTCATTACGTGATGAATAAAATTTTGGCAGGAATATGTCATGGGAGCACTCTCCAGGAAAGCAGTCTTGCTCGTCACACATCAAGTTGATTTCCTTCCAGCTTTTGATTCTGTTTTGGTTAGTCCAGTCGTAGGAGTTAACTCAATTTAGCTAATTATTTGTAATTTATGGTCAATGATTTTTTTACTGATCAAGTATTATCCTTAATATACAAGTTGATTTTGTTAACAGTTGATGTCAGACGGAGAAATACTAAGGCAAGCTCCTTATCATGAGCTATTAGCTTCAAGTCAAGAGTTTCAAGAACTTGTCAATGCACATAAAGAAACAGCAGGGTCTGACAGGCAAACTGATGTTGCTGCTCCACAGGGGAGGTCACGTACTGGGGAGATTAAGAAGAGCTTTCTGGAGGAGCAACCTGAAGGATCCAAAGGTGATCAATTAATCAAGAAGGAAGAGAGAGAAGTAGGCGATACAGGATTTAAGACCTACATTCAGTATCTCAGTCAGAACAAAGGCTACTTGTACTTCTCCTTGGGTGTACTTGCTCACTTAACTTTCGTTCTTGGTCAGATATCACAAAACTCCTGGATGGCAACTAATGTTGGTAACCCACATGTTAGTAAATTGAGGTTGATTCTGGTATACTTGATGATAGGATTCGCCTCAACAATGGTTTTGGTCTTTAGATCTATCTTTGCAGTCATTTTGGGGCTTCAAGCAGCAAAGTCAATGTTCTCTGAGCTACTTCATTCTCTTTTTCGTGCTCCCATGACTTTCTACGACTCCACCCCTCTTGGAAGAATACTTAGTCGGGTAAATTTCATACCAGAAAATGTTGATCTTTAAAAATGGTGATGTACAACTAATATCTCCCAATGCCTTGTTTCTTGCACCGCTACAGGTCTCGTCTGATCTGAGTATTGTTGATCTTGATGTTCCAATGTCAATGATCTATGCCGCGGGGGCAACTCTAAATACTTACGTTAATCTTGGAGTTCTGACTGTTGTTGCCTGGCAAGTTCTGTTTGTTTCCATATTTATGGTCTATCTGGCAATTCATTTGCAGGTACTAATTAAGATATCTTTAATTGTTGTGAGCATTCAAATTTATCTTAGACTGAAAACCTGAGAGTTTGGTTTTCCGTACCTATAGAGATATTACTATGCCTCTGCAAAAGAGTTGATGCGGATCAATGGCACAACCAAGTCTTTGGTGGCAAGTCATTTAGCTGAATCTGTTGCTGGTTCCATGACAATTAGAGCTTTTGAGGAGGAAGAGCGCTTTTTCAGAAAGTGTCTTGAACTCATTGACACTAATGCTAGTCCTTCCTTCCACAACTTTGCAGCTAGGGAGTGGTTGGTTCAACGGCTAGAAATGATCAGTGCTGCTGTTCTAGCATCTGCAGCATTGTGCATGGCGTTACTTCCTCATGGAACCTTCAGCCCCGGTGAGTATGGGACAGTCTTAACAATCTTCATTTCAGTCCTGAAATGCTTTAACAAATGGATTGATATAAACATCTCATAATATAATAACTTGCAATCACTACAGGTTTTATTGGAATGGCACTATCCTATGGCTTATCAATGAACGTCTCCCTGGTTTTGGCTATTCAAAACCAGTGTAGCTTAGAAAATTACATTGTTTCTGTTGAAAGGCTCAATCAATACATGCATATACCAAGTGAAGCCCCCGAAGTCATCGAAGGTAATCATCCACCTCCCAGTTGGCCGGCAGTAGGTAGAGTGGAAATCTGTGACTTGCAGGTTGGTACGACTTCCTGATTGATACGATAGCTCACAATTTAGATATATTTGTCTACTGAAAGACGTCTTTTAAACAGGTCAAATATAGGCCTGACACACCATTAGTACTAAGAGGAGTTACTTGCACAATTGAAGGGGGAGACAAGGTTGGTATTGTGGGCCGAACTGGCAGTGGAAAGACTACTTTTATTAGTGCTCTGTTTCGTCTGGTGGAGCCAGCAGCAGGGAAGATTGTTGTGGATGACATTGACATCTCAGAAATTGGGCTACATGATCTGAGGTCACGACTTGGGATCATACCTCAAGACCCTACACTTTTCAAGGGAACTGTGAGATATAACTTGGATCCTTTATCTCAACATACTGATGAGGAGATATGGGAGGTTAGTCTCCAATCTCATTTCGAATTGTGAAAAACAAGAATTAAGTTCTGCGGATGCTTTTCAATAGAGAGTTTTGCTTGTAAATGATATAGGTCCTCAGGAAGTGCCAGCTTCGTGAGACTGTCCAAGAGAAAGAGAAAGGTCTAGACTCCTTAGGTAAGTTTTTAGAACTTGAGCTCTTCAGGTGAGGCTAATTTACTTTCTGTATCAATTTAATCAAAGTATTTTCCATGTAGTCATGGAAGATGGATCGAACTGGAGCATGGGGCAGAGGCAACTATTTTGCTTGGGACGTGCACTTCTGCGGAAAAGTCGGATATTGGTGCTTGATGAGGCAACTGCATCTATAGACAATGCAACAGATTTAATTTTGCAGAAAACTATCAGAACTGAATTTGCAGATTGCACAGTGATCACGGTGGCTCACAGGATCCCAACAGTTATGGACTGCACCAAGGTTCTGGCTATGAGAGATGGTAAGTCACATTCTTCTTCTCATTCCTGAACTCATCTGACTAATGCACATCTCAGCATATGATTTGGTTAACTTTTTCTGGGAATGTCAAAAACATCTTGATAAAACAAGAAAATATGTAGCTATATTTAAATGGCATTTCTTTCTTTGTTCATCTGGAAATTGGGAATGAAACATTCGAACAAAATGCATATACATTAAAGGGTAAAGTTTTCTCGATGTATCACTTGGTCTCTGTTGAACTTCAGGACTTGTAGTGGAGTACGATGAGCCAACTAAATTGATGAGGACAGAAGGCTCACTGTTTGGACAACTGGTGAGGGAATATTGGTCTCATTTTCAATCTGCACAATCACATTGAAGGTACAGACTGCCTTCTTCTTAGTCAATATGTCCTTTCGTGCATAATCCGAGCTTGGGACCCATGGGAATTACAAGGAGTTTTAAGCAGGAAGCAGAACGCACAGTTGTCACTAATGAGAGAAATGAGAACTTCTATAGATACATAAATGTCTGGAACCAACAATGGGCATGTTCCAACTACAGCAGGGCAACTACAAGTCAAAGTGAAGACACTACATGGTGCTATCCCAAGCTCTGTACCGGTATCTAGAGCATCCTTTGCCAGAAACAGAGTTTTTGTTAGAGTTTCTAGGGTCTGCACATTGCAGTGCAAGGTTTAAATAGCTGTATCTAAACACTGATATCCTCTACTAAGGTAACTTACCATACTAGGAGTGATGTTTCAGAAGAAACATCATTTTCCAACAGCAATACTTATCCCAGATCATCTTCTTTTCAATCATTCAGACCTTAGTACTGTCCAGTGATGTTACCAATTCTCAAAATCTTAATCAAGAGCACCTAAGTTTGGACGTGCTGGACATGCAAGTCACTGTCAGATGATAGCCTTATCTTCTTTTACTCGAAATCCTACGCGCAATATCTCAACTCTCAAGGCCAATCCAGGCCTATTGGCTTATCTCACTAAGTTCGTTCCTTGCCAGATCACTTCACTTCGATGATCCACTACCTTCCAGCTGAGACTAATTACATATGATATAATAACAAATCCAAAGGAAACATCGAAACAAGAACATTAACATCATTGAGATCATTCAAAGTAGAAAATTTGGCATGTTTTAATATGGATTTGACTATCTTAGTTGTTAACCTGGGTTTGCTTATTCCTCTCAGTGGCAATTCAATATGATGTTTTGATTCAATATATTAAGTTCCCTATAGCTCCTGACCGATAGTGGTCGTCAACCAGGACTTCAATCCGAAAGTAATCAGACCTCCATTAGCAAACATACCATGATTACAAAACACAACCAACGTATGAGA
This sequence comes from Erythroxylum shatona, assembly GCA_027568895.1. NCBI lineage: Eukaryota > Viridiplantae > Streptophyta > Magnoliopsida > Malpighiales > Erythroxylaceae > Erythroxylum > Erythroxylum shatona. The sequence continues at coordinate 40,690,818 of JAOSBK010000006.1, read as the reverse complement.
TGAAATCCAGAGAAAATACATCAAGGTGGTGGTCCGGTAGAGCTTACTACCCATATGCAAACCAGTCTAAAAGTATCAAGTTCGAGTTTCAATGGGGAAAAGCATAACTTTTTAAACGCAATCTGAAAATTTCACAGCTTTACAACGAACTTAGCAAGGCTAAAAAGAAGAAATCCATGAAAAGCATCAAAGAAAAACCCACAAAAACCAAGATTTTGTACAGGTCGGTGACATCAATGGAGGATTGAGGGTGCCAGTCAGGCTTTTCAACCAACCAAATTGCTCTATCATCTCCTCTGCGAAGAAACCAACCTCATGGGCTTTCCTGGATAGCTACACAGATTGTTGTAAACGAAGGAGATTTCAGAGAAAAGTGAAGGATATGAAATGGGCAAGTGAGGGAATTTCGAAGAAGTTAAGGAACAACCGTTGAGCAAATCACTGCAGGTAGACAAAGACGCAGAAATTGCGGACATTGTTCTAAAATTCCTAGTCTTTATCGAACCATAGCCATTGCAGAGAGCTTCACAGAAGGCGATAAAATATATATATACACGCACACATATATGTATATTTTGGAGATGTAGTAAGATGGGACCCACGTGGATTGTTGGGAAATTCTCCCGCCAAAACCAGCCGCCCCAACAAGTTTCTGAAAATTTTTGAAAGAACAAAACGCCGCCGTTTGACTTCACCTCTTTTCTAGCAAAACTGCACTCTCTTTTCGTCTGTCTGGTGAGAGACGACAATGGCTGTGGTGGACTCGCTCACCGACTACCCTCGAACACAGAGGATACTTCTCCTAATAGACCTAAACCCACTTCTCTACCTCCAACAACCGGACTCATACCGGACAACCGTGCTCTCCGCTGCTAAAACTCTCCTTTCTTTCCCTCAACTCTCTTCTTCTCTCTTCTCGTTTAAGCCCTTCTTCTCCTCGCTCTCTCCTCTTCTCTCCTCGTCAAAGCTTCCAACTTTTTCACTTTCTCTTTCGTTTGACCACCCAAGTTCCACTCTTGACTCTCTTTCTCAGTTCTTCACCTCCATAGACTCTGCACTCGATAGAGACTCGGTTCAACCTCTCTACCCGAAAGCTACTCATGTGGCGACGTCTATGCGGCAGATTGTTCATGACTACGCTTGGGACTCCGCGATCTGTGATTCGTTAACGGGTACGATTCTTAATGGTGGTTCTGTTGTTAGATCGAATTTGGTAGTTTTGTTCTCTCCAGTTTTGAGGGATTTGAAATGCTTGTCAGAGTTTATGGGCGTGGGTTTTAATGATGAATGTTTAAGAGATGTGAATGCGTTTACTTCGAAGCTTAGAGGGGTTTTTGAGAATGTTGGTCAGGCATTTGCTAGTAGGGATATTCATTTTACTTGGGTTGACGTGAAATGCGAAATTGATTCTAATCAATATAGGGGGGATTGTGGTCAATTTGATCCGGGATTGAGGTGTTTTGACAGTGTAATTAGGGATTTGGGTTGGGGCTTTTGTTCAAGTGACTGTGTTGTGTTGGGTTCTGTTTTTGTTCCCTTTGGATTGATCTATCCGAAGATCGGTATCTCACCTAAATTATTTGATGTCAGTGATTGTAGTAAGAGAATTCATGCACAATTGAATCTTGAGATACAAGATGTTAGTGGCAAGCCTTTGGAATGCAAGTTCTGTGATCTTGAACTGGTTAGTTTAAAAATGTGCCCTAGAGTTAGCCTGAATTTCACGGATTCAGAGGCGGGTAGTTGTGAAGAAAAGAAAGTGTTTTGGAATCATTTTCATGAGGGGCTGACAAAGCTTCACGTTAAGGCAGTCAAAATCTATGATAAGCCTGTGAGTTTTGACGGCTTTTCATCCAATCCCCTTCTTGTTTGTGAGTCTTCAGGGAATAATAAGAATGATGGAAAAGAAAGTTGCAGTGACTTTATTGAAGATAGGGTTCTTGACATTCTAGGAGCTGAAATGGGTAAATTGGTGCCAAGAAGCTCACAACCGATTTGGCAGATTCTGTTAAGTTTTCTGTATAAAGAAGGTTTCTTGGCTATGGTTTCCCTTTCAAACGTCAAAGGCTATAATCTTATGGGAATTCTAAAGCCTTTCACACATTCTTTAGCCCTCCTCTGGCTTATGGAAGATGCATTGTACCCTCATGGTATGACAAACAGATCCATTGAAGAAATTTTAGGAAATTTTCTTGTAAAAAAAGACAGTGAAAGCTTCAGGAAAGAGAGTGATCTGAACCTCTGCAATGAAGTTACCGGGTCTCAGTCTAGTCCTCCATTGGCTGGTAAATGCAATGAATTTGGAGTCGAGAAAAGGAAGAGGGACAAGAGGATTTTAAATATGCTTCAGGAGCTAAAGTGGGATGCCTTCTGTGAGGCAGCCTTGGAAGGACCCCAGATAGATTTGGAGGAGGCTTACATTTCTAGGAGTTCCCACAAGTTGAAGAAAATGAAATTTCTGAAGTGCTGGATGAAACAGAGCAAGAAATCTAACGAATGTAGGTTGACCCAGGTAAAAGGTTTCGAACCATATCAGGAGCCATCGAAAGAAGCAGAGAATAACAGATTAAGTGAGTCCCTCCAAGAAAATGAACAGCCAATCGCTTCATGTGCCTCTGCAGGAGAAGATTCTTTGACTGGGGCGTCTAGAATACAAGATGAAGATGCAAATGATTTTCGGCCAGAATCTGCAGAAAGTTTCTTTAGTGACCTTCCACATAAGATCCAGCAAGGACTTGAATCTGAAGAAGTTGACTTGTGTACTTTGGCCGGGCGACTTGTTAATTCAACTATCTATTGGATATACCAAAGGGGGGAAAGAGTAACCTCTTCAGAGATTCAAAAGCCTCTGGTAAAACAAGAGGATGCTTCAGCTAGCATGGTATGTCTTGAGCTAATAAAACTCTTACTTAGGGAACCTAAGGACTTGGCTGCTATGTATAGAGCTAGTAATCCCTCCTTCCAAGTATCGGCTTTGGGTCTTTCTGAGGATGCTGCAAGAAAAATGACTAGAGAGTATCCTTTTATTTGCATTTACTCTTTCTTTTCATTTCATGTTCCATCTGTAACTTGCTTCTGCTATTTTATGTAATTACCTAATGCACAAATAGTAATAGCACTTGCCTTAACCAGAGAAAGGTATGAATTACAGATTTTGTTTCGTATGGAGATATTACAGTCAGAGGTTGGAGCAAGTGTTGGGGAGTCTATGAAGCAGAAGTTTGTGAAACACATTTGCTTGCTTTTAGAAACAATCCAATGTCATCTTGAAGGAGGCTTTTTTGGTGATTGGAGCCTTGATAAGTACGTGGAAAAGATCATAAAAAGCAGGTAATATATTAGCCTCCTTAACACACCAAGAAGTTGTCCATATTGGATCCATATATGATGGACATTTCTGGTGTTTGCTATTCCACTAATATTTTTCCAGGAACTATTATCAAAAGATTTTAATGTTGCTGCCGTTTATATGGTGATCGAACAGTTCCTATCCTGAGAATATTAATTGAAATAAAAAAATTTGTAGGTACTCTGACAGCCTTGAGGAAGTAGTTCATAGAATCTATTCAAAAATGGACCTCTTGTTGTTTGATGAGGAGGATGAATCTCCAAATCCTTTACTCAACAGTGAGGACAGTAATCAGTCATGGAGAGGAAAGCTGGAGGGAGATAAATTAGATGAAAGTTACAGAAATGGTGGCAAGGCTTCAGCAGAAGATGAGTCCCTTCGATTGGTTGAAAAAGATAATCAAAGCCTTGCAGGACTGAACCAGGATGAACACACCCGTAAACTACTAGAAGCTCAGGAGAGGAGACAAAGAGCTCGAAGGTTTGCATCTTTCACCAGCTGGGTACCAGATTTGCAGAGAGTTTGGGCGCCAAAACAGTCAAAGGCAATGAAAGTGAAGTTTAACCCTTTCCGAAAGCCAGCAAACAGGAAGGGACAAAGAGATGGAGGCTATGGCCGAGTGTGTGAGACCCCAATGACTGGAAATACTCATACTGACAGTGGAGGAAGCAGAAACAATAAGAAAGGCCACCATGATTCCGTTTCCAAGGCTTTGTTTCAAGATGACTAATGGCTCAAGCTACGCAGAAGTTTCTTCCTTGATGAGCAGCTTTTGCGGAAGGTTCTTTGGAAAGACAAATACGAATCTAAAGGGAATAAGAAATTGCTGACGCAGCACTTGCTTGCTAAAACCTGTTGCACAGATATAACCCGACTATTACTAAATGTAGAATGTTTCTGAAATTTTTTGAAGCAATTGTAAATTTGTTGGAACTGATATTTTGTTTACTAAAGTTTCATATATTAATGAGCAAGATGGTCACCTGTTTCTTTTCTTTTATTTCTTGCCTTCTGTAAGTCAAGATTGAAAACTTCATTAACTATTGTGACGATCAAGTTTGATTCAGTTTATCAACTCGATCATGTAAACATTGGTTTGTCAGGATTCTGCTCGAGGCCATCTTACTAGCTTAGTAGCAGGTATAGTATCATGTATCAAAGTGTTTGCCAAGTTTGAATCCACTTTCTATTGTTTCTCTTCAATACGATGAAGCTGGTATGCTTGTCGCAGTCTCAATGAATTATCTTAGATTTCCCAAATGGTATTATGCTTCTCAGCAGGTGCCGAGGGTAAAAATACCATTCTTTGATTTTTTTGGAACTTTGGATAGTTTAAGCCATGGCAGTAGAGGGAACCTATTTGGCTATTGCAAGCTAGATTAGTATGACAAGATTATATGAACCAGAGAACTGCATTTGCTCAATAATGAAACAAACAAAAGGGAAGTTAAATACTACTCTGATTACAAACCACATACGGATACATGTAAATGCACGAACTTAAGCTTTAAGGTAATACTTCTCTATTCGTACACAGAAGTTCCTAACTTTACACTGAGGCCAAACCAGAAACCAGAGGCAGGTATCAGGAGTAAGGATGAGCCGGTGGCTTCAAAGTGACTGTGCAGAGTGAAAATGAGACCAGTATTCTTTAACCAGCTGTCCGAACAATGAACCTTCCGTCCTCATCAACTTGCTTGGCTCATCGTACTCCACTACTTTCCCTGAAATGCAACAAAAACTGTTTTAGTACACTTCTCTGCAATCCTTCCTCTATATGGGAAGTTTACTGCTTTTGTTGTTTTGACTGAATATGTGGGTTCTAAACATATGTCAAACGATGCAGTTGGAGGAAGGACACTTGCCATCTTTCATGGCAAGAACCATATTGCAGTCCATAACTGTTGGAATCCTGTGTGCTACTGTTATAACTGTACAATCTGCAAATTCAGTCCTAATAGTTTTCTGCAATATCGTATCAGTTGCATTGTCAATGGATGCGGTTGCTTCATCAAGCACCAATATCCTGCTTCTCCTCAAAAGTGCTCGTCCCAAGCAAAACAGTTGCCTCTGCCCCATGCTCCAGTTAGATCCATCTTCAACAACTGCATGGAAAGTTTCTGGTGTTTATGAAAACAGAAAGTAGACTGGACTGGTCATGCATCTCTTGCTCAAAATGTTCAAACCTTACCTAAGGAATCTAGACCTGCAGCTTTCTCCTGTACTGATTCTCTAAGCTGACACTTTCCAAGAACCTGCATGATGTACAAGCAAAACTCTATGTCAAGAGATGTTATGGTAATAGAAAAGAGACATTTTACTGCTCAAATTAACAAGGATCAGAGACTTACCTCCCATATCTCTTCATCAGTGTGTTGAGATAAGGGATCCAAATTGTATCTCACGGTCCCGTTGAAAAGTGTAGGATCTTGGGGTATAATTCCAAATCGTGACCTCAGATCATGAAGACCAATTTTAGAGATGTCAATGCCATCTACTACAATCTTCCCACCCGCCGGCTCCACCAGACGAAACAGAGAACCGATAAGAGTAGTTTTTCCACTACCTGTCCGCCCAACAATACCAATCTTGTGACCTCCTTCTATTGTGCAGCTAATCCCTCGAAGTACTAATGGTGTGTCAGGCCTATATCTGATCTGCTTGAAACTAAAGTCTCTCATTACATGCACATTTGAAAGTTGTCACTGACGTATGAAACTAGGAAAGCCAAACTCACCTGCAAATCGCAGATATCCACTTTACCAACTTCAGGCCAATTAAGAGGGGGACGATTATGTTCTACTACTTCTGGAGCTTCACTTGGTATATGCATATATTGATCCAGTCTTTCAACTGAAATGATGTAATTTGCAAGAATGCACTGGTTTTGAATGGACAAAACCAGAGACAGGTTCAATGACAGGCCATAAGATAGTACCATTCCAATGAATCCTGATGGAAAAATCACAATACTTATTATGGTACATGAAATAATATAACATATCAAATTGATAGGTTCTCAGTGGCTACATTCTCACCAGGGGCGAAAGTCCCAGGAGGAAGCAAGGCCATGCAGAGTGCAACCGAGGCAAGAACAGTTGCGCTGACGACTTCTAGCCTCTGAATCAACCATTCTTTGGCTGTGAAATTGAAGAAGAAAGGACCAGCATTTGTGTCAATGAGTTCTAGACTGTGTGCAAAGAAACGTTCTTCCTCGTTGAATGCCCTTATAGTCATGGCTCCAGCTACTGATTCAGCTAAATGACTTGCCACCAAAGAACTGGTTGTGCCATTGATCCGCATCAACTCTTTCGCTGAGGCGTAGTAATATTTCTATGCATATTTTACGATGGCAAACAACAATATTAGTCATACAACAGAGTAAGTGTTCATGTCGGAGAACAGACATTGAAGAATTCTGTAGTACATGTACCTGCAAGTGAATTGCCAGATAGACCATAGGCACTGAGACAAATAGAATTTGCCATGTAGCAACAGTTAACACTCCAAGATTAGTGTAAGCATTAAAGGTTTGCCCAACAGCAAAGATTAAGCCGAGCGGAACATCAAGATCAGCAATACTGAGATCAGCTGAGACCTAGTGATAAAAGAAATACCACAGAAAACAAAGATATTAGTTCCATATCATCCTTTGAAGATCATTTTCTTTCTCTTGTGAAAGAGATGTTTACCCGACTAAGTATCCTCCCGATAGGCGTTGAATCATAAAACGATATCGGAGCACGAAACAGGGAGTCTTGCAGCTTGGAGAACAGAGATTTTGCTGACTGAAGTCCCAGGACAACTGTGAAGAATGATCTACATAGCAGAAACATTGTCGAGATAAACCCAATAATCAGGTAGACCACAATCATCTTCGATTTGCTCACGTGATGCTTATCCACATTAGCTGCCATCCAAGAGTTTTGTACTATCTGACCAATCAGAAAAATGAAGTGACCAAGAGCAGCCAAAGAGAAGTAGAAGTAGCCATTCTTCTGATTCAGATATTGAATGTAGGGCCTAAACCCCGTATCTCCCACTTCCCTCTCTTCTTTCTTGATCAATTGATCACCTTTCGATCCGTTAAGTTGTTCTACCTCGTAGGAGGTCCTGTTAAACGCATTGGTAGAGGATCCATTACTCTGTGGATCAGCAGCATCGTTGTGCCTGTCAGAACCTGCTGTTTCTTTGTGAGCATTGACAAGTTCCTGAAACTCTGGACTTTTTTCCAGTAGCTGATGGTATGGAGCTGGTCCTAGTACTTCTCCTTCTGACATCAACTGTCCGAAAGATCAACTTGTATTAGAAAACAAATGATAGATCATAAAAATCACAAGATTGTAACTAAAACTCGATAAGCCATGGAAAGATTAGAGATTCTGGGAGCCAAATATACATATTTTGGAACACTACTAACCAAAACGGAGTCAAATGCAGGAAGGAAATCAACTTGATGTGTCACCAGCAAGACTGCTTTGCTTGAAAGTGCTCCCGTGACATATTCCTGCCAATATTTCCATTTGACAATAAGTAGGGAGACCAAGCAGTAACAAATTTAAGAGAGTAACGCGGCATTAGCATTACTTTAAATAGGGTTGTGGCAGTTTCAGCATCCACAGCGCTAAATGGATCATCCAGCAGATATATATCAGCATCCTGATAGAGCGCTCTAGCAAGTTGAACACGTTGTTTTTGACCTCCACTCAGGTTGATTCCTCGTTCTCCTATTATAGTCTGATCTCCATGAGGTAGAAGCTCAAGGTCCTTTGTTAAAGAGCATCTCGCAAGTGTATTTTCATACCGTTGGGTAGCCATTGGTGAGCCAAATAGTATATTTTCCTGTATTGTTCCACTCTGGATCCAAGCTGTTTGAGAAACATAGGCAACCCTCCCCGAGACCTGAACCTGTATTTTGCAACAATACAGATTGTGGACTTACCTCATTTCAGACAATTATCTTTACATTAAAATACAAAATCCTAAAGGTTTTATCTGTGTGGAAAAGGAAATTTGCTTGTGAACTTACTACTCCTGAGGTCCTTGGAACTTCTCCAAGAATTGCGGCTAAAAGTGTTGATTTTCCCGAGCCAACTTCTCCACACACAGCCACTTTTTGACCAAGTTTAACCTCTAAGTTCAAATTCCTGAGAGTAGACTTTGATGAATTCTCTTCCCACGAAAAGTTGGCTGACTTGATAAGAATGGCATGACTGACATCTCCAACTTTCTGGTTTTGGCAGACATTAGAGTTCTGCAACTCAGATGCTTCGAGAAACTTATGAATACGTGCAAAGGCCACCTTTGCTTGAATTATTGATCCAATAACATCAGGAATGTATCTGATTGAATCTTGAACAATGCGTAAGGTTGCCACGAAAGTGAAAACATTATTAGCGTGTAGAGGGATTTTGAGGAAATAACAAGCTCCAAAGGTTGCAGCAGAGACAGAAACAGGAGAAGACCAGTAGAGGAAGTTATTGAATGCTTTGGTTAATTGCACAGCAGACAACCATCTATACTCCACCTTCCTTAACTTTTCTATGACGTTCTTGAAATGGGTTTCCCAAGCATACAATTTCAACACTTTCATGTTCACCAGAGCCTCAGTACTAGCCTTCAACCTCTCATCCTGAGCCACCATGAGTTTACTCTGAAACTTATGTTGTAACTTTGCAAATGGACTGTTGCTTAACAAAGTAATCAGTATAGTTGCTAAGGCTGCAAATGTTGCAAGTCCCACCGCATGGAAGAGAATTGCAAGTGATAAGCAAAGCTGGAGGCTTGTAGTCCATGTCTGATGAAACCAGAACGGGAACTCACCGATTCGGTAAGCATCAACCGTAACATAGTTCATAATTTTACCACCAGAATGCATCAACCTACCTGCATGAGATAACCTTAGTTGCTTCTTATAGATTGCAGCTATGAGCAAAGACCTGACCTTCAAACCAATAAGCCTGCATCTAAAATACCACTGTCTTTGAGCCACAGACTCTATGATTTTGGCTACGAAAAGGGTGAAGGCCAACAAGAACCCTTCATATTTGAAACCTCCTTTTCCTTGTGCCACCAGAATGAATGCATTCAGAAGTAGAGGACCAGCTGATAGAGTGACTATCTTCACAAAAGCGAAGAGCCCAGAAATAAGAATCTCCTTCCAATGACACATTATAATGGCCTTTAGCAACGATGGTTTTGATGACGATTCAGCTGGTTTTTGTTTGTTGAAATGCTCCAGGAACTGGAAATAACAAGTTTCTGCTCGATCCATCTGTCGCAACTTGGGTATATCTTGATCCTTAAGAGTTTGCTGGTTGCCCTTTTGCATCAGAGGATTCATCCACCAAAATGCCATTCTGCTCAACAATCCTGCTTTTGAAAATGGAGTCACTTGATCAACTGACTCCGTTACAGGATTTAAAGAAGCTTCAAGTCTGGTTTCTCCTCCATCTCCTTGTTTACGTTTGTACTTCTTAAAACCACACAAGAGCAACAAGATTGCTCCTGCAAGTGACAAAATGTCTACAACAACCTTACCAGACACTCCTGCTAAGATAGCAGAAATTATAGACAATGCACTGACGAACAACGCAAGCAGGAATGAGAGAATGGAAAACAGTCGCAAGGGCATTCTTGAAAGATGTTTCCCCCCAAGACTTACTGTTAAAGAAACACAAGACCAAGTAAACCACTGAAACAACAGTAACAACCAGTTTCTGATAGGTGAGGCACTGTGACTTTTCCTCAACTTATCTTCTAAGCTCCATATGGCCAAGCACAGATATGCCAATGCAAGGCAGCCATTGAAGATGACAGAAGCAACTTGTAATTTTGAGAAACCCCGAAACTGAACCGAAATTCTATGGTTTCTCGACCATGATTTGTGTATCCAAGTGAGCAAGACCAAGGTTATAAGAAACAAATCAATTAAAATGATGGAGGCCTGATTAACACACGACGTAGGTTGTCGTAATAACAGGAAACTAAATCCTGAAAGCTTTCCAGCACCACCTGAACTGCCACCTTCCCCGCAAAATGTAGCCCACAACCCTCCCATGTTCTTGTTTGTTCTCAAATCCTGCATTGCATCGGATTCAGAAACAACTTGTTCATTCACTAAGTTTCCAAGACATGCAACACCATTGTTGCTTTTTTCACAAGAAAAAACAAACAAGTGCAGTAAATGTACAAAACTCTTGCAAATTCCTGATGATTCATGAGCACTCAGAAAACAAGAAAAAGTCAAGACAATTCATCAACTCATCCAGAACAGCAAATCTAGACAATTTTTATGCTTGTTAAAGGAAAATCTACACATGAAAAGCAAATATATAGTTGCAACTTGCGAGGATTGATAGTATAAACAATAGGCTCCCACATCATGAAACCGTACGTAACTAATGCAAAAAATAAACGTAACATCAACCACCTGAAAAATTTTCAAGGAACGTGCCAGTGATTAAAATATTTTTTATAAAAGTTTGTTTCCTGCATACACTCTCCTTGAAAATATTTTTCCTACGAATTCATTCACTAAATCTCGAAAGCATAAAACACATTGGTTGCTTCTTTCACAAGAAAGGACATCCAAAATGAATAAATAACACAACCCTACATTTATTTCAACGACCAATTCTGTAACAGTTTAGCAAAGTATTGCTAAAAATTAATTTAATGCATCAGTTTCTAAAACATTGCCTTTAATAATATTGAAAAGCTGATAATAATAATTTGTTGTTCAAGATGAAAAAAGACAACAATATAAAAAAATGGTTTCAATAAATTCTTATATATGCAACATCTGTCAAATTTCTATTTACTAAAGATTATTTACTACTGTCATATATTTATTTATATAGGAATACTTGCAGATTAACAAGTGAATGTGAATTAGCAGCATATTAGCTTCCATGTCTAAGAAGAGGTTGATTTTCTTCTAAGTTATGGTTTCTTACTTGTTGTAGGTGATGTCAATGGGAACAAGTTTCGTGAATACTGAAGAATGTGAAGCCACAGGGCTTGGTGATGTGCAAGGTCTGA
>JAOSBK010000006.1:40617926-40649235 GCA_027568895.1 Erythroxylum shatona | reverse complement strand
ACCCCCGGCGTGCCTTGTGTTGTTTTGCAGGAACTCTTGTTAGAGACAGTCGAATTCATGGATCCAAACGACAACGTACGGCCTCACCAGAATCAGGCTGAACCAAATCCAATCTGGAATTAGGAGACTAAGTTTAATTAAACAAACTCAGATGTAAACTTGATTATTTGGACCTAATCAAATTTGAATTTGAATTTTTTTTGTCAAACTAATTATAGAAAATTAGGTCAAACTAACCCGAAGTAACCGGATTAAACTTACTGAGTATTTGACTGTAAAATCTAAAAGCACTTTTTTCATAGAAATAGTTTTTTCAGAAGCTAAAATACAACTTTTTAAGATGCTTAAATTTGAAGCTTTTCAAAAAAGCACTTTTTTAAGTAGATTTTTCAGATTAATTAATGAGCCTATTTTTAGTCCTTTTATCTTTATGTTTTACACATAATTTTCATAATACCACAAATATATCTTCACGTTTATTTTGAGATTTATATAATATTATTTGACTTTTTATATATTTTAATATCTATTTTTAATATTAATTTTACTTATATTATAATTCATATAAAAGATTTGGTTAAATATTTTCATTTATGTTTTATGTGGTTTAAAATTATGTAATAATTAATATATTGTGCTTTGCATATTGTTATATATATATATATATATATATATATTGAAGAGCAATATATTTTAAATAATATTTATATGCATAAACAGTTTTATTGCAAAATAAATATAGTTAAAATTAATAGTAATTCTTATTTTTATGTTTTCAAAGAGCCTAATGTATTGTATGAAACTATTTCAAAAAAGCTCTTTTTTAAATAACAGCCAAATAATCAACTAACTTCTTTAAAAAGCTCTTTTAAGAAAAACTCTACTAATAAAAGCTCTACTATATAAGTCAATCCAAATAGACACATATTTCATGCTAACCCTTGTATGCCTTCATCTTAAAAGTCCCACCAAATGTTAAAACAGATTTTGCGGCGGGCGTACATAAAAATTTTTCCAATAAATTTTAGTAAAGAATTGCTTGTAGATGTCATATGTGTGAGGAACTATGATATGGAAAAACAACATTAGGATATTGAATCACTGTTGCAGAGTTCACTGACAAAATAAATAACAGTTATGCCAATACAACAGAAAGTATAAAATCCAGTTTGAATCCTAGTTACAAGCTAATTTCATCAGTCTCATAAATAGAATAACGCACAACAAATATAAAATCTCTATAAAGTATCTTGTTCACTGACTGAAACTAACTGGATAAGTTCCCTTCTTTCAGGGTGTCTTAAACTTTTCGGACTTGAATATTGTGAGTAGATTGGAAACGCCAAATCGGTTGTCTGCCACTTCGAACAAGTGCTATCTCCTCTCCTTCCATTACCATCCCCTGATTCTGTAGAAGAAAACCCAGATTTCGTTATCATTCTGAACAACTATCAAGCGTGATGGCCTAACAATGAGTTGTCAAAACTTCTGGCAGCAAATAGTCGAAAGAAAAAATAACCATCTTGACCTTAATAACTTCAGGCCAATAGAGATCAATATGGTTGTTTGATTAGTTGCTTTCAGTCAGTCACTATGAGCATACAATATCTACAAAGATTGGTATGCTCCACTAGTTAGGGATAGGAATCCTATTCTGTAGTCGTCTTCTATGGAGAAATGCCCCTTAAAGTTATTTTATGTTTGTTTCGCATAATTACCAAATCTGATGGTCACAGAGCAAATGAGGTCCCATAGAAAATGCACATTCATGTCACCATAACTTGGCATAAAGAAAATTCACTGTATAAATTAGGTATCTTAATAAACCCGGCAATTACGCCAGATAACATTGTGCGTGTCCAGTGGATTCATGAAGGAACCACTTTTTTTCAAAAAATTAGGTCAAACAAATTAGTCAATATGTACCTCCAGGAGGTATCTAATCGAAGAGATTTCTGAGAAGGCAGCCAAGAAAATACTTACCTTGAGCAGTGATAAAGCATTTGTAAAGGTTTCTTCAGCATCATCAGAAAACTGCATGTATATAGGACATACTCCCTGATACAGAGCTAGTCTTTGTTGTATCCTCTTCCTGCAAGTTCATCAACGTCAAGCAATTCCGAAATCACTGAATCTAACTCTTATATGAACTACAACTAAACAGCACAGTATCCATAATTTGTAAACACAAATTGACGAGTCAGTGTAAACAAATTTATGTCCCTAAATTAACCAGCAGTTGCATAAAGATATACAATGAACTAAACTAAGTTTTTTAGGACTGTAGGAGGGTCCATTGTTCCTTCACTAAACAGAGAAAACCATAAGAAGTAAGAACGGACTAGTGAAATTTGAAGATTTTATGGCCATGGAGAACTCACTCATTTGTGAAGGCAAATATAGTGCCTTGCGGTCGATAATGGCTGAGTAATATGGCCATGAAACCAGTTCTGGTGAAAACAATAATTGATGTTCCAAGAGTGTTCGACATCATTGTTGCATGGTATGCAAACATCTCGCTCGTGTGGTTCTAGGAAAATGAAAGTAGAATTTTGTAAGTTGTGACTGATAAGCAGATGGAGAAATGGACAGGAAATAGAGAACACCTTAAAGGCTTGACCAAGATTAGGTGGCATTTGACCACCAACTATGGTTGCTTCTGTTCTTAATGAGACTGTATGCATAACTTTCACAGCCTTCAACGGGAATCTAGAGGGAGCAAAATCAACTCATTAAGTTTAAGAGGAAACTTATATATGCAACACCAATATGATGCCAACTTACTTTCCATGAGCAGTCTCTCCAGAAAGCATGACAGCATCTGCACCCTCACGAACAGCTATAGCAATGTCTGACACTTCTGCCCTGGTTGGAGTTGGATGAACAATCATGCTTTCCAACATATTTGTAGCCACAATAACAGCCTTTCCCATGCTCCTGCACAGCCTGATTATCTCTTCCTAACATTTAAAATAAGGAACAAATCAATCCAATCTCTACGAGGTGAGGTGGGTCATCATTTTTCTCCTAAAAAAAGATACCTGTAGCAACGGAACCTCCTCTATAGGGAGCTCTGCACCAAGATCTCCTCTTGCAACCATAGCCTAAATGAGAGAACCATGTATAACCATTAAGGACACTAAGCTGAATATTCAATTTCAACCCAATGAAATTAGCAACCAATAAGAAAAGCTGAAGTTGAATAACCCATATAAACATTCCTCAGCAACTCAAAAATACAAGGGCAAGATCTAAGACAATTACCCCATCGGATGCTGTAATAATTGAATGCAAGTTTGGTATGGAATCAGCACTTTCAATTTTCACAATGACATGTATATCTGCGCCACAACCTGCCAACATAGAATGAAAAAGTATAATGCTTCATGAATTTAAACAAATTACTGCATGTAGATTATGCCAATTATCTATATATAATATTTGAGAAAATTATTACTTTGCAAATAGTTCTTCAATTCATGAACCACTTGGGCATCTTTCACAAATGAAACAGCATAGAAGTCAACTTTGTTGTCCACTCCAAATTTTATATCATCCCAGTCCTTCTCTGCAGCAAAAGAATGTAACATCTATGCCAATTAGCCAGAAAATGCCAAAGGAAAAGAGAATAAGAGCTTAAGGCAAGTGTATCCATGGTGCAACCAGTGATTGAAGGCAGTGTTGCACTTTTTCCTCGAACATTTAGATGGCGTCTAGATTTCAGTTCTCCTCCATCTACAACTTCACATTTCACTGAATCTTCAGTCTTGGACCTCACCAGCAAAGACATCATACCACCTACAACATAAATCAAAATTCATCAATTCATATAAAATACAACAAGACCTCTTTCCTGTACTGAAAGTTTGTTTGAGTACAGATAAAGATGTATAATTAAATGATTTGGTTGATAAGTATAGCTATTTCTTAGCCAGTACATTTCATATCAGCAATTAAACTTTGATTAAAAAGGAAAAATCAGGTCATCGTACCATCAACAAGAAGCATATCACCCACTTCTACGTCATTAATGAAATCATCGTAGTTAACACTAACACAATCAGCAGTCCCAACCCCTCTACGAATTGTAAAAGTGAATTCCTGTCCAGGTGATAATGTGATTGGTTGAGGCAAGTCTCCACTCCTAACTTCAGGACCCTGACAACATAAACAATCCATGCAACCAAGACAACAAAAAAGATAGTTGAGTAAGATAGTTTTGTAGCTAGTTGTGTTTCATATAAAGCCTTATATAAATTTTCATTATTTTTCCACTCAAGGTGCAACTTTATGGCAACACACGTAAGCCAAGTCCCTGAAAAATGTGCCGCATAACCATATCTGGGATTGATGAGAACTGAACGTACCTTGGTGTCAAGCATGATAGCAATAACGTTGTCCTTGGACTGAGCATTATATTCTTTAACCAAGTCAATAACTTTTTGATGCGATGCATGGTCTCCATGAGACATATTCAGGCGAGCAACATTCATTCCAGCCTCAGCCAGCTTCCATATCATCTCCCTTGTATTGGTCGAAGGACCAATGGTGCACACAATCTTAGTCTTACGTCTAACTGTAGGCTTCGACCACATACCCATGGACGTGTCATCCCGAACTTGCTCTCTCTAATATAACAATAAATAAACAAAAGAATTGTAAACAACCAACTCTCCATAAGTTACAATTATCCCTTTCACCATTTACCATTCTCATATCGGAATGTCTCGCTACTAGAGTAAAATGTAGTACAGCAAACAAGTAACCACTTACCTCCGTTAAGCAATTCTCTTGCTTAACCAAAATAAATCCAAAAACTTCTACGAAAATAAAGCAGTATACTGATTTGGTTACTAAACGAATGACATAAGAGCAAACTCAACATTCAAAATTAAGAGAATCAAGCAGTAGAAATCACCACCAACCTTCGGTACATCTTCGGGCGTGACAGGGATGACTTCCGGCTCGGCACGAGTCGAGCTCTTAGCCACCACAATGTGAGAGCTTCTACGAGCAGTAGAGAAGCTCTTGCTTTTCTTCTCCTTCGTCGTCTTCTGTACCTCCACCAGCACATTCGACACAAAGCTTGAAGCTTTAAGCTTATCGGTTCTCTCAAGCCCAGAGCCGGAACCAAGCAATGAGCCGTGAATGGATCTGGTAGCCACCACTTGAGCCATTGGAGAAGGTTTGTTTGATCAGATAGAAGAAGAAAGGAACTTCCTTTTTTGTTTTGAGAAAAAGAAAGGAACTTCCTTTTTAATGGCTTAAATTTAAGGAGACTGAGGAAGAACAACGGAGGCTTTAGCCAAGTTATAGAGATCGCCGCCAATTTGGCGGAAATTGCAAGAGTCTCGCTTAGTTCGTATCGAAGAAATAGTACGTTTTCTGATTTTGGCTGCTTTAGTTCAAAAACAGCTGGAGGTTTGGTATTATTAATTGATAGTGTTCTTCAAACTGCGTCGTTTCGCCACACCGTAAAACGAGGTCGTTCTAAAAACTGTGATTTTGCTGGGCTGATATCTAGTAGGAAACTGGGCTGCAGGCTTTTGGATTCACACGGCCCATGTGAATAAGATTCCTCCAGTTAAACAACGCCACGTCATGAATTCTATGAAAGATTATGGTGTTGAGCAGTTGGCAATCTTTTCCCACTTCATTCAAAATCATTTGCAAGAGCGCGGGAAATTATTTAATCAAATTCTCGCCTCCGTAACCGTCTAGACTCTAGAATCTGCGAATTGCTCTCTCTCTCTCTCTCTCTCTCTTTCTGCCTTCTTCTCCGAAACTCTTCATAGGAGGTGAGATGTCGATGAAACGGATACGCAAGGTGTTTCTATGATCTGCTCCGGACTTAAACGTCTCCGGCGAGAATGAGGCCGGGAGTCGGATCTGCTACCACAAAGGAGAGCAGTGTCTAGGTATGTACCGATTACCGATCTCTGTAAGGATATGTTTGCTTTACGAGAAAAATAGGTTAAAAATTCTGGCGAAGCCAGAAATTGGTTAGTTTTTCTTTTTTTTTTTATGATAGCCGATGAATGATTGAATTTTTAGGCGCGATGATAAGGAATTGAGATAAGTATTTAAGCAAGAATGTAAATGGAACACCGTGTCCAAGGATTTGATACCAGTAAATGGATTAATCAGTACCTCAACATGATCATAACTTAGTTTTGAATGATGATGTGCATTTTTCCATCCAAATATATGGCGTTTAGGTTTCCTAGTTTTAGTCGTGATGGTTTAGGTATTATCTGTTCATTGCTCATGTTCAACTGAAGGTTTGGTGTTTCTTACATCGAGCCTTCCTTAAATGATATTCCTCAACAGATGACAGTGTCTTTCGGGTTTCAAGTCTGCGATTACATGTAGTCATAATCGAGTCGTTGTTTCACTTCTTGAAGTTCTGCAGTATTTATCTATGTTCACTTTTCTGCTGGATCATGGCTACTGCTTCGGCTTTTCAGTTTTCTATTTATCCTACTGTTGTAGTTTTCTATTTATCCTACTGTTGTTAATAACATTTGTCATGTGAAATTTCAGTGAAACTTCCACCGTGGATGACTGGAAAATGACCCGACTGGTCCTGACCTTATTTCGGAATATTCTCATCATTCAAGACATTTTCCTCTGCCGAAGGTTGCTCAATTTGTTGCTTCTTCTCAATATCACAGGTTCTTGAATTCCAAGGTGAGATACAGAGGTATCTTCAAATCTTGTGTTATACATATTGTGATGCATATAATGACGGTATCTTGTGCCCTTGATTTATTCCGTTTGCTTCGGTTTGATATTTTATTCACCTTCCATTATCTTTCATTGCGTGTTGCTGCCAATAACTCTTAAGAGCAATACCTTGAGAGATTATCTACTTGTTAAGTACTGCATGATATAACATGTCCTAGTTAAACTTGTGCATATGGTAAAAATTGGTAATCTGGCTGTTTTGAAATTTAGAAGGATCTCATGATTCTCTGGGGATGTCATGCTCTCTTGCTTTTTCTTGTGATATTAGTACTTCAGACCAAAATATAAACTTGATGATCTATACTTCGTTCATGATTGGTTTAGCTTCCATTAGCCAATAACTTGTGGTTCGACAGAGAGGATCTGTTTTACCCCCGAATGCTTTGGCATTTTTATTTAAACAGATATATCGCAAGAAGCTCATAATTACAAGTATCTGTCTGATGGTAGTTGTATTATGAAAATTATGGTAAATGTCTGCAGAGTTAAATTCTCCCTCCCCTGATATTCTCTTTTTTCTTGATATTTCATACATGCTCACTTCCATGCAGATTCGCTTTCTAGGTTTGGTACTTAAGTATTAACAGAAAACTCAAAGAAACCTAAAAAAGCTCATATCCTGCTTTATAAAATCTTTTATATTCTGGCCGATAAAGGAATGATCTCTCTCATCCCTCTTGAATCTCATCAAAACTTTTGATGCTCACGAACTGCCAAAAAGGTTCTTCCTTTGTTTCCAGGTCCTTTCTAATTTAGATATTCTGACACGCATTGGTTGCGGGACTTGGTAACTCATAAATGGTTCTAAAATCTTTCTCCAGTCAGGAAAGAGCAAGCATGCTGTCAACTATAAGATTTTGCATGACATGATATTGTTAACGTTGACATCCACCATTATGTTCTAGCTTTGTGGCACTTAAAATATACCGACTTTTCCAGAAAAAACAATCAAAGTCTAAACTTAGTGATTATTAAATATAAGTCGTGCATTTGTAAAGCAATACTCTTTTAAGATGTGTTTATAATTTAATGTGCGATGTATCATTTTTTTCAAAAATTAGCGCAAGCATTCTGCATTCTCAACTTCCGAAAACATAACTTGGGGCGAACAGTTAGGTCTGTATGTCAGTCCCAGCCTATCATGTGGTTGGTAAAATTTTACCGAATTCTCAACACCAACCATCGAGGACGCCATGTGAGCTTCTTAATGCATATTGCATTCTATTAATTTCTCCGAATAAATTGTTTGAATATCAATGTTTAGAGATATTTCATTTTCTGTCTATGAATTCGCTTTCGTTCTTGTCAGTGTTCTTGAGATATGCCATGTATTAACCTTCTTCTGCTAACGGATTGTATATGAAATCTTTTTGGCCCCTGTTCAACACTAAATCCAATTAAGTTCAGATTATTCGATTTAGACCCGGCTAAACTCTAAATCTTGCTAAAATGTCTCAACATTTTCTCCATACCTTCCAGTTGACTTTGCAAGGATCAGTTGCTAGTCCTCATCTACTTGGCAAGTCTTTGCAAGATCATGTTGATGGGTTCCATCTTTTAGTAACCCTTACAGGATGCCACGATAACATGTCTACAAATTGTTGATTCCAAGCCAGCCTTGGTTCACATCGGATTGTTATAAATTAATCCACACTCACTTAATGGTTAACAGGTTTCTAGGGTTCCATATTGCTTACACTAATCTTTATAACATTCCATTCATACATTGCTCCGTATAAACATAACATACTTGTACAAATATGATAAATGAGTTCCATGAAATTTGTCGATAACTTGAATTTTTCAAATTACAAATCAATACTATTTGCATGAGAACATTAGATACATTTGAGTCCTGGGAAGTAGTTCTAGTTCTCTCATAAGTGTATGAAACATGGTCAGTTTCATTGCTTTCTATATTGGCTGTAAATGCAACTTTCTTTTTTCGAACGGTGTTTAGATGCTAAATTAATGCTACCAAATATGAATTGTCGTATCACTGTGATATTGATTTTCTCTGTTGGAAAAGATAAATGACTCGAGTCCTATATTCTTTTGGTGTCAGGTTCAAACACCATAAACGATGCAGCAATACCATTACAAATTCACTAGTTCACAGCTGACCAAGTTCCGACTTGGGCTAACTTTTCTGCGTAAGAAGTCTGAAGCTCACTTGCAGTTGAAAGCTGTGGAAACTCGAGACTTTCTTGTCTGCCCAAGTTTCTCTTGCACTTCATTTTCATCTTAGTAGTGAATATGCGAATAATCCATCAAGCTTATTGTTAACGGATTCGTCTTGTAGTCACGAAAGCGAGGAAGCTATTGCCACCAGCAAAAGAGAGAAGTCACAGAAATATTCAACAAGCCGATATCAACTGATGACAATTCTAGTAAAGGAGTTGATGATGTTGCAGGAAGGTATATTCTCTTTAACCTGACTTTGTTCCACAATGAATTCCTTCCACTTTGGTGGTGAAAAATAATATGAACACTGTTATAATCGTCTATTTTTATCTAGCAGTGGAGGCACCCGTTCCACTATATTGAGTATATTCCGGAATTTATCGCCCAAATTTCATCGAGAGCACATCTAAAGCAACCAAATTTAGTGTGGCTTAGGGGAACTATTCTTCTGTTTTACTTAACTAAAATTTCTATTGTCTCATCTTATCTCATCCTACGGTTTACAACCAATTTGATTAAAAACTCGATTGATTTTATTATAATTTTAAAATTTTTTGGTGTTCAAATTTTATATAAAGGTGCCGTTTGTTAAGATTTTATATTAAACTTATTTTAAAATATTTAAAACTTGAAACTATTTTTAAAACAAACAAATAATGGCAGATTAGTAGAAATATATTTTTAAACTCTGATAGTTATTGTTGATCATTTAATTCAAAATTATTTTAAAATTTTAATTTAATCTTCACAAAGCAACAATTACCAAACATGTATCTGTAACGTATGACCTTTTTAAAAAACAAACAAAAACATATATTTTCAAATAAATAAATTCGAGCATTTAAAGATTTACAATCAAACATTTTTCTTTATTGGATTTTAAAATGAAATTTAAAATAAAAGCCATTAATATACATTTAAAATAAAAAACATTAATGTAGTTTGTTTTTCAAATTAACAAATTTTATCATTCATGTGATTTATATTTTTAGTTTAAACTTGTTAAATCATAAAAATAAATTTCCTTTTATGCCAACTTGATTTTGATGCTCATTAAATGAAAATAGCTGTTACTTTTTATTATTAGATTAATTAAATATCTATTTTTACCAATAATAAAATTAAATTATATTTATAAAGAATATAAGGCAGTAAGATTATAGCTTTTTAAAATTAATGAATCAAAAAAATCAAATATAAAAGTTTAAAAATTCTAATCAAATATTGGCGTTAAATTTTAAAAAGAAATCAATAAATCAGCAATTAAACTTAAATTAAACACCATTAATATAGTTCGTTTATTTAAATTATAAAAAATCATAAATTAAAGAACGTTCAGGACATATTGTAAATTTATGTAGCAATTTTTGAATCCATATTAAGTGTCAAAACGAAAGTTGAAAACAAAATTTTGCCCAAACACACATTGCTAGATTTGAAAAATTAAAAACCATTGAAGTAATATTGAGAACAAATGAAGCCCATTACTAATTAAAAACCATTGAAGTAATATTGAGAACAAATGAAGCCCATTACTAATCTGTTGCTAATAAATATTATAAACTAATTTTTTAAATTTTATTTATTACTTAGTGTATTAAATGCTATTATTTTGAAGATATGAGAAATTAATGTTAACAAGTAAATTCCTATTTTGTTTTAAAACAAAGAAATCGAAATTCATTAAGTGAAAACTAAAATGAACAATTAAAATATTAGTCTTCTATAAGGAAATAGCTATTATTTTTTCGATTATCATTAAAATTAATATTTAATAAGTTGTAAAAGTAAGTTGTACTTAATAATTTTGGCAACATTTCAAATATTCTAAAAGAATGAATTCTATTATTTTTTGATAAATTTAAAAATTTTCAAGTTTAAATATTTTGTATTTTATATTTATTAATATTGATAAAGAAATTATAAAACTATTATTTACTTAACTTAATTAAAAATATTGTTAATATTAAATAATTAAAATAGCACCTATCTAGTTAACAATGAATGAAGAATGTTATAAAAAAAACAAAAACAATATTTTCTACTTCTAAATTAGTAAGACAAGAAATCAAAAAAAATTGTAAACAAAATAAAAAAATGTTGTCTCAAAGTGTAGTGTTCTTGATTAAAGAATGACAACGTGGTGGTGCCAGTTTTAGAAAACTCACTTGAAACCATGTATTTCGGAATTTATCGAAGAAGTTCGAATACGTCAATGTGACAAAGGAACGTCTTTGAAAAGTGCTCTAGTGCAGCAACTTTTCAGTTAGGTGACCACATTAGTTCCATTAACAATGAAGTTTTTTATCGACTTTGGACTTGTGCAGAGAAACCAAGTAAAGCGTTCAACTAAGGTTCATGAGAATTACTTATAGACGCGTATGTTGCCTGAGGAAAAGAATAGAGATAGCGGCACCAACTAATGGATTGAGGCATACTAAAGTAGAGACTGCTACAAGATTACAAATACGAGACTAAAGTATAAGAACAAGTGCTACAATTGAGCTATAGTTTGTATTTTGTTTTAAGAGACAAATCTCATTGATGGTTTTTATTAATGTTGATTTACTGTATATACTTTTAAGAAGCCATTTAAAAGCATTGTTTAAGTTCAAAAGTATAGAGTTGTATAAATTCCTAAAACTTTGTCATTATTCGTTGCTCAACCTCGAAGTGAAATTACTCTCCACCAACCAAAATTTAAGTAATGAACATAAGTCGAAAAATATCAAGAAAGTCGAATGATTATATGATATAATAGACCTGTCACAATTCAACGAGCACTTTATCAAAGTTTAAAAGTATAGAAATGTTTAAACGCTTAAAACTTGTCATGGCTTGTTCAGTATGGAAATAAGGGCATCGTGGCAATTACTCTTCACTAACCAAAAGTTCTGTTGGGCTTTTTCTTGACTCATTAAAACGATTAAACTCAAATTCCCGAGTAATTTAAGAATGGAAATAGTTGCCAACTAGGGAATATCAAATTGATATTAATCAGTGTCTTAAAAAAAAAAACCTAATCGTTCTATATTATAAACCATATATAGTAGACCTATTACGATACAATTCTAACAGTTTAACACTCAAAGTTTAACAAATATTTTAACCATTAACCTCCCAAACATTTCGATTCATTAATCCAGCCCCAAATGCGTTTATATTAAACTAGATTACTATCTGCTCAAAGATACGATTCTACCATGTTTGTCCGTTTCATAAATCTGGACATTGTGAAGGCTTGAAAGTGTTTGGACGAGAGGCTGTACAAGGCAAATTTTTAGGCCCAACCCTGCCTCATCTCTATCTCCGGCCTAAGCCCGCTCAGCTAATTTTTACGAAGGTTAAGCACGTTCAAAAAATTTCTAAGCTTTCTACAAGTTTGGGCCGGGTTGGGTGTATGATGATAACCTTAGTCCATGTTTGATCATCATCAATGGGCTTTAGCAAAACTGGGTATGTAACTCATGCCTAGTTTCATTTATATATTTTGAAGAATGAGAAATAAGGTTGTCAACAAGTTGATCTCAAATCATAGTTTTCAGACAAAAAAAGTTGTTTAGATTCGGGTGTCAACTTAGAACTCGGCCTAGAAACTCCATAAATCCCGTAATGAGAATGGCTGGTCCAAATTTCGAATAAAATGGTAATCATGATGTGAACAAAAGGCGTCTTGGTGACTGGTCAGTTAAATGTTGTCCACTTTCCTTGTTAGCCTTTTTAGAGAATCCAAAATGGAAAGTAGCTAAATAGTTGAGGAACTGGTAAAAGTACCTGTGGCAACTCCTTGATCCAAGGACATGAGCTTAGTTTTGCAAACTCTCGAAAATCTGAAATTGCAAAGCAGTGAAGTTATCCTATTGCCGATAAATATTGAAGCAAAGTACACGGGATAATTCACAAACAACGCCACGTCTTCATCGAAATCATGATGAAAATTACATTTCTAACCGGACTCAAACTAAAAATACTAGTCTTTATCAGGCCCAGAACGGATCGAGCTTATGCCATAATCTGAGTACACAGTAATTTGTAATTTGTAGACCGGCAGACATGCATTCTGAATTTCTGATAGTTAAGATGTAAACATATTTAAATGCACAATATAAGTTCACAAAACCGTAACGGTTGATCAGTAGGCTTCCTTTTTATCCTCTAAATGAACGCAAATATGCAATAGGTAAAGCTGCGTCTTTTAACATTTAAACCAAAAATGATCAACAAAATTATTTTCAAAGGAAAATTTTACGTAATAAACAATTAGTGGACATAATTGACCATTAATGCTATGCACGATCAAATCAATATTTTGATAAAATATATTTTATTTATTTAATGGAAGCCATCAAATAATAAACATGTAGCTGTTCAGCCATTTCAAATTCTCATTGTGGATTTCCACAGTGACGATAAAGGTCTGAGAATCTGAAGAAAAAAAAAACACATACTATTATACCGGTGTTTCAACCAAAAGGACACCAAACATACGGAACATTCCACTAATTGCAGAAACTGCTTAAATATTTCCTTTGTCAATGAAGCATATCGAAGTAATTGCAGGTGGTATATTCCTTTTTCTCACATATTCACTGGACTGCAAACAAATGTGAAGATCTGAGACGGAACAGGAATATACCATATGTATCTATATCATCATGTTCCATGCAGTTAATGATGCAAATCCCTAAGCGTCATAGTGCCCCCTAAAACAATGATATCCGTATTATTCTCTATCTCAAAATCGAATCTTTTATCTGGTGTCTGTGTCAGAGCGGGAGAGAATACTACTACAAAGTGGACTTCCAGTTCATTATTAAGTTGGTTAATATCTTTCTTGATGGCTTACTGTTTTCTTCTCTGAGCTCATCTTCAAAAGGCAGGAATGTGTGGTTTGTTTAAGAACATGGAGTTCAAAGTCCAGTCAGTAACTTCAACACATCACAAATACAACGACGTACAATGTTCTCTCATGAATTATTTGGGAATGAAGTAAGAAGTCTCCCTATAGGCTTTCATGATTGAGCAGGTATTCTCCATGGGTGGAAAACAAGTATAAAGGAATGAGAGGACATCAACGAACATGACCTTTTTTCTTATAACAATGTTACTACACATATCCAAAAGCACAAAGAATAGACGTGCCAGTATACTTGTGTGACAGAACAATCAAACCAGATTTATTTCATTCAAGAAGACTGCATCAGCTAAACTTTCAGAAAACAAACGGCAAAGGCTTCCATACTCGATGAAAAGGCGAAGTCTCATAGACAAATTCCATAGCATAATCATATATGTTAGAATAAAAAGACTTTCCAACGTATACTAAGAATTGTAATCAAGCGGTAACAACGCCTACTACAGTTCCTTGGAAAGGTAAACCCTAAACTGAGGCTCGAAGCTCTGATTCTTCGAAAAAGGAATAGCTACGAAGACAAAGCCAATCCAGAAATAACATTTCTCGCACACAATATACGAACAAAGCGCAAAGATAGAGCCAAACTCACCGAACCACGGAGTCGAGTCTGTATCTCGCAGAAGCAAATCATTAACAGCCAATCCAAAGCACTCAACAACCTTACCGCCCCTCGTCGATTCCGTGCATTTCGACGGTTACTGAGACCGTGCTCTTACTACTCTTTTGAACTTAGAGTTCTCGATTATGCGATACTAGGTCGATAACTCTAAGTTCGAAAGAGCGGTTACAGCCTCAGGAACCGTAGAAATGCACTGCCTGAAAAACCGAAGCAAAACAACGAATCACTCCGCCTGAACCGCAGGAATCTACACCACAAAGATCACCTCCAGTAGTCCATCAACTTGCAACCACTCTCCTATGCTATTGATAACTAACTCTAGAAAGCTTCTACAACACTCATGAAGCCTCTAAACCAGAGACTCTCTCTCTCTCTCACCCATATTCGCTCATTTTCCTAATGTATAAGAAGTGGGCGAACCAGAATTCGTTTTGAATTTGCGTTTCCCTCCTAGTTAAAGTCCTAAAGCGGCGTCGTTTAACTCTGGTTACTTGAGATGTTTCGACGTTTCAGATACAGTGAATCTGCTTTGTCTCTGGCCAATCCGATCCCGCGGAACGATCATCTCTTTTCATTTTGATTTGCCGGCCTTTCAGTTGGGGCCTTGATATTATCATATTTACTACTCTGTCATTATAAAGCTTCACAATTTGGTTATACAATATTGAAATTAACAAATCAAATCTAAATGAATTGATTTCAGCAATGTTATTTTGGTGTGACCTAAGGTTTTAGACCATTAACCTAACTTAATATCATTTCTAATCATAATTCTCGGATCGATTATAATTAGTCAATAATATGTTAAGTTTAACTACGAGTTAACTTTTCATAATAACGATATTGACATTATTTTAAGGATTCTTATTTGACTTTATTCGATCCAAAATTCATAATTAGACAAACGTTTTTGAGTCGTTAATAATATTTTCATATTCAAATTATATTGGATTTAACCTAATGTCAATTGGCTTCATACCAAACTTAGAGTTTGTATCTAGACTTAATTAGGTGTCAAATTGAAGTCAAAGATTATAATTAAAATTGATTGAATTTTAGATTGTAAATTTCATAGTATAGTTAAAAGCGGCTTGATTAAATTTATTAAAATAGTATTGTTGGTTTAATTTTAACAAAATATCGTCATTTTATTATATAATTAAATAATTAGTTAACTAAAAATAAAATTGCATCATTTGACTCAAACATAATCAAAGATTAAAATATCATTCTATTGGCAACATTAGAATGTTGGAGAAAACAATGTAAAAAATGACCAACTAAATCAAAATTTGAATGTTCATCCACCTCATCCAACCCAAGCTATCTAGGTGACATTGTAGAACTACTACACGCAGCAAGAGACGATGGTTGAACACTACTGGTTGTGAAGGAGCTGAACTGATTGAACTCTCTCTTCATGGCCTTGTACACATGTTCCAATCCTTCCTCAACCAACTCAAGAACAGTTTGTGGCATTGGTGGTGTGTTGATCTCCAGTGATCCTTCTAACATTTTCACAACTTCCCCCATTGATGGTCTCACAAAAACATCATCTTGAATACACCAGAAAGCGGCCTCAAGTGCTCGTGTTAGCTCTTCTTCTACTACTGTACCTCCAAGCCTTCTGTCCACAGCTTTGATTGGGGTCCCATTTTTCATCTCCTGGAAAAAAAAAAAAAAGGGGGCTAATTATGTTAATATACACACGTTGAGACCTCTAAAAATGTAAAAAAACGTAACCATACGGGCTTTTCTTATATTTTTATAAACAGGTTTAAGATCTTTTTCAATTTAATGTAACTTTTTAGAATTAACTTAGTGATTAATTTTTTAAATTTTGTACAAATTAAATCAAACATTGTTTTTGCTAATAAAGTTAATAAATAAACATTAACGCAATATTTGAAAGATACATAAGCAAAAACAATCTTAATTTATACAAATTTAAAAATATTTATCACTAAATTTAAAATTTTAAAATAGTTTAACACTAAATTGAAAAAATACTAATGAAAATACTTGTGATGTAAACATAAAAAGTAAACTAATCAAATAAAACTAATATGATAATTCAAATTAACTCTTATCTCTCACTCAAATTAATTAAACTTAACTTAAGCTCGATTTATGTGTAAGAGATGACTTTATATATTACACATAAATCGAGCTTAAGTTAAGTTTATATATATATATACTATTTAATCGGTATAAATATAATATTTATATTTATATTGTATATTATTATTATTTTTAAAAAATAAAATGTGAGATAAATATTTGAAAGACACGCAGAAAAAGCGATCCTAATTTATACAAATTTAAAAAAATTATCACTAAATTTAAAATTTTTAAATAGTTTGACACTAAATTAAAAAAATACTAAAAGGTTAAACATTTTTAATAAGTTATCCATTTAATAAACTTTAAGAAAATTCTTTAATAGTTAAAATCCTAAAAAAACCTTTTTTCAAATTTTCAATTGCCTAAAAAAACTTTTCTCCTTAAATTTGATTAAAAAATAATAACAAAATACATGTGATGTAAATATAAAAAATAAATTAATCAAATATCACTAATACGATAATTCAACTTAACTCTTATGCCCCACCCAAATTAATTAAATTTGACTTAATCTCAGTTTATGTTTAAGAGAAAGACTTGAATCATCATATATGTACAATGTATTGTTTAATCGATACAAATATGACATTTATATTGCATATTTTTATCATTATTTTTAAATAAAATACTAGAGAAGGGAATTATTTTGAAAATGAAAAATTAAAATAAATTTTGTCAAAATTGTAAAAAAAAAAAATTATAAAAGAGATTTAGTGTATACCTTAAAAGCCCACCCGGGATAAAAGAAATTTTCAGCGTTAAAAGACATGTCGAGGTTTCTTCTGCCACCGATGATCTCCAGAAGAAGCATTCCATAGCTGTAAACATCAGCTTTCACTGTTATAGGCCTGTTGCTAACCCATTCAGGAGCTAAATACCCTCTAGTGCCTCTAACCATAGTGACCACTTGTGAGTGTTCTCTTCCCATCAACTTAGCTAGCCCAAAATCTGAAATTTTTGGACAGAAATTCTCGTCTAGCAGAATGTTTTCAGGTTTTATGTCGCAGTGGATGATCCGATCCCTGCACTGTTCGTGGAAGTACGCAATTCCTTGAGCAGCAGCAAGAGCTATGTTGAAGCGAGTCGACCAATCCAGGAGTCTGTCTCTGCAGTTGTGTGATGGGAAGATCCACTTGTCCAATGATCCATTTTTCATGAACTCGTAAACAAGAAGACTTCAAATGCAACATTTTTAATAGAAAAAAGTAGAGTTAGGACTATGTCATAAGAATTAAAACATGACAAGTTGAAGATTATACTTTATTTCCAACGCTTCCTATTTTGTGAGAGTTTGAAGAGGGTCATCGATGTATATAGTCTTCTCCTTATATTTTTTACAAAGAAAGTATTTCCGTGATTTGAATATATGATTATTTTAGTCACAAAGAAATTATCGACTAATTACATAAAACTAATATTTAGAAGAATTAGGTAGCTTTTTATCTTTGCCTACATGATTTTTAAGTTTATTGTGATAAATACATTAGTTGTTATATATTCATATTTTTATTTGATAATAAAAAACATATAAAGACGCTAAATAATTTCTCAACAAAATATTAATAAAATTAACTTTTAAATTGACTTATCTAAATTTTAAATATTTAATTAACAAATTAAATCTTTACTATTCAATAGATTAAGTTTAGATTGTTTGAACTTAAGGATAAAAAACCGGTCCAAACGATCTGAACTCCATCTCCATGGCCCAAGATCGGTTCGAGCCTGCTCAGGCCATGCCATTTGGCCGAACATAAACAAAAACAAAAAACTTTAAAAGGATTTACAGCTAAAGATAGAAACTTGTTAAGCTTACCGGTGTGATCCCTCGGAGCAGTAACCACATAAACGAACCAAATTCAAGTGGTGCATAGAGCCTATAATGTTCACTTCAGTAATAAATTCCCTCTCTCCATGTGGTAAGACCTTGTCAAGTTTCTTTACAGCTATCAAAGTTCCATCCGCTAAGCTTCCTTTATACACACTCCCAAATCCTCCTATCAAAACAATATTAGCAAAAGCTTAGTTAGGCCAGTCCTCTGTTTCTACACGGTGACAATATACACTTGAAGTTTATTACCTGTTCCAAGAAGCTGGGAGAAATTCCAGGTACGTATTTGCAGGTCACGGTAGCTAAAATTTATTGGAGAACCAGAAAGAATCAAAGCACTTTCCATAGCTCTCTTCAGAGATCTCCTCCTATGGACATTGTAGTATAATAATAAACAGAGTAGCCCAATGAGAACCGCCATGCTCAATGCTATAGGAAGGACCACAACCTTCTCAGGAGTAGTATCAGAATCTTTGTCAGAAACCCTTTTGCCGGATCCTGAAACCATAGTCTCATTCGAGTTTGATCTAACCTTGACGAATAAGGTAGAACTAGTGTCCTCGTATCCACCAAAATCCAGACTTCTCAATACCCAACAGTAAGGATTCTCATCATCAAGCCCGTAAACGGAAGCCACACACTCACAGTCTGATAAACAAGCGTCGCCACACTTTGTCACTGTAGGAATATCACTGTAATTTGCTACAATCGAAAGTTCTGAGAAATAGTAATTTGTTTGTTGCACAGGTTCAATCCTCAAACCCGAGCTATCATTTTCATTTCCAGGACCACATTTTCCTACCGATGATGAATTCTGTGAGCACTGCAAATCTGTTCCTAGTTTGGAAGTGCCAGGGAGACATGTACATGAAGCATTAGTCTTGCTTCTGTCCAAATTACATACACCATTCCCACAAATTCCTGCAATATCGCAAGGATTTGAAACTGCAGCCCATTCAGGAACCCATTGACGAGATCCATTCACGTCATTGTCCCATCTGTACAAACGTATATTCCCATTAGTCTCAAGTATCAATCTTCTAAGAACTGACGACTTGGTCGAACGATTAGTAGCAGAAGCCAATCCATCATCATCAGCATCATTTTTGTACACATAAACAGCTCCATTTGACGACTCACCATACACAATCCCAAAGCTTCCTGCCTCGTCCAACACTGCAACTACATCACCGGTAACGTTTGAAATGTCTGGTCCATTCCAGTAGGAATAGTTATTGTACGCTTCAGGTGAACTATAATCAGACGGCTCAGGCAGGTTATAGGTTAGTGCGAGGCTTAGCGAAGTGGGCTGTTGCAGCATCTTGAGAGAGTAATACCCACCGTGAAGAGGTGATGTTGCTGATGTCAGTTCGAGAGACACTGTCAAGGGTTGGTTTGGTAGGAGTGTGTCCGATGGATGTAAAAAGCTTTGCCAAGCAGGTTGGTTCGTTCTGGTGTACAGTATGAAGTTGCCGGATTCCTCAATGACTGCGGTTTCCACGCCCGCTCCGGTGGTGTTTGAGGACCATACGGTGGCACTCCGATCAACAAGGAGGAGGTCGCCGGTGGTGTCTAGCTCCAGGAACGCGTCCTTGGTTACCGGAGAGTTTCTATTTAGATGACACCATTGAGCAAAAAGCAAAGGGTTGGCTTAATGAAATTGAGCATCATATTACCTGCGAGAGCTTGTGTAAAGAATAAAGATAGGAACATGGTTTTGATTTCTTTTTTTTGTTGTTGTTAATATTGTAAAAATATAAATTCAGTATTATTGTTATTTTTTTCTCAAAATAACAGTAATTGATTATGAGAAAATGGATACCTCCTTCAAGTATAAGGGAATTTATTAAAAGCAAATCAAGTAGTGTTCATTAATTGATTTAAAAATAAAAATTTTTATATTTAAATAAATTTATATGTTCATTTTTTACCTGAATATTACTGGTATTACGAGATAACTAACTCCAAAAACTAACTTGAAGAGTGGAGAGCTCGTAAGTCTATAAATCTCACATCTGTTTCTTTTATTATGACAATTAGATTGTAACATCCCACCACGTTTTGGAGCCCAAACAACTACAAGTTGGCTGTGCACTAGGCTTTTTCTAGTCCTGGGCGATCACTGCTATATTGACGTCACTACCCACATACCTACAGGTTAACTGTATGCTAGATCTTTTTTAGCCCAGAGCAAACACTATAATATCGACGTCACCACTCATAAGCGTGGCACGAGGATTTGAAGAAATAGTAGTGACTCTGATATTAATTATTACAGATCTTATGAAAGAACCAGCCCCAAAAATTAACTTATAGGGTGAGATAACTCATGACCTTATAAACTCACGTCAGTTTCTTTTATTACTTACTTAAAAATCGTGGTTTTACCCAAAACGGACTTGTAATTCATAACGAAACATAAAACTCATAGGAACAAACCTGTTAGCTGACCAAACCACGGCTTGGTCTCCAGGAAGATCAGCAAACCAAATTGCAAGTTGAAACCGGTCCTTAACGTCTGCTTGAGTGAAACCAAACGCGAAGGTCCCATTGTCCGAAACCAGTGCTCGGTTTTCACTAGCCAAAAGTCTCGAACCCAAACCAAACTGGCTAGCCATGTAGCCTTGCACTAGACCAGTTAAGACCAAGCCGAACAGGACCAAGTTAGCAGAAGCAGCCATGTGAGGGATATCAACTAGCCAGTGAACCAAATTATTGCCAAAGACAATACGAGGCAATGCGCTTGCCTTATATAATACAAGTGAGAACAAAGCTAAAGAAAAGTTTGAAGATCATAACACGTAATACAGTGGTTGGTGAGCTACAACTTTGAAAAAGAAACAGGAGATCGAGTGGTCGGCTTCAGAGATTAGTGGTGAGAGTTATTTTCAACCGAACTACACCGGCCATGAGAAAAAAAAAATTCAATTTCGATTCAACTCGATCCGCAATCAATGAAGAAAACTATATATTTGCTCGAACTCGGATTGTTTTAAATCTTAGTGTCATTACTTATCCTTGTGTCACAACGTTAATCAATTTGTTTTACTGAGGTATGTTGTCGTGAGGATCTTGCCTTTGTGTGTGGACCAGCCAAGAAAGGAACCTGTTGAAATGGGAGCACTTGGTTAATTATTTTTCTACTATAATTAAAGCATAACAATCAATTATTAGTTGCAGCTTTCAATAGTCCATTCGTATTGAAGTTCATAACGATTTTTCAACGTATTGACATCTCAACCTTGACAAATTGTCTCATCCAAGGAGCGTTTGTTTGCTATAAATGGTAATACAACATCTGTCTGCAGTTTCCCGAGCTCGGCCCACTTTGATCTCGCTTTGAGTTCGAAGTGAGATCAATCTCGCTTTGAGTTCGAACCTATTAAAACTTCGGGTTGGATCTGCCAAATATAACAACAGTAACAGGGAAAAGAGAATTGAAGTTTCTCGTGTATTTCATCTGTAGCTTTACAAGTTATATATAACACTATGTACAACGAAAAAGCCTAATCTATCGTAAATTCAAAATACACAATCCTTATCTAATAATTCAAATCATTCTTATCCTTTAATTCAAATCAATCTTATCCTCAACACCCACTCAAGTTGGTGCGAAGATATCACAAACACCCAACTTGAACACAACATTTTGAAACGAGCTTCTTGAAACCCCTTTAGTTAATATGTCTGCTAACTGATGATCAGAGCTAACAAATGGAAATGAAATAATCTGCGCATCTAACTTTTCTCTAATGAAGAACCTGTCTATCTCAACATGTTTAGTACGATCGTGTTGTACAGGATTCAGAGCAATTTCAATCGCGGATTTATTATCACAGTGAAGTCTCATAGGTGCATCCAAACCAAAACCAAGTTCCTCCATTAATCTCTTCAACCACAATAATTCACAAACACCAAGGGCCATACCTCTAAACTCAGCTTCAGCACTTGATCGAGATACTACCGCTTGTTTCTTGCAACGCCAAGTCACTAAATTTCCACCCACAAATGTAAAATACCCACACGTAGACCTTCTATCATCTAATGAACCAGCCCAATCTGCATCACTATATCCTTCAACTTGCAAATGGCCATGACTAGAATAAAGAAGTTCTCTTCCGGGATAAGCCTTTAAGTATCTCAAGATCCTCGTGACTGCTGCTTCATGGGTTTCACGAGGGTCCTGCATAAACTGACTAACAAGATTGACAGCATAGGAAATATCAGGTCTAGTATGTGATAAATATATAAGTTTCCCAACAATCTTCTGATAGCGTCTTTTGTCAACCTGAGGTGCTCCTAAAGATTGACATAGTCTTTGATTTTGTTCAATAGGAGTCTCAGCAGGTCGACAATCAAGCATCCCACACTCAGCCAATAAGTCTAACACATACTTCCTTTGAGATAGAAAAATACCATGCTTGGACTGAGCAACCTCAATGCCCAGAAAATATCTTAGCTCTCCTAGTTGTTTCATCTCGAACTCCTTCGCTAGATACTTCTGTAAAGACTCTTGTTCTTCCAAATCGTTACCTGTTAATATCATATCATCGACATACAAAATTAGTGCAGTAACCAAATTTCCTCGATGTTTAAGAAATAAGGTATGATCAGCACTACTCTGAACATAACCAAAAATCTTCATTGATTTAGTAAATCAACCAAAACAAGCTCGGGGCAATTGTTTCAGTCCGTATAAGGTTTTATGCAACCTGCACACTTTATTTGTTCCTGTATATTCCTTTACACTAGGAGGAGGATCCATATATACCTCCTTAACTAAATCTCCATCCAAGAAAGCATTTTTTTACATCAAATTGAAGTAAGGGCCAATTTTTATTTGTTGCAATAGACAATAAGACTCTCACAATATTTAATTTAGCCACAGGTGCAAAGGTCTCTTGGTAATCTACCCCATATAATTGAGTATAACCCTTACCCACCAAACGAGCCTTATGTCTTTCCACACTACCATCTGCATGATGTTTAATTACAAAAACCACAACGACACCCCACAGTCCTCTTCCCTGCAGGCAAGTCAACTAAAGTCCATGTCCCATTAGCCTCCAATGCCCCCAATTCTTCCTCCATAGCCTTAGTCCATTTTGGGTCTTCTAATGTTGTCTACACATCACTAGGAATAGAGACAGAGGATACACTAGGCACAAATAATGCATAAGAACCATTTAACCTGTGAGTAGAGACAAAATTCACTATAGGAAATTTAGACTTGGATGAAATTTCAGGCTCATATCTAGTAGGTGGTTTCCCTTTATTAGCACGAACAGGTAATTGATAAGTAGAACGGAAAGAAATTTGTTATGGTTTAGACTGGTTTGAGATAGCTAAGTCAAGAGGACATACCTCAGAAGGAGACATTGGTTGTGCTGAAGAAGAAGAAGGAGATGTACTGTCTAGATTCTACTCACTGGAATTATTATTATGTGCAATACAACTGGGAATAGGACGTTCATCAAACATCAGATATTGTGATTCCATTGACAAATCCTTTACTTTTACGTCATCTCCCCCCTGAAGTAAAGTGCTAGATTTATAAAACAATTCATGTTCATTAAAGACAACATCTATAGTTACAAAAACCTTATTAGAAGAGGGGTGGTATGCTTTGTACCCTTTTTGTTTAGTACCATAGCCAAGAAAAACACATTTAAGTGAGTGTGGAGTAAGTTTAGTGTGCTAGTGAGCAAAAAAATTGACATAGGCAACACAACCAAAAATTTTGGGGGGTAATCGCACTATAGAGGGTAAATCATGATATTAGAAAGTTCTTGCAGAGGAGTTTGATATTGTAAAACATGTGTAGGAGTTCAATTCATTAGGCAAACAGTAATGGTAACTGCCTCAGTCCAAAAGAAAGTGGAACGTCACTATCAATTAAAAGAGCTTTAGCAACATTTAAAATATTTCTATTTCGACTTTCAGAAATGCCATTCTATTGAGGAGAGTACACATAAGAAGTTTGATGCTGAATACCCTTCTCTTTAAATAAATTTTAGACAGCATTTGACATATACTCACTACCATTATCTGATCGAAACATTTTAACCACAGAATGAAATTGACAAAATTATGAATTATATCAAAAACGTCACGTTTAGATTTCATCAAAAATAACCATGTCATTAGAGTCTTATCATCTGTAAAAATGATAAACCATTACATACCATTGTGAGAGGTGGTAGGTGAAGGACCTTATATGTCAGTATGAATGAGATCAAATGGCAAGGTAGATATAGATTCAGACAATGAAAAAATAGTACGATGATTTTTTGCCAAAATGCAAGTCTCACAAAAAAAAATCAGATAACGTAAATCCTTTGAACATGAAAGGAAACAACTGTTTCAAATAAGCAAAAGATGGGTAGCCTAAACGCCTATGCCATGCCCAAATATTTATTTTATTTTGTTCAAAGTGATGACTACTAGCAAGATGAGCAACTGAACCAGTCGAATTTGGAACAGAATCCAAAAAGTTCAGCCCATTCTTTTCCATACCACTGCCAATCGTCTCCAAAGTGTGGTTGTCCTAAAACACACAATCAACAAACAAAAATGATATTGTGTAATTATGGGATTTGGTAATTTGGCTAATAGATAAAAGGCTGCTATCAAGGTCAGGCACATAAAGTACTTCATTAAGAGTAAGAGAACAAGAGATTTTGATTTTACCAATACCCTTAACTTTTGATGATTCACCATCAGCGGTAACAATGGTTTTTTTAGAAACAGAAGAAGAAAGGTCAGTGAATTTTTCTCTATCACATATCATACGATCAGACGCACCAGTATCGATATTCCAGCCTCTACTACTAGTAACAGCTTTAGCAATATCAGATTTTGAAATACCTGTCTATGCTATCAGACTAGTTGCGATCATATTGTTTGACTCCAAACCAGTAAGTTCTCTAGAATCCTTCTTACCGCTGTCACTTTTATTCTTTCCTTTTGGGTGCCAATTAGGAAGGCCATGAAGCTTGAAGCACTTTTCAACCAGATGATTATCCTTTTTACAGTGTGTACAAAATTGTAACCCCTTTTTATCATTTTTCTGAACAACTAGTGCCACACCATCATTAACAACAGTAGAACCATTCATGACCTCTTGGCTATTTGCTTTAGAGCACACAGTTGCATATGCACCTTGCAAGTTGGGCAATGTTTTGGTAGCTAAGATCCTTCCTTTAACACCATTAAGATGAGGATCTAGACTAGAAAAAAAAGATATAAACCCTCTATGCACTAACCACCATGTTATACATTTCAACATCATCATAACACTTCATATGACACTTATCAATGGCATCAACTTCTTGCCACAATTTCTAAAGAAGCCCAAAATAAGAAATAACAGAAACCCTAATTTGACGTAAATTGAGAATTTCACATTATAATCTATAAGCTCAAGAAGCATCTTCACTTATAGAGTATGTCTCACAAGCAATTTCCCAAATTTCTTTCACTATTGACAAACAAAGAAATAAGGAACCAACCTCCTTTGTCATTGAGTCAAGTAACCACGATTTAATAAGGCAATTCTCATCTTCCCAGGATTCATACTCTTTAGATGTAGTATCTGATGGGGCAGCTTTGGAACCTAAAATGTACCCCCATCGTTTGTGGCCTCTGAGTTTATATTGGGCATTTAATGCCCATTCAATATAATTGGTACCATATGGTTTTTCAGGGGTAAGGGTAGAAGAAAGCTCCTACATTTTTATAGTAGAAGAGTTGGAATCAGTAGGTAGAATAGGGTTTGACATTTATCCAGAATCAATTATTTGGCTCTGATACCATGC
This sequence comes from Erythroxylum shatona, assembly GCA_027568895.1. Classification (NCBI taxonomy): domain Eukaryota; kingdom Viridiplantae; phylum Streptophyta; class Magnoliopsida; order Malpighiales; family Erythroxylaceae; genus Erythroxylum; species Erythroxylum shatona. Next base: position 40,622,998 of record JAOSBK010000006.1, on the reverse strand, counting down.
CAAATATAACAACAATAATAGGAAAAGGGAATTGAAGTTTCCTGTATGTATTCATCTATAGCTTTACAAGTTATATATAACACTATGTACAATGAAAAGTGCCTAATCTACCCTAAATTCAAAATACACAATCCTTATCTAATAATTCAAATCATTCTTATCCTTTAATTCAAATTATTCTTACCCTCTAGTATCCTCAATAGTCTTTCCTTGGTCTTCCTTGAAGGAAATTGCCATTACCTTCTTCAGAGTTCTCAACTATGACAGCAATGAAGTTATCAATGTTGTCCAAAGTACAAGATTGAATGTAATTAGGGTCTAATTTCTCCATTAGGTTCTTTTATGTATTGATCATGGAATTTTTCTTTTGCTTTCTAATTGCCTATAATGGAATTAAAAATATAGTGCTTTGGGTGCCTAAGAGAATGTGAAAATCTCTTACGTAAGTAAACATAAAGATTTACAATTTTCAGGATCAAAATTGGTTAGAACCTTCTTGGAGGTAGTGCTACTTCTTTTATGTCAGGCTTGTTTTCCTTTTCGTATGGTTTTATGTGAAATGTAAGGGTCACAAGAAGTGAATGTGCTTACCTTTACACTGCATAGTTCATCTTATTTAGAATGGTTGACAATTTTCATGGTTTTGAGTCATTTGAGTATTGGCCTTGATTCCTCAAGAGTATACCTTTCAATATTCGTTCACTCATTGCAAAATGGATTGCTTCTATTCCCTCAAATTAAATCTATGCCAGAAGGAAACTTCTGAATATTGAAGGAAGTGAGTAGATTTATTGTTTCCAAAGTTCACTAAAAAAATCGGTTACATCAAGTTTATTGACAAATTTCAGGATAGTTCGTCGAGCTGATGGCATTTTGTTTGTTGTTTTCCTCTTGGAATAATAATCGACACGCTTTGAAGATATCAGATGCTACAATTTGTTTTAGCTTGCTAATATCTTGGAGGACATGTTCCATTTGAATTTGTTAGGATATATGTTTTGGCATTATTTATTAATTGAACATATAAGATATTAGTTGGATATTGACTTGGATTTAAAAGGTATTTGGATAATGGTTCAGCTGTGATAAAATTCTATTTTAAGTGGGACTCTTATTATGTGAAGGATTTATGCATATACTGTATGCGGTATTGAGTTGGCTGCTGAGTTTGGGTAAATTGAAAATTGCAAATTGCGTGGTGTAGGTGGACTCTCTCTAATTAATTGAGTTTGTGTCATACACGTTGATTATAAGCAGCTGTTGTGGATATTGTCCACTTATTTGATTTAGAAAAGGAGTCTACTACTACACGTCATCGGAAAAACCTAGAGGTGGGTTTTACGGTAAAATAATATGGTTAGTGTGAAGTTGATGTTGTGTGGGTCACAGGTGAGAAAGATACAAAACTAGTTGGTTGTGCATCTTTGTTCTTTGATGAGTTGATGATTGTGTCTCACCTTGGGTATAGTGTGCACTTGGTATTTTTTCGTAGGAGCTAATTATTTTATGTCTTTAGAAAAACATCTTTGGGAGATTGCTCACCTTGTTCTTGTGTGAGTCAAAAACGTGTTCCACCTTGAGTATATTGAAAAGCAACCTGCGTGAATCACTTGGAAGCGATGGAGGTGTATCGTCGAAACATCGTTAATGGACTGCGTATGATTTTTTATTTTGAACTGAATATTACTTGTTGAGTTTCTTTTCATATACAGTGGAATTTGAGGTATGTGGATTTATTTCAGCTGGGACTCACGCGATATGATATAGAGAAGGTTGTGGGCTACATTTTGTCTTGTGGTAATTCGTTTCATGAAGGAAGAATTACTATGGCAAAAAGTGTTCGGTTGAATTATTTTGAGAAGACAAATTCATAGGGAAATTTTCTTTGTCTCAAGTGATTTTGTTATTTAATTTTCAGTTGATCAAATACTTGAGTTATTTTATTTATTATTGTTTTGAGTGAAAGTAGTTAGACAAATCCTCTTACGAGGTTAGTACGAGGCGGTCGTACTATTGGGCGTGAAATTCTTTGATGGAAAGTAAGGTTAAGAGATAATGTCAAGGGTTGAATGGTGTCGGCTCATTAAAGCCTTAGGTAAAACTATTGTACTTCGGTGAAAGTGATTAAGGTCGATGAGGGGCCCATAGACGTAGGCAAGGTGTGTCGAACTGCATTAACAAATTTTTGGTGTTTTTATTATTTCGGTTTTATTTGTTTTTATATTTTATTGGTGCTAAAGAAATTTGCAGAAAGTTTGCGAAATAATTAACCCCCTTCGGTTTTTCAATTGGTATAAGAGAAGGTCATCGATTCAGAACTTGGTAACAAGTTGGTGCAGATTCTATTTTCGCAAACATGGCCATAAGAGAAGGAGCATTGATTATCAGGCCACCACTATTGGACGGATTTAACTATCCTACATGGAAATCACGGATGAGAGTCTTCATCTAAGCTGAGGATAACAAAGCATGGCATTCGGTAGTACATGGGTGGAAGCATCCAACAATTACTAACAATAAATGAGAGATAATTCAAAAAGATCCATCTGAACAGATGAGAGTCGAAGAAGAAAGTGCACTTGGAAATTCACAAACAATGAATGTAATATTCAGTTCTGTTGATGAGGGACGATGCTTAATGATATCAGCCTGTGAAACAGCTAAAGAAGCGTAGGATGCTTTGCAAACTATTCATGAAGGATCAAAATTTGTGATAGCGTCGAAACTACAGATGTTAACTGTACAATTTGAAGAGCTGAAGATGGATGAGAATGAGACTATTGGAGACTTTCATGAAAAACTGTTGGATCCAATTTCCCGAGCCTAACATTCGGAGTTACAAAACGTGGGAAAACTCATTTCTTATAACTTCGGAGAATATTTTGGGAAACTTCCAATTGGAATTTCAATCCAGCTTCTGTAGAACATTTGTTCCCAATTGTCTTAAGTTTCTAAAGACACCAAAAACACTCAATTTGGTTCAGAATAAACAAGTTACAGCCAAAACACTTTCAGGCTAATACTAAACCAAGACTAAACACTACACCTAACTTCACTCTAGGAATTGAAAGTCTTGGTGCCTAAATTGAAAATTAATTCCTTCAGATAAGTTGTAGCTCCATATCTCTAGTTTGTTTAGAAATAAGAATCAACTTATGTGGATCTCTACAGATCGAGATATCGCCAAAATACTAAAGCATGTTCAAAAAAATACCCAACTCATTCTCTTTTAACCGATCCTCTCACTTTGATTCAATCTATCTTTTTCAATTTAATATCAAAACCTACAAATTTTTATGAAGAGGTAGAGGAATGTCTTAGGAATCCAACACTTTAAAAATTAGGCTAATCGGAGGTCGGACGAAAAAGTTATAAGCAAATGTGAAGAGTGTTCAGGTGATCCAACGAGCTGCGTCACGATCGCGAACCGGCTCACAAAACAAGCCGAGTCGCGATCGCGACGGCTCACAAAAACGTATCGAGTTGCGATCGCAAAGGCTCAAGGTCACGAGGCCGCCTGCTCCTCCCTACTTCCGACATCCCAACTTCTAAATTCTATATCTTTTGACCCAAAACTCAAAATTTTACTAATTTGGTACTAATGGAAAGATAAAAGAAAGATCTACAACTTTTATGAAGAACTTAAAAGCAATTTCTACCTCTATAAGGGTCAAAATTCCACATCAATGTGGCTGTCTGAATATTTCATCCTAAACAGCATCTCAAACTTCTAAAAATCATAACTTTCAACTCCAATGTCCAAAAATTTCATACTATATACCATTGGAAAGCTAAAAAGATAAGCTACAACTTTTATGAAGACAACTTTGGCTAATTCTATCTAGATCAATACAGTTTTTCCTTTAAATTTTCTGCACGTCATCCCTACACCTAGGAAGGTTTGCTAAACACAATATCCCTCCATATTCACCCACTACCAAGTACCTTTTGGTTACTTTTGAGCCTCACTTCCAGTAATTCATCCCACACACCTTTCCAAGCTCTAACATGCCATTCTAAAACAAATAACCATTCACAATTACAACAGGGAAGAATATGCACATACACATATTCCTCTTCCACAATTATCATACACAACCTATAAAGTAACACAATCATACCCAAAAGGAAAATCCTTGAATTCTCATTCTCATTTCTAACCAAAAAGAATGTTCATACATAACTTTAATTACATATCAACATGTCCATCATTAACTTAACACAAGATACAAAATTCTTGAGAAGCTCAATGTTTGATATGCTTGTAAAGCTATCCAAAAGTCTAGACACTAACTTAGTACAAATGTATCTAATGTCTTGAAGTTTTCCAATGCCTTGTAAGGTTCAATGTTCGTCTTGTTTTGCACCTGAGGAGAGAAAGTGGGGTGAGCAACACAGCTCAGTGGCTAATACGTTTATAGCCATCGGTAATGAGCCACACAATCAAGCATATATACACATGTATCAAGCAATTCAGTTCATTCGCAAATTCTTCACATCATTCATAATTAACCAAAATTTATCACATAAAGCATATCATGAAATCTTCTATCAAGAATAACACTTTATTATGTATCATACTCACAAATTAATGATGAAATGCACACAAATGGCTCGAGAGTTTCGTGGAGCAAAACGGTTTACATCGTGAACAAAATGAGTCCGATTTCTCAGTATCTCGTGGCCTCAAGCGAGCAGCCGGGAAAAGGTTATAAGTCAACGTGCACATGACTAACAAAACGGGTTCTCTCTTGCCCAATCACAAACAATTCTATGCTCAATTTAGTCAATCGCAAATTTGCATTCTCATGCTTCTTTGATTTTATCAAATTCTCATATCTTCATATTTTTCATTCATTTCAAAGAAAACATGTCATATTTCCTCATGCACTTTCAAATATTCACCACAATTTAACATTTATGAATTTAAACAATAACACACACATAAGGCATTTGCCCATCACATAACAACTATAAAAATATTACTCACCTAATTTGCTGAAAATCTAATCAAGATTGCCCTTCCTCTCTCTCTTGAGTAAGGTTTTCTTGATTCCCTTCAATTAAACCAA
>JAOSBK010000006.1:40605137-40617826 GCA_027568895.1 Erythroxylum shatona | reverse complement strand
TAATTCGGGTAATCGGGTAACCCGAATTTTTTTCGGAGTTACCCGTCCCAAACCGAAAACAATTCGGGTAATACCCGACCCGACCCGATTTACCCATATTTTAGCATTTTATTACCCGATTTAATTCAGGTCGGGCCGGGTAATCGGGCCGGCCCTAATAATGCTCACCCCTACTTGGGAGGCGGGAGATTAAATTTAAAAAACGTTGTCGTGTTGCTCGGGCGAGGCTCGGGGAGGAAAGCTAATTTCCTGACCTTTCCCGACATCTAACTCTCCAAGACGTCGTGGATAGTACTTTGCCACATCCTGCTACCAAAATGACGTAAAAAACATGGCTTTTCAACGACGTCCACATTCAACGTCGCCGAATTTTCCCACCTTTCGTGATGTCTAAAAAGACATCGCGAAATGTATCTTTTTGTTGTAGTGATATGTCGAAGGAAACATATGCAAAAGATGTGGTAGGATCATAGAGATTAGTACTAGCTTAAAGGTAGTACGATTGGAACTAGAACAATTTAGAGTATATGTTAGAGAGGCTAAAATTCTAGGTTAAGAGATATAGATGCTATATTAGAGGAAGAACAACATCATAGTATGGCCCTAGAGGAAGAAAAATATTATAGTATGTCCATAGAGGAAGAACAACATGATAATATGGCCACAGATGAATAAGATGCACATTTAGACCTCTAAGTAGATAACATAGAGTTGGTATAAATTTCCATAAAAAACGTGTATACAAGTGGAAGCTAGTAGTATCAAAAGAAGGGGAAAGTTCAAAGCTCAACTAGTTGCAGAGAAGGGTATGAATAATAGAACGGAGTTTATTATAATGAGATTTACTCTCTGGTATTCAGGCATCCTTCCATTAGGATAATGATGGTGCTAATAGCTGATTTGGATATGCACTTAAAGCAAATAGATATAAAGACAATTTCTCTTTATGGTCTTGTGAAGGATCAAATTTAGGTGGAACAACATAAAGGTTTTAGTTAACCTAAAAAGGAGCAGTTGGCATATAAATTGAGAGAATAATTTTATATGTTGAAGTAGCCTCCATAAAATTAGTATAAAATATTTGACTCCCTTATGACTCAAATTAACTATACAAGATGTGAGTGTGATTGTTGGGTGTATATTAAGAGTCTTGATGATGGTTCATTTTTTAGACTACTGTATGTGGTCTATATATTGATTATTGAAAAGAATTCATTGCATGATTGAAATAGATACCTTATTTGGAAGGGATTTTGAGATGAAGGATTTCAGTGCTACTAAGAAAACAATAAGAATGGAGATCTGTAAGGATATGGCTCTAGAAAATTATGGTTATCATAAAAATAATAATATTGAGAAGGTGTTGGAAAAATTTGGATTGAAAACAGCTAAACTGATGAGGACTTTATTGGTAAATCACTTTTGGCTTTCCCTAGATCAATGTTAGAAAATAGGGGTATAAATTGGGCTCGTGCCAACTCAGCTTGCAGTCAACGTGTTAGGCATAGGTTGAGTGGGCATCAGGCTGACCTCGAGCTCATTGTTTGTGTCCAATGGAGCCTCGAGCTACCCAAGCTCTTCCGGGCTTGAGGCTTGACCTCAGAAGCAAAATGGCATCACTTTGTACTTTTAATTTTAAAAAATTGACCTTGTCAAATTAGGCAACCTCTACCCCGATCGAGCTCAAGTTTAGGCCCATTGCCCTGAGCTCGAGCTCGAGCTCGAGCCCAGGGGAGGTGGGCTTGGACTAGCCCATTGCCATCTCTACTAGAAAACAAATATAGAGGTTAAAGTATGTCCAAGGTACCATATGCTAATAATATTAGATGTTTAACATATACATAATGTTTTGTACTAGGTCAGAATTAGATTATGATGTTAATCAGCACATAAAAAAAACTTAAAAGTTAATGTTGGGAAGTGATAAGTCCATGTTTGGCATAGTTGTAAAGGTTAAATTAGTTTGTAAGTTACCATATTTATATTGTCTTCTATATTAAATCGTATAACGTTTTCCTATGTTTGTTTTATTTTCTTATAAGTGATAATTTAAGACAAAAAGTTTCATTTGAATATATTTTTCCCTATATTTGTCTAGTCAAGTTGAAATAAAAGTTAACTGGAAGCTAGCTTGATGGAAAACAATTTTTAGAATGCATTAAAGATCAAATTAAGCTAAAAAAAGTTAACATTTAAAAAGAATGGAGAAGCAACATAAAACGGAATTATTTACAATATTGAGTCAAATACTAGTTACTTAATGTTAGGAGATGATTTTTTTGTCTAGAAGCAAAATTGGCGCCAGCATAGAAGGTGGACAGGCTTAGGACTCCTAATGCAAAATCCAAAGATGTATGAAATTATAAGTTCAAATCAGCTTAGAACTCTATTACGTAATCTTAAAAAATTACAAGTATGTTAGTCTTTCTTCTTTATTAATGTCCAGTATTAATAGAGAAATGATTAAGAATAATTTAAAAATAGTATGTTAATACAATTTGAACCTCATTATTATGATCTCATTATAATTTCATTTACAAAATATATTTATCCTATGAACATTATCTTATATGTAAATGTAATATGAATGTCTTTAATTAATTATGTTATAAAATATGGGATTAACTGATTACTTGTAAGGTATAAACCAACACCTAATTTACCTACAATCATACCTGAACTAACAATACTACCATTGTCATCCACAACATTGTCACAAACCATTTTGCCAACCTTACCAACCTTACCAATTACAATCATCGCTGCCTAATCAATTGCTTTCACTTCCTAACCAACTTACCATTCTCTTCTTCTTTTCTTCTATTCTTTTCTTTATGTTAGGATTTATTTGTTTGGATTTTCTCTTCATCATGTTTAATGGCTAGAAAATCTAGTTAGGGTTAGGGATATAACTTGTAAAAGATTCTTTAATTAATATACATAATTGGATTATTTGTTAGTTAAACTTATTCTCATTGTTTCTATTTTGGATTTATACTTGGCTATTATATATTCAGTCATAGAGACTGTATGAAGAATTGAAAGGTAAAATATATACTAAAGTCCACATATTGTATTTTTTAGAGATAGAGAATGACGACAATATCCTGTGATAACCGAATAAATTAACTATGCTTAGTGAGCTTGATTAGGTTAAAATGTTTATCGACATGTGATAGCTTCCTAATTAGATATAAGAAGCCATAGATACTTTAACTAAATTGTTATTTTAACCTAGATATTCAAACTTGTAATGTAATTAAATTTCCCTTTAAGTGAACTCTAAAATTTTAATGTTTGATTAATTGAATTTTATTTGCTAGTTATTTACATTATTTTTGTCAGGTTAATAATTTAATTATCTCTTAACAAATTTGGTTCTAATTTTTTTATTTAACTAAGATTAATAATTATAGTGATATAGTTCCATGTGAGATTCGATATTAAGTCTTATTCACTATTTAACTCATGAGAACGATCATCAAAAAACTGTATGCATCTCTTTTTACGGCATTACTATATATTTAATGCCAAATATAATAACAGTAATAGGAAAAGGGGAATTAAAGTTTCCCGTATATTTTCATCTGTAGCTTTACAAGTTATATATAACACTATGTACAACGAAAAGTGTCTAATCTACCGTAAATTCAAAATACACAATCCTTATCTAATAATTCAAATCATTCTTATCCTTTAATTCAAATCATTCTTATCCTCAAGTATCCTCAACACCCCCACTCAAGTTGGTGCGAAGATATCACAAACACCCAACTTGAACACAACATTTTCAAATGAGCTTCTTGAAACCCCCTTAGTTAATATGTCTGCTAACTGATGATCAGAATTAACAAATGGAAATGAAATAATATGTGCATCCAATTTTTCTCTAATGAAGAACTTGCCTATCTCAACATGTTTAGTACGATCGTGCTGTACAGGATTCAAAGCAATTTCAATCGCAGATTTATTATAACAGTGAAGTCTCATAGGTGCATCCAAACCAAAACCAAGTTCCTCCATTAATCTCTTCAATAACAATAATTCACAAACACCAAGAGCCATACCTCTAAACTCAGCTTTAGCACTTGATCGAGATACTACCGCTTGTTTCTTGCAACACCAAGTCACTAAATTTCCACCCACAAATGTAAAATACCCACACGAAGACCTTCTATCATCTAATGAACCAGCCCAAACTGCATCACTATATCCTTCAATTTGCATATGGCCATGACTAGAATAAAGAAGTCCTCTCCCGGGATAAGCCTTTAAGTATCTCAAGATTCTCGTGACTGCTGCTTCATGGGTTTCACGAGGGTCCTGCATAAACTGACTAACAACATTGACAGCATAGGAAATATCAGGTCTAGTATGTGATAAATATACAAGTTTCCCAACAATCTTCTGATAGTGTCTTTTGTCAACCTGAAGCGCTCCTAAGGATTGACATAGTCTCTGATTTTGTTCAATAGGAGTCTCAGCAGGTCGACAATCAAGCATCCCACACTCAGCTAATAAGTCTAACACATACTTCCTTTGAGATAGAAAAATACCATGCTTGGACCGAGCAACCTTAATGCCCATAAAATATCTTAGCTCTCCTAGTTGTTTCATCTCAAACTCCTTCGCTAGATACTTCTGTAAAGACTCTTGTTCTTCCAAATCATTACCTGTTAATATCATATCATCGATATATAGAATTAGTGCAGTAACCAAATTTCCTTGATGTTTAAGAAATAAGGTACGATCAACACTACTCTGAACATAACCAAAAATCTTCATTGATTTAGTAAATCGACCAAACCAAGCTCGAGGCGATTGTTTCAGTCCGTATAAGGCTTTATGCAACCTACACACTTTATTTGTTCCTGCATATGCCTTGACACCAGCAGGAGAGTCCATATATACCTCCTCAACTAAATCTCCATGCAAGAAAGCATTTTTTACATCAAATTGAAGTAAGGGCCAATTTTTATTTGCTGCAATAGACAATAAGACTCTCACAGTATTTAATTTAGCCACAGGTGCAAAGGTTTCCTGGTAATCTACCCCATATAATTGAGTATACCCCTTAGCCACCAAGCGAGCTTTATGTCTTTCCACACTACCATCGGCATGATGTTTTATTGCAAAAACCCAACGACACCCCATAGTCCTCTTCCCTGCAGGCAAGTCAACTAAAGTCCACGTCCCATTAGCTTCTAACGCCCCCAATTCTTCCTCCATAGCCTTAGTCCATTTTGGGTCTTCTAATGCTGTCTGCACATCACTAGGAATAGAGACAGATGATACACTAGACACAAATAATGCATAAGAACCATTTAACCTGTGAGTAGAGACAAATTTCACTATAGGATATTTAGACTTGGATGAAATTTCAGGCTCATATTTAGTAGGTGGTTTCCCTCTATTAGCACGAACAGGTAATTGATAATTAGAACAGAAAGGAACTTGTTCTGGTTCAGATTGGTTTGAGATAGCAAAGTCAAGAGGACATACCTCAGAAGGAGACATTGGTTGTGCTGAAGAAGAAGAAGGAGATGTACTGTCTAGATTCTGCTCACCTGAAGGAGATGCACTGTCTACATTCTGCTCACCTGAAGGAGATGTACTGTCTACATTCTACTCACCCGAATGATTATTATGTGCAATACAACTAGGAATAGGACGTTTATCAAACATCAGATATTGTGAATCCATTGACAAATCCTTTACTTCTATCATTTCCCCCTTGAAGTAAAGTGCTAGATTTATAAAACATTTCATTTTCATTAAAGACAACATCCATAGTTACAAAGACCTTATTAGAAGAGGGGTGGTACGCTTTATACCCTTTTTGTTTAGTACCATAGCTAAGAAACACACATTTAAGTGAGTGTGGAGTAAGTTTAGTGCGCTGGTGAGCAAACAAATGGACATAGGCAACACAACCAAAAATTTTAGGGGGTAATCGCACTATAGAGGGTAAATCATGATATTTAGATAGTTCTTGCAGAGGAGTTTGATATTGTAAAACATGTGTGGGAGTCCGATTCATTAGGTAAACAGCAGTGGTAACGGCCTCAGTCCAAAAAGTAAGCGGAGCATCACTATCAATTAAAAGAGCTCTAGCAACATTTAAAATATGTCTATTTCGACGTTCAGAAATGCCATTCTGTTGAGGAGAGTAAACGCAAGAAGTTTGATGCTGAATACCCTTCTCTTTAAATAAGTTTTGGACAGCATTTGACATATACTCACTACCATTATCTGATCGAAACATTTTAATCACAGAATGAAATTGAGTCTCAATGAAACAGACACAATTACGAATTATATCAAAAACCTCACTTTTAGATTTCATAAAAAATAACCAAGTCATTCGAGTCTTATCATCTGTAAAAATGATAAACCATCACATACCGTTGTGAGAGGTGGTAGGTGAAGGACCCCATATGTCAGTATGAATGAGATCAAACGGCAAGATAGATATAGAGTCAGACAATGAAAAAGTAGTACGATGATTTTTTGCCAAAATGCAAGTCTCACAAAAAAAATCAGATAATGTAAATCCTTTGAACATGGAAGGAAACAACTGTTTCAAATAAGCAAAAGATGGGTGGCTTAAACGCCTATGCCATGCCCAAATATTAATTTTATTTTGTTCAAAGTGATGACTACTAGCAAGATGAGCAACTGAACTAGTCGAAGTTGGAACAGAATCCAGAAAGTACAGCCCATTCTTTTCCCTACCACTGCCAATCGTCTCCAAAGTGCGGTTGTCCTGAAACACACAATCAACAGACGAAAATGATGCCGTGCAATTATGGGATTTGGTAATTTGGCTAATAGATAAAAGGCTACAATCAAGGTCAGGCACATAAAGTACGTCATTAAGGGTAAGAAAACAAGAGATTTTGATTTTACCAATACCCTCAACTTTTGATGATTCTCCATCAGCAGTAACAATGGTTGTTTTGGATACAGAAGAAGAAAGGTCAGTGAATTTTTCTCTATCACATGTCATATGATCAGATGCACCAGTGTCGATAATCCAGTCTCTACTACTAGTAACAGCTTTAGCAATATCAGATTTAGAAATACCTGTCTTTGCTGTCAAACTAGTTGCGATTATATTGTTTGACTCTAAACCAGTAAGTTCTCTAGAATCCTTCCTGCCACTGTCACTTTTATTCTTTCCTTTTGGGTGCCAATCAGGAAAGCCATGAAGCTTGAAGCACTTTTCAACCACATGATTATCCTTTTTACAGTGTGTACAAAATCGTAACCCCTTTTTATCATTTTTACGAACAGCTAGTGCCACACCGTCATTAACAACAGTAAAACCATTCATGACCTCTTGACGATTTGCTTCAGAGCACACAGTTGCATATGCACTTTGCAAGCCGGGCAATGGTTTGGTAGCTAGGATCCTTCCTCTAACACCATCAAGATAAGGATCTAGACCAGCAAGAAAGATATAAACCCGCTGTGTACTAACCACCTTGTTATACATTTCAACATCATCAGAACACTTCATATGACACTTATCAATGGCATCAACTTCTTGCCACAATTTCTGAAGACGTCCAAAATAAGAAATAACAGAACCTCCATTTTGACGTAAATTGACAATTTCACATTGTAATATATAAGCTCGAGAAGCATCTTCACTTACAGAGTACGTCTCACAAGCAACTTCCCAAATTTCTTTCGCTGTTGACAAACGAAGAAATAAGGAACGAACCTCCTTCGTCATTGAGTCAAGCAACCACGATTTAATAAGGCAATTCTCATCTTCCCAGGATTCATACTCTTCAGATGCAATATCTGCTGGGGCAGCTTTGGAACCTGAAATGTACCCCCATCGTTTGCGGCCTTTGAGTTTATTTTGGGCTTTTAATGCCCATTCAATATAATTGGTACCATCTAGTTTTTCAGGGGTAAGGGTAGAAGAAAGCTCCTGCATTTGTATAGCAGAAGAGCTGGAATAAGTAGGTGGAATAGGGTTTGACATATATCCAGAATCAATTATTTGGCTCTGATACCATGCCAAATATAACAACAGTAATAGGAAAAAGAGAATTGAAGTTTCTCGTGTATTTCATCTGTAGCTTTACAAGTTATATATAACACTATGTACAACGAAAAAGCCTAATCTATCGTAAATTCAAAATACACAATCCTTATCTAATAATTCAAATCATTCTTATCCTTTAATTCAAATCAATCTTATCCTCAACAGGATCCAAACCAAAATGTGAATTCGACTTGGTGATTCTAGTAGAAGACATCAAGTATCTTGAGGGAAATTGAAATGACTTTAGAAGAGTCACACTCTAAAAATTAGCTTATGAGAGTAGAGAGTTCAAAATTTTTATAAATCTCATATCAATTTTGTATTTAATCAATATAAGATTCAAGTCTCATACTTTGCAATTAAATCAAACCGTAGCATTCGTCCCTCTATAAGGACCAATGTCTTCATTGGTCACGGTCATATTGGTCACGGCTGATATTTTCAGGTCACCACCCTAAAATTCTTGTTGGTCACGGCCATGTTAGTCATGGCTGGCACTCCCAGTGCCACTACTCCAAGACCGGCTCTGATACCAATTGATAAGAACTTTAGGAGAGTCACACTCTAAAAGCTAGCTTATGAGGATAGAGAGCCTAAAGTTCTTATAAATCCCATATCAATTTTGTATTTAATCAATATAAGATTCAAGTCCAATACCTTGCAATTAAAGTAAACCGTAACAGAAATCTCGTGAATATTCAACCTGTTGAAACATCAAACGCATACTTTTAGAAGAGTGTCTCGCATTACTTCTCATTTTCCTTTTGAAAACTCTCTTAATATATTGCAAAGTAACAAACGGCTTTATTTTGAACGGATGGAGATCAAAACTGTTCTCTTCTAAGCTTTTGATGTTGTAGCAACATCCCTAAAGTATAGTTTTAAGATGCTACTTGGGACCAATTGGTTTCATGTCATTTTCCATTTTTGGCTTTTGTTCCCAGAACTTGTCATTGTCACTCTCGTTTTCCGACAACTTCAGGGGACATCTTGTCTCCTATTTTTGGTTTCTTTAAGATTGTAAATTTTAACTACATACAAATAAGTATCCTTGTAAATGTAAAGTATATTAATTCCTCAAGCATATAGGTTCTTGAGATCACCTTTGAAAGTATGGACGGTGAATTATACTTTGGATGCTAGATGGTAGAAATTTTAAACATTAGCAACAGAATCTATGCTTCCTTATTTTAAGCTCAAGTTTGATTCAAACTTGATCATCTTTTCGATCAATTTTTATGTTGATTTTGGAGGAAAACTTTAACTGATTGGAGTTATTAAAGTAAAACTGAATTGATATTTCAATTTTTAATCCAAGTCGAAATGCCGTCAATTTAAACTTTAGCGATTAATTTTGATTCAAATCGATCTAGAATGTCATTCTTACTATCAATCATTTTATGGTGTTTTTCTGCCGGTAGAATCCATGCATGTGTTTCATTTTTTTCTAATTTTAGGTTGTTGTTAACTTGAATACTGTCGTACTCATCAGTAAAGTTATACATACTTTATCCTTTCATTTGTTGCTCATTTGGGATGCTTGAAGCCAAATCATTAGTTAACACACAAGCCGAATAATTAGTTAAAAATGCATTTCATATGTGAAATGATCATTACAATTCATTTTAACGTAAAAATTTGTTATTACCATCTTCTTCTTTTTTGGTGAGACCAAAATTTTAAATAACAAAATATAAATATAGTGACAATTACGAATTATTACGGTTATAATACAATATTACAACCACAAAACCCTTTTTTTCTTAATCTATATATATATATATATAATTTAGTGCAAAAAAATAATTTTAAATTAAGTTTCAAATTTTCAAAATTATAATTATACAGTTTAAAACGTTTCTAATAATAAAAATAAGATGATATGTAAGTTAAAGAGAAAGATTATCACATCCTTTTTTTAATAAATACTTTGCATTATTAAATTATAATGGAAATTCTTAAAAAATTAACACTTGTCAGCCCTTAACCCTAACATATTTCGAGTCACTGACTTCTTTGGGTGGGAGCAAGTGTTTGGGAATCATGAGATCATCCAAAGATGCAGACAAAGCCAAAGTGAAGCAACTATAATTGAAAATTTTTGTCTGATGAATATAATATAAAGGATGGGCAGAAGTGTTAGGGTAAGCATGAGCTTTACGAGCATAGCTTGGACATGCAAAAATGTATAATTTGCAAGAACCTGCTCCATCTAGGCACTTATTCTCTTTCAATTGCCTACCTTCTACATGATTGTGGATTTGTTAGAAACATTTTGAAAGCATATGGGTTGCACTTAGAAATGACCATAAGTTGTTCTGTAATAGTTTGAAATTTGATTAAAGTCATACAAAATTAAAAAATTATAAATATAGTCGTTTAGGTTTGAACTGACTAGATCGTTTTGAGTCAGGTTAAGTTTCGACATAAGAATATAAATCGTGTTTAAATCCAAAATGATAATTTTTCTTAACTCAAACCCTAGCTAATTCATAGACAAAAAAAGTCTCTATTGCTTTGCTAACCTTGGTTGTTCTTTTATTAGTTTCTCTAATTGTTCTTTTATTTTTATCTCTTTTTCCTTGGTATGCACTAGTTTTGACAATCAGTCTAGCCTCTTAAATCTCTTATATTAATACCCAAGCTCAATTTTAAGTCTAATCTAAGTTAAACATGATTTGGGTTGTTAATTTTGGATCAGAATAAAATTATCTAACTTATCACCAGACCTAAAAAATATTGTTAAATTCGAATTTGATCACAATTAACACTCAAATTTAACGTTGATTTTGATTAAACTGAACTTAGTTTATTGATTTCATACTAAATTTGGGCTAATTTGTCATCTTAATACGCATAAATCATTCCTCTTGTTTTGGTTAGCATTGATCTAATTTCTAAAAGAAAAGAAAACTTCAATTTGAAGTTCTAATGCCAAAGAAAACAAGTTAAGAACAATATATAAAGTGGGGTAAAAGTTTGATGCAACAGTACATAATAGGTGTTTGTGGGGGCACAAGTTCCTGTTTATGTTTTCACTTTTTTTTTCTGTATTTTCATTTGTCATAATTCCTTGTCTCTTTGCCAGACAACCACATGACGATTTGCTAGAAAGAAGAATAAATGTCTGTGGTATATATATAGGCCATAGCTCACCCCATAGCGATGTATTTCAAGGTATAGTGTGCTTCTTCAAATTTCTTTGCATTATATCCATGGAAGCTTCACAATCTCTCTCCATTGAAAGCTTTTCATATAGTTGGCTCGTAAATTTGAAACCATCTCTTGAAAGCTTAGACAGTTCCCTCAGGGCCTCACTTGATGCGTCCGATGAAGCTTCGTTCATCGAGATGGACCCGAGATTGCCACCATCTGAGAGATTTATGTTCAGGAACTCTCAGGATTTGAAGTTCGACTTCCCAACATCACAATCTCCTCGAGCTCTTGTTCACGCCGACGAGCTTTTCTCTAATGGCTATGTCATGCCTGTCTTCGTCGACCCTTTGAAGGGTAACGATTACGGAGTCTCAGATTCAGAATCAACCCTTCCTACATCTGTACATGCACCGAAGATCGTCGGTTCAGGGAATAAACTTCGGTGTTCTTCTTTAAGAAGATATAAAAGATTGTCAAGGCAAATATTTCAGAAGTACATGGATTTCCTGAGGCCATTGTATAGGAAAATTAGTGGTCACAGATCAAGAACTAGAGCTGGTTCTATGGATTCAAACGTTCAGGTAGTGAGAAATTGGAAGTGTTCATCAGAAACATCTTCAAGAACAAGTGTAGCTTACCCCTCCATTGACGATTGGAGAAAATCCTGTGATTCTGAGAGCTCAATTCTTGAAGCTGTTCTTCATTGCAAAAAATCCATTGGTGAGTCTTAACTTTCAAACTTAGTTACACCATTGATTAGCTATATTTGATACATTTTTTCAGCTTCTGAAATGCTTCATGTCAAGTTATTTTCAGGGAAATGAAATTTGAGGGTGTTCGATAAAGGAGAGCCAAGAAGACAATGAAAGGGAAAAAAGAATAGAAAACGAAAGGAGCAATGTCCATATTCCTATCATCATCACATGGGAAAGAGAGAAAATGAAGACGGAAGAGAGAGAGAGAGAGAGATCACAAACACAAGCCACATGTTCTTTTTATTCTTTTCTTCACTTAGCCTATGAGGATAATGTAAATTTGTTTTTGTAAGGAAGTAGAAGAAGCTTGTGTGGATAGTTTGGCCTTGCCCGTGGAGGATAAGACATCAAATAGAGCTATTTTCTTTTTTTTTTTTTTTTTTTTTGGTTTTCTTTCCTTTTCCTTCATGAGATGAAAACTTACCTCCTTCATAGATTCTCTTCCTTTTGTGTAGAGTATTGTTAAAGTATTAGTCTACCACAAGTATATGCCTATCTTTGTCCTATCTTTGTCTTTCTACAACTTCAAGTTGAACAAAGATTTGAAGGACTCTTTCATTTTCATTCTCATGTTCCTCACATTCCCCCTTCAGATATTTTATTTCATTGTCTTTCTGAATATAAAAATATACTCTTTCCTATTTAAAATAAGTGTCGTTTTAGAGAGATGCACACTTATTAAGAAAGCTAGTGAAATGTTTGATATACCCTTATTA
>JAOSBK010000006.1:40539928-40552150 GCA_027568895.1 Erythroxylum shatona | reverse complement strand
GCGGGGAATGGCAAGCCGTGCGCTGTCGTGCCAAGCAGCTGACTGGAGGAGAGTACCTGCATAAGACAAAATAGTAAAAATGGGTGAGGAAGGCCAAGAGAACTGCTCATCAAAGAGGGACATATTCCTCCATTGCTAGAGGAACCAGCAGGTAATGCCAAATAGGAAGGACCAGTCATGCCCCAACGCCTGTCGGTGGGAACGGAGGTTGTGAGTGAACCACGCCCTCGGAGACAAGGTGTAGAAGACAGGAGAGACTATGTGGGGCGGGAAGCAATGCCACACTTGTCGGGCTTTCACACAGTCACGCATGACATGTATCGAAGATTCCTCCCACCTGCAATGCGCACAGGCACCGTCGGAAGTGAAATGTCGGCGTACTCTGTCCTGGTTAGTGAGAAGTCTGTCCTTAGCCAGCAGCCAAAGAAACTATCAAATGCGTTCAGGGCCAGTCCAGCTCCAAATGACTTGCCACTCCGCATGACCTGGCTCCGGTTCAGAGTTCAGAATCATATCGTAAACTGAAGCAACGGTGAACTGACCAGAATCGGAGGGGCCCCAAATCAATTTATCAGGACCTAAGCAGGGATGCGGGGGGAGAGTCCCTGTGATTATATGGCAAATAGAAGGCCTACTAGTTTGAAGTTACCACTACAACAATACATACACCGCATTATTGAGTTTTAAGCTCTAGTTGCAAACCAATGTTGTGATTGTGAAATTACCATCAAGTTGTTTGTGTTTTGTTTTAATAAAATTGACAAAATTAGTCGATCTAACACGAAATTAATATATTAAGATTGGTTTAATCGGTTTCATTTTTTTTTCTCTATTTTAGTTTTTGTATTTTAAAAACGATCACTTATTTTTATAAGAATGCTTAATTATTACATAATTTCTTTTGCCGTGTTTTTATTATTTTTATCTAATTATATAAAAATGTGTTACGTCAAGTAAAAATATGAAATAATAAATTAAACATAACGAGATAGTTACCATATAAAATAAAATTTTAAAATGATTACTAAACAATATATTAAATCACTAAAAAAATTGGTTTATTTAACATAAAAAAATTGTCATATTAAATCTATTTTTTTTAGTTTATGGTGCTAGTGAATATATAAAATCAATTAAGTTGATCTCACACAACAGCTTAAATTATTGTGGTGAAACGGTTACTTAATATGGTATCAGAGTTTTTGTGACCAAGTGGTCATGAGTTCAAATCTTACCACCCACCTATTATTCAGCACAAGGTAAAATGAGTCTGTACAAGTTTCAAGTTCGAAGGGCTTTCACTTGAGGAGGTATGTTAGTGAATATATAAAATTAGTTAAATTGATCACACAATAGCTTAAGCTATTGTGGTGAAACGGTCACTTAACATGTAGATAATTTAAAGTTCGCATCCAATCAAATTTTATTAACATAATTCTTTAATCACTAAATAAAATTACATATTCTTTAATTAATGAATAAAAAAAATGACATAGGATCAAAATACCAACCCCAGAAGGAAGGCTGAAATGCTTAGCTTTCCACGAACCACCTTGACTGGTACAATAGAAGCTGTATAGAGGCAGATCCTACTTTGAACGAATCCACCTAACGTTAGCTTTTGTCCGACTTACGTAAGACTGCTTTTAGTAGCTGACAGCCGCCCAAAGTTAGTCTTGTTGTTCTTTTATGAAGTGGCATTCCACGACTGGTCTTGAAAGCCAAAGCTGCATACTTTCAGCGAAAAAGGGTAGCAAAACGTGTAAAAATAAACCGACTCCCCAGCCCACCATGTGCTCCTGTAAATTAAATATTTATTTTTATATAAGTAAAAAAAATTAAAAAATAAGACTGACCAGTGATTAATGACATTAACCACTATAGTATGAACAACGATGGTACAGGACCGAAGTTGAAGAAAGTACAGCACTGGAAGTCCCAGCAGTCGTCATAGACATAGTAAAATGACGTGCTCACCTGATAAAATATTGCATCAAAAGATTGGATCAGAAGATCGCGTGAAGAAGAAGAAAAAAACTGACCACAACTGAAGAAAGCAGAGGAAATGAACAGATATAAGCAGTCACAAGAGCATTGGGTCAGAAGATTGCGTAAAGAAGAAGAAAAAAACTGACTACAGCTGGAGAAAGCAGAGGAAATGAACAGATATAAGCAGTCACAAGAGCATGCATTACGCGACGCGAGACGGCCGGCTGACAAAATATTGTATCAGAAGATTGCGTCAGAAGAACAGAAGAAGAAATATAAGCTGCTGGATTAAATGGACGATAGGGATCGATTCCGTGGTCGTCATCCCATTCGTTCTTAGTATATATACTTAACGAACCCTTTTGTTTGTACATGATTAAATGATGGTGTCTCACTAAACACCATTACTTTACTTTTAATTTGCTTAAAAAAGAGTTGGTATAAAATCAGACTTAAGGTTACGTGTTCTAATAACTTATTAGGCCAAGTTGGACCATCAACTTTGAAGAAATTAATGATATGCTTAAGTTGGAGCCTTCATTTTGAAAGCGCCATGGGTAAATGATGACAAGAAAAGCCTCCGTGGATTTTAGCAGTGAAAATTTAAAGAAACAGAGCACAGAAAGGAGAGGGACAAAGGGGGCACGTTAAGCGGTCCCCTGTAAGTCAAAAGAGCAGAGGAAGTGCAAAAGTGAAAACAAAAGGAAAAAAAGGAGAAATTTCTGGTTAGAAATTTAGAATGCTTATATATAGTTGAAAAGGGCCAGACCATAGAGTATAGAGTCATTACCTGTTAGAAAAACTCAGACACCAACGTTCTACTCTTAGACCCCTCCATTATATGCTCAATAATTTTTGCCTTCAATTCTTTCTCCTTTCTTTTGCTTCCAAAGGATTCTTTTTTTTTTTTTAATCTTGGCCCAATTCTTGTTTCTTGGAATTCCATCATATAAACCCCTTTGAATCTTGGATCGTTATATTCAGAAAGCTTGTTTAGAACTCTGTGGGTGGTGAAAAAGTTGATCAAGCTCGTTTCTTGGGATTGTAGGAAAAGAGAAGGAAAGTGGGACAAAGAAAGAACGAAAAAAAAAAAAAAACAGAGCAGAGACAGAAACAGGGGAGAGGAGATGGAACAGAAACATGTGTTCTTGTCTGCGTTGAGCGTCGGAGTTGGGGTTGGTGTGGGGCTTGGATTGGCTTCTGGGCAAAGCTTGAGTAGATTGACAGGTAAAAATGGCTCACCAGATGGTGTCTCCCCCGTGCAGATTGAGCAAGAGTTGATGAGGCAAGTTGCTGATGGTAAAGATATCGAGGTCGCTTTTGACGAGTTCCCTTATTACATCAGGTACAAACAAGTTTTGATTCCTTTGTTCCAGGAAGAACTTGTGTGAGTTCGGTTTTTTTTTGGTGTTAGTGCATATGGGATTCTTGTGCATTGCAAATGTTCTTGGTTGGTGATGTATAAAGATCAAGTTTTCCAAATAAATTTAACCTGGTTTCCATCTTTCTGTGGTGGATATAACTTGTAAGTTTGTGCTGAAACTTCTGATCTTTTGATTTCAGACGATCTGGAGTAGCATTAATTCGAGTTCTGTGATAATTTTTGCTGTGTTTCGTTGATAATATCATTTTGTAAAACTCAACACACGTTACTTCAAACTGTTCTTATGAATGCTTTTTAAGAATTTTATAAAATTATGTGGATCACTGGCTGGTCTTCTTCTGGATTCTGGGAGATTAGGGAAGCATGCATCTTAATACAACTTTCTGGTACTTGAGTTCACATTCATTTGCATGATGTGCAATTGCAGTGAGAAAACAAAGTTCTTATTGACAAGTGCTGCACGTGTTCATCTGAAGCACTATGATCTATCCAAGCACACCCGGAATCTTTCGCCGGCCAGTCGGGCGATTTTGCTCTCCGGACCGACTGGTATGGAGTGGAAATAAGTAATGTTACTTTGGTTTGTTGTGTTTTAAAAGCTTACTTTTAACCTATTCTTGCTTATTGCAATTTCTGAAGAACTTTATTCACAAACGCTTGCCAAGGCTTTAGCACGTTCCTTTGAATCAAAGTTGTTGTTGCTGGATGTCACTGACTTCTCCATAAAGGTGAGTGGATGACACTATTCAAAGCTCTCTCTCTTCACTTTGAATGCTATACTTGGCTCTTAGGTCCTTTATCTTTGCCTAATTACAGATGCAGAGCAAATATGGGTGCACCAGGAAGGAATCTGTAAGCCTTCACTTGCCTTTTCTTTTTTTTCCCTGATAAAGAAGCACATGCCCTTTTTAACCTAAAAGCCTTAACATTAAAAGACATAGGCAGTGAAGTTCTTTTATTTTTAAAGATTATTGAAGTGCCAAAATTTGTAGTGGGCATTTTGAGATGATTATAGAAGTGTTTTTGAACTTTTACAGAGACTTTTCTTTGGAAGGTCAAAATGCAGCATAGTTTCTGAGTTAGAAACTGGAAGCTTTTACTTTTGAAAAATTGGAAATTTCTGTATAACCATGTTCATTGAACAAGATACTTCTCCGATCTTCTCGCAGCCTTTCAAGAGAACTCTCCCAGAAGTGACATTGGATCGGATGTCAAGTTTGTTTTCTTCTTTCTCAATCCTTCCTCCAAGAGAAGAAACAAGAGGTATAGCTCATACTGTTTTGTTAGATGAAGATACATGTATTCCTTACTGTTCTGTATGTCAAAAATCCCAACTACTGATCAAGAAATGTCTTTTAGGCAAAATACATAGGCAGACCAGTGCTACAGATATAAAATCGAGGTACGTTCTTGAGTTTTAAGTCTCATGATGTTGCGTAACAGTTTCTAACTTTGTAGCCTTATCAATATTTGCAGAGGTATGGAGGATTCTAATAATCCAACAAAACTTCATAGAAATGCCTCTATAGCATCCGATATGAGTAGTACTTCTTCACAGTCTGCTTCTGCAAATTCAGGTGATAATCAGAAATTGCTCATCAGTAAACTGATAAAATTGGATATTGAAGCAGATTTCATCAGAGGGAATGGAACATCATTCCTATTTCCACTTTTATACATTAATAGTTTCTTTTAGAAACTAAATTTCATTTTGGTGCAAAATGATTTGCTTCTGATTTGCCTCTTGGGAATTCACTTTTCAGCTTTGTTGAAGAACACAAGCAACTGGTGCTTTGATGAGAAAGTATTTCTGCAGTCACTTTACAAGGTAGATTCATCTGCAATCAGTTTCTTGTTCAAATTCTTTTAGTTTGTGTACGCGTTCTTGATTTTAGACCTGTTACTGTTACAGGTGTTGGTAAAAATTTCAGAATCAGATCCTGTAATTTTATACATTCGGGATGTTGAGAAGCTTCTTCTCCCATCTCAAAGGTTGTACAATTTGTTCGACAAGTTGTTGAAGAAACTTTCAGGTTCGGTCCTGGTACTTGGTTCCAGGATGCTGGATCAAGAAGATGATTTCCAAGATATGGATGAAAGGCTCACTGTATTGTTTCCATACAATATTGACATCAAACCACCAGAAGATGAGACTAATCCTGTGAACTGGAAAGCAAAACTTGAAGAGGATATGAAGATGCTTCAGTTTCAAGATAACAAAAACCACATTGTTGAAGTACTTGCGGCAAATGATATTGAATGTGATGACTTAGGCTCAATTTGTATGGCAGATACAATGATTCTTAGCAATTACTTACAAGAAATCGTGTTATCCGCAATCTCATACCATCTAGGCCAGAAAAAGGACCCGGATTATCGAAATGGAAAGCTTGTGATCTCATCAGAGAGGTACTAATTGGTTGGTTTCATGTTCTTCTGTTTAAAGAACTTCTATTAATCACTCTGCACAACCTGGAGCAGCTTGTCCCACGGATTGAGCTTATTCCAGGAGGGAAAAAGAAGTGGAAAGGACACTTTGAAGCCTGAGACGAATGGTGATGCCGGAAAGGTTTGTTCCATAACATAATAATGTACTTCTTGTTAGTCTCAGAATATGGTGAAATAGAGTTTTAAGGTACTGATACATGTCCAAGTTTCACCAAGTGCAGGACTCTGACGTAGAGGAGACTGTTGGTGCAAAGTCTGACTCAAAACCTGAAGCCACAGGCACAGAGAATAAAAATGGGATCAAGAAGGATGGTGAGAGTCCATCTTCCGCTAAAGCCCCTGTGAGTCACAATCCTTCAGGTTTTTGGCTAAAAAAGATTAAACCAGAACTTCAGATACTTACTAATGAGTTTACATTGCTTCCTGAAGGAAGTTCCTCCTGACAACGAATTCGAGAAAAGAATAAGGCCAGAGGTCATCCCTGCAAGTGAGATTGGGGTGACATTTGCAGATATTGGTGCCATGGATGAGATTAAGGAATCACTTCAGGAGCTTGTCATGCTTCCTTTACGGAGACCTGACCTCTTCAAAGGAGGGCTTCTTAAACCGTGCAGAGGCATACTACTCTTTGGCCCTCCAGGTACAGGTAAAACAATGCTGGCAAAAGCCATAGCGAATGAGGCTGGAGCTAGTTTCATTAATGTCTCAATATCCACCATCACTTCGAAATGGTTCGGTGAAGATGAAAAGAATGTGCGAGCACTGTTTACGCTGGCTGCAAAGGTTGCTCCAACAATTATATTCATTGATGAGGTTGATAGTATGCTTGGTCAGCGTACAAGAGTTGGTGAGCATGAGGCTATGCGGAAAATTAAGAACGAGTTCATGGCACATTGGGATGGACTCCTGACAAAACCTGGTGAGCGCATTCTTGTTCTTGCTGCAACCAACAGACCATTTGATCTTGATGAAGCAATCATCAGGCGATTTGAGCGCAGGTACGCTGCATTGTTATGATTCTATAGATGATAATTCATGGAAGACAAAACCCCAAGTTCGAGGATTTTATAAACTCTTGGGGATGATTATCCTTTCCAGGATAGAACTCAACACCTCATTTAAGTTCAAAAAATGCATATTTTCATGAATCACTCAAAACAAACATTTTACATTGAGCAGGATTATGGTTGGTCTACCATCTGTAGAGAACAGGGAAGTAATCCTGAAAACTCTTCTGGCAGAGGAAAAGACCGAAGAACTGGACTTCAAGGAGCTAGCCACTATGACAGAAGGATATAGTGGCAGTGATCTGAAGGTTTGTTATTTTCAAGTTCACTTGACTCTTTGTTCATGACTTCCAAAAAGATTCAAACAAACTGATGATTGACCCTGATCACTCCTGACGTGAACTTCTGCAAGCAGAACTTTTGTGTGACCGCAGCTTATCGCCCTGTGAGAGAGCTATTACAGCAGGAGTTGCAGAAGGAAAAGGTAAGCTTGAACTCCCTAATGTTAGAACTTCAATAGGTCGTGCAATATCCTGAATTAAACTTCACTGTAGGAAAAAAAGAAGAAAGCTGAAGAAGGAACAAGCACGGATGATACTTCAGCTACCAAGGAAGAAGATAAAGAAGAACAAGTAATCACATTGAGACCCTTAAACATGGAAGACCTGAGGCAGGCAAAGAAACAGGTGACTTTTGGATGAGCTTTCATATACACGATCGTTTCAGCTACTTGCAATCTACTGCATAATAATATCTAACTCAGATGCTTATTCTGTGCTTAAATTCTCCTAAAATTGTTTCAATTAATCGAGTTCGAGATCAATCTTGAATGCTTTTATGAGATTCCCTCTGCCCCTCGAAACCTAAAATGTTCAGTTAACTGGCATTATTTTATGCTGCAGGTGGCTGCAAGTTTTGCATCTGAAGGTTCAGTAATGAGTGAGCTAAAACAATGGAATGATTTGTATGGAGAAGGAGGTTCCAGGAAAAAGCAACAATTAACTTACTTCCTGTAGATAGCTAGCTACTCATCCGATACACTTATTACCCACATTCTGAGGATCATAGTAAATGGAGAAACAATTGACCCTGCAAGCGCAATGTAGTTGTTGCAATACCAGATAAGTGTACTTTAAAATTGTGAAATCCGAGACACCCTGGAACCTGATATGAAAGCTCTGCAGATCCTGGAAAAGCCTTCTCCAAGTCATTCCATCTGGAACCTGTATATCATTCCGAAAAGAGAGGAGACCGCATTAATCAATCGGGGACACTTGATGGAAGGAATTGTTCTTACTTACAAATTTTCACCTTCATCCCGTTATTTCAAATCAAACAGGCTGCTTTCCAAAGCAGATTCCACCATGTTCCCAGCGTGTGTTGTATAATTATTGTTTGAGCCATGAGAATTGAAGCTTGTTTGGGTTTTCAGAAAGTAGGAGGAACTTGTATTGGATTGTTAGTTGATCTGTAGACATTGAACAATCTCTCCATATACTAAGCATTTGTACATTGATCTTGTCTAGATTAATATAATTCTTCTTACCCTTTGCCTCAAAATCCTAGTTGCCTAGATAGTGATTCAATATTAACAATAGCATTTCTTTTTATAATATTCAAATCTTTTATGGAACCATTAAATAATTTCTTATAGCGAAAATTTTAACACTTATGCATAAAAAAAAAGTTTTTCTATTACTAACTGTAAAATTACATGTCACAAAAACCAGTCTTTTTATAAAAATATAAAAAAAGGCTACGTATGTTATGACTTTTCTCAGATTCCCGCAACGCAGGGATCTTTGTACATTCGCTGGCCGAAATAGCCCGTTGGCACGGTTGCTCGACACCTTTGGTGAAAAAAAGAGCCCGTTAGTACGGTCGTTAGGTACCTTTGATGGTCAAAACATCCCGTTGACGATAATTTCTCCATTTTACAAAAGTTACAAGAATGACTAATATAACCATGTCTACTATAGTAGAAACATAAAAGAGATGAGTGAGAATTAATATAATTTCTACCATGTATCAGGTTCCTATTATTTTGACTATAGTTACTGTTAGATTTGACAAAGAAATTCTTATAAGGCCTGATACTATCGGCGAGTACCCAAGGCCCCAATAATTTAAATTGCGCTTATATTCATCTTATAAGGCCTGATACTATCGGCGAGTGCCCAAGGCCCCAATAATTTTAATTGCGCTTATATTCATCACTGTAGGAACTGGGTTCAAGCTTTCCCTAACCCCTTCTCATCAAGTTGCAGAGACAGGATTTGAACCCATAACCTCAAAGTTATGAGCTTTGCGAGCTACCAAACTGTTCTATCCCGCGTGAATTTCTAATCATACCAATATCATTTAAATCTTAATAAACGATTTTTTTAAATAATAATTCAAATGGGATTCCGAATTTTGAATCAGATTTGAATTTTGTAGACAAATAGACCAATTGGATCACCCACTGGCCCAACCCTACCTTGGGCATATAAAGAAGTCCAACATACGTCGCTTGCACATACGACGTCGTGCTATGTGGATTCCCAACGAAATGGCGGTTGATATTGTTGATTGATTCGGAGATCCACAGACGAAAAAGTTTGGGAAATTTCTCTCCCAGAGTTTGCTTTAGGAATTGTACAATGTCAAATTCAATTCAAAGATACCAAAATCTGGGTTACAAGGAGGCTCTCTCAAGAAACGACCTTTACCCAATAGCCTGCAAGGAGCTCAGTTTGATTCTCAGACAAGCTTACGCCAAACTCCCTAAGAATCTTCAATCTATCATCTTCCACGACACTCTCACCGCCTTTCGTCTGCTTCCTGAGTAAGCTGTTTAGTTTTACGTTTTTTTTCCCTTACCCGAAAGCTTTGTCTTGCGAATTATACGTTCCCACTTCGTGGTAATAATTAATTCAACCAAATGGAGACATTTCTGGGTTTTGATCGCCTGTAAGGATTGAATTGTTGCCAATTCTGTGTCTTTACGATCTTCCGTGGTTTAATTGTTTGTATTTCCGAGTTCGACCCTCATTTTCGATGGGAAGATCATTACAATCTTGGATAGTTAGCATGTTTTTCGTTCTTGGTTCCTTTGAGATCAAGAGGTTGCTATCTTATGCTAATGCTTAATTGCTGGATTGTCTGTGAGAAGGCTAAAGCTCTGAAATTTCTGTTGTTATTTATGTTATAATGTTAATGTTGGGATGCAAATCGTGACTTTAGCTTTATAAGAATACCAGCGATGAAGAACTAGTTTGCATGCACAGTTAGCTGTGCAGTAAAATTTTTGGTTTGAATTCACTTCGACTTTCCTTGGAGGTGTCTTATTGGATTGTCTTGTCATAGAATGCAGACAAGGATTGCTATTTCAGCAGCCCATCTCCTAAGCCAGAGTGCTGAAGCTGCATTACCGAAGCAGAAGAAAAACATGGCTGTTACGGAATTCAAACATGCTAAGGTTGCTCAAAAGAGGCGGTCTAAAAGCAATCAGGATGAAGAAAGTAAAGTTAGAACAAAAGTAGATGTTTTACTCTATATCCGATGATTATCTGTTTTTGACTCATCCATTAAACCATGTTTCCTAAATGTTCTAGGTGCAACTGAATTGCCAGAAGATGTTCTTGCATGCATCTTCAGTTTTCTGGACATCCAGTCTTTAGCTTCTGTTGGGCAAGTTTGCTGGTAATTGTTATTCACTTTTACCATACTGATTGTATCTCAACAACTCACACCCCTACAATGCATAACCCATGGGAACATGGTCTTAGTCTCGTAGAGGAGTAGTTTTCCATGTGTTGGTTCAGCTAGTTGCAACTATCTTGAGTTTAGCTATAAACTTGGTTAGTACATGTCGAGTATGTTCTGTTGCTTAATCGTTCTTCGAACAGTTCTTTTTATCTCAGTCAATCTCTTGGTGCTATCTGTGAAGGTCATGGAATTTTGCAGCTAGTGACAACAATTTGTGGCAATCACAATATGCAACATATTTCGGTAATGGTATCCTTTCAGATGCTGAGTCACTGAACAGCAGTGAGTGTGGATATAGGAAGTTCAGTCATTTGAGGAAGAACAAGATGACAAGAACCAATATTGATTGGAAAGAGGACTTTAAAAGGGCATATTTAGGTATGCTTGTCGATTTATCATCACTGACACTACGAGAAAAAATTTTCGTTCTATTTTTTTCTATTGGGTTATATAAAAACTCCATTGTTTAATTGAAAAATGCTTTGTTCATTGGAGATCAGCTCCTGCAATCAGCTAAATACATTTAGGTTTTCCATAACCATCTAGTGATGGTTCCAAAAGGAAACCATGAACTTACAAGGTTGCCAGGTCTTTACTTGCAATTCATTACATTTCGTTTAATTGGTTTTGTTGTTTCAGGCAATTCTTCAAAAAGATTAACATCTAAAAGGGGTTATTGTGATCATTGTGAATCGATAGTGTGGCTTAATAATATGAGATGCTGCAATGAAGATTGTAGTGCACCTCAACATCGAAAAGGGCAGATCATCCCCGTATCTTCGCACCAGGTACTATCTCTCGATATCTTCTACGTCGTTTTAACCCTTTGTTTCCTTACCTTTTAACTGAAGAGGATCATATGAGTGGAGGTTCCCTCTTCAAAACACTTCCCTAAAAAAAGGGCCTTTTTTCCAGATTAAGACGTATATTATGTTATGCATGTTCAATATGGAATTGTTATGCGTTCAACTTTTCTATATTCAATATCTTCAGGTTCTTGAATATCTCTTAGATGGGTCCTCGTCGCTTGCTCCTGCTTCGGACAGTGAAAGCGAATCCGATGACGGGTCAAATTTCGGATTATGGGCATATCCGAAGTTCACGGAGTATCTAGAATTTTTGTGATTCTTAATATGCAGCATGTTCACGTTGCTAATTTAAGCCTGAGCTTAGAAACTTTGCCTAGTACCATTACTGCTTAGCTGGAAAGATGTTCTGTAAATTAACCCTGCGACAAGAACGCATGTAAATCTTCCTTTTTTGAATTGCTTGTATATGAATTCTGACGCTCCCTGCTTATATACGCATGCTTTTGTCTTATTTTGCTGTGATATGCATATTGACAAGTCAAGAGTCCGTCTGGTCCACTTATTTTCCATTAAAAATATGAAAGTGCTAAGCCCGTTTGGTTGGCACGAATTGTTGCTAAGGAAAGTAATTTTTTTTCTAAAATTTAAATTATTACGTTTGGTTTATTTTTTTGAGAAAGTAAAAACTTTCCTAATTTAGGAAAAGTAGTGGCACTTTCCTTGGAATTTAAATCCCAACATCTCCTTTGGTATTTAGATTCCTTTCCTCAGGAATTTAATCTAAAAATACACTAGACAATTTAACC
Source organism: Erythroxylum shatona (assembly GCA_027568895.1). Lineage (NCBI taxonomy): Eukaryota > Viridiplantae > Streptophyta > Magnoliopsida > Malpighiales > Erythroxylaceae > Erythroxylum > Erythroxylum shatona. The sequence continues at coordinate 40,539,957 of JAOSBK010000006.1, read as the reverse complement.
CTTCCTTCTTTCTCAACTTTGTGATTTTA
>JAOSBK010000006.1:40507728-40521821 GCA_027568895.1 Erythroxylum shatona | reverse complement strand
TCTAAGACCAATATGTGGATAGCGAGAGAGGATTGTTGAGTAACTAAGAGTTTGCCAAGTTCCACCATAGATATCAAATGACCTATGGCTGGTGTTGGGTAAAGAACTAAAGCCTCGTTCATGCCGGCCATGAAAGTATCTGAATCTTAGTTCTTGAAATGTTAGGGAGATGATTAAATAAATACTTTAAATACTAATTCAGTAGAAGCCCAATTCAGATTGAAATCGATATCTAAGCAACACCATCTTTCTTTCTTCTCAGGTCAATCATTGCTGATACGAGAATAGTTGTCTAAGATGATAAGGTTAGGACAAGCAACGAAACCTCTGGAAAAACACAGATATGACAATTATGATTCAATTTTTTAAGAAATAATGTTAAAATAATATTATTTATTAAAATAGTAATTTTTACTAATATTTTTAAAATTTAAACTGATAAATTTCTGTTTATTTAATTTCAATTAAAAATATTAAATAAAAATTAACCGTTTTTATTAATGACTCGATAATTAATTATTTATTTATTTACTTTTAATAATAAAAATTTATAATTAAATTGAATAAATATGTTCAATTTTTTAAAATATCTAAACACCATATGCAACTTTAACGAATTAAATTTTAGATTGAAAGAATAATATTTTTTATATAATCATCTCAAATTGAGCCTAACTGGAATAGCTAACTCAGCCTAAGGTCCAGTTTTTCAAGAAAACATCAGACAAATCAAGCCTAGGGCTATATTGCAAACTGGGTTGGATCGAGTCAGGTCAACTCCGATCCTGATTTCATGCTTGTCCTTTTTCACCACTAAGAGATTTGTGTAAGAAATATTTAAAAGTAAGTATACATCATTAAACTCATCAGATTTGTCTAGTCGTTAGCAACATGCAACGTTAGATAACAACAATTGAGCACAAACTATAGAAATTAAGAAAGATTTATATATATTCTTGTAGATAGGAAGAGTAGCTTTTCCCTTGGATAAAAAGCAGAAAAGGAAAGTGATAAGCAGGCAATAAGAGTTTTAAGAAACCACACTGAGGACACATTGATAAGCAGTCAGGTTCAGTGTCACACAAATGAGCAGCAGTTCTGAACAAAAAATTCCAAGGCCAGTACAAAGAAACACAACATTAGCATTCCGAATGTTGCTTAATCAAATATACAAGTAGGAAAGGGCATTTAAAAGGTACTAAACGTAATTTTTAAGAACAAAATTGCACCGTCAAGTTACAAATACAACTAACCACAGCAACAAAAGCTCAGTACTCCCACTTCTTCATCTCCATGCCATCCGGAGGACTTCCTTCAACCTTCTTAGAACCAACTTCTTTCCAGTTTGTTGACAGCACTGTCCCATTTGACTCGACCTGCAAGTTACGAGCACACAACTTAAGCAATCATCGCAAGAATATAGCAAACCGCACTTCTGTCTTATGCTTGCAAAGACATATTTGGAATTTCACACCCGACAAGTATTCAATACAAAGACAGTGAAGATCTTACAAAAGATTTGCTCATGGCTCTTCTAGTGTCCTCATCAGCATCTTGATATATTTCTTTGAAAAATTTGTTCAAAGCTGCATCACCATCTAGCTTTTCTTCTTTCTCCTGATATTTGGATCAGGATGTTACATGCTCGGTTAAATTTGATTGCAGCAAGATTTTTTAAGAATACACATAAAAGCACGAGAGAGTTAATCCAAAAACAAAAGGATTACCTCCTTCTTCATTTGTGCTTCGAGCTTATCCCAATTTGTTCCTTTTGGTTTTGAAGAGGGATAAGTTGGCGTATGAGATCCTGTTCCTGGTTTTGAAGATAGATAAAAAGTGGCATCACCAGTGTCAGAAGTAATCTTAGCCATCTGTTCATCATACACTGAATTCAAGCTACCTACGAAAAGCTTAAATTGGGATAAACATCTCATACAATGGCATAAGTCCTGAAACCTGAGAAATTCTTGGTGTAACATCAATAACATCGAGAATCAACTAACAGTATCTAGGAGGTATCCACTCTATTATCCAAGATAAAGGATTCACCAAATTTCAGCATTCGTTACAAATATTGCTATCTTGGCAAAAGAATTGCAATAATTTAAATCACTGAAGCTGGCCTGCTTGCATGTGCATCAAGAGATAAAGAAGGAATAATGAAAATAAAAGAAAAAATGATTCTTCGTAGCAACCACAGTAAAAGAAGTAGCATCCTATGCGATGAACAAATGACTAAAAAGGCACACAAGATATGATCAAACAGTTTAGTGAACAGATATGACATTAAACTCTTCACTTACCAGAGGCAACAATAGCCCTTTGTAGAACAACCGGTTCCTTGCTGTATTCAAGAGAGGTCCAGTGTATTGGTTCCGTTTTTGCCAGGTGGATTTCAATCTTTGTAGACAAAACATCGAACTTGCATTTCGCAGGTACTATCTGTTAGCAATGTATGGTCATCAAGAATAAATTGCAATAATCAGGGCCTCCAGTGTGACACAGGTGGTAATCACAACAGGTTTAACAAAGCCATGAATGGTGGCATGAGTACTAAGAAGTGATGTCCTAAAGTTCTCGGAAAAGCTGATTGGGATTGGCATATTCCTTGCATATAATGGAACTCCATATGTTAAGTCGGTAGATAGGCTTCCCATGAGGAAGCCATTTATACCTTTCGTTCCTTATTGGACCTGTAAGGCCAATAAGGTGTTCCAGCAAGGATGAATCAAGCCAATGCCAAGTATTTAACTGCATTTACTGTTTACACGCATAACTGGTTTAAAGCAACAAATTTAATGCAAAACCTTCCCAAATAAACGGGGTTGAAAATGGTACTCCTCTTGACCAGGAACATTGATGTTAACGCTTAACTGCAAAAGAAAAGGTAACAATGTTTAATCCATATGCGCATATCCAGGAAAACAAATAATTACAGGTATTCAGTTGATGCACATACTATCTGTTCACCATAGTCCACAGAAACACAACTTGGCAGTATGCCTTTTGCAAATATGCTCACAACCACCACTTCTGGTTTCTGGTAGAATTCATGCCTGCAAAACCCGCCAGATCAATTATGTATTTAAGTTGAAAATACTGAAAAGAAAGTAAAGAAAGCCACAAACCTGTACTTTGGCTTGGCAGGTGGTACAACTGATGCTTGACTTGATAGGTCACTCACATGCTCAGGATCTGGCAAGGAAGCAGTATTTGTTGGGACTTCTGGTGTCTGTTTTGACAGATGACTGGTCTCCTCTGAATGCACATGCCAAATCTTATTCGTCATATACAATTTACTAAACCATTTGCAACTTCAAACCCCAAAAGCCACTGCCAGGAAAAGATTAAGGTCAGAGATGATTTCATACCAGCAATGAGCTCGTTGCACTCTTTGATCAAACTAATGAATCTTGAATCTCCTGGTGCCAAAGAAGCACCAGTCTCTAAAGCAGCCTTAGCAGTCTTATACTCCTCAAGCTTCAGGCATGCAATGCTGCAACAGAAACAATGACACCCTCCAAACCACAAATGCATAATTGCATAAAACGAATTTCAAGTAAAACTGGCTTCAAGGGTAGGCAACACCTTAAGCAAGTAAATAGAACCAACTAATTAAGCAACCTAGGCAAAGAAAACCAGGTCTGGTAGAGAAGCCTGTGCCTTGGTAGTCATATCTCAACATATAGCCCGTAAACAATGAAGAATTCTTACTACCAATTGTAGACTATGTTGCCGTCATAGTGGGTAATACAGAAGCATCCATCAACATGCACTTCACCATAACATTAAGATGCATAAATGGCAATGATAATTTACACGACTTATCCAGGGTTCAATGCAAACACACAAAACAAACTGCAAAGAGGCAACAAATTGTAAAGTACATTTCTCATTGATATGATGGCCTAAACGCCCAAAACCATGATTTAGTGAAAAGCACAAGGAATATATTAAATGAACAAAGACTATAAATCAGACTGCGACAATCCCATAAAAAGAACAAGCTAAGATCAAAACACTTCAGAGCTATTGTAACTCGACCAGAAAAACATCAACAGTTAAACTATGGTGCTAACCAGTAATTTACAACCAGCTCAACTAAGTGTCTATCTCCGTGTATGTCTGTGAGAAAGTATCAAAGAAGATATATTTGCTAAACCAATTATATAAATTACAGAAGTATACTAACCCCTTTCGAAAGTATGCTCTCGTCGTTGAACGGTCCAACTCTATAGCCCTGTTCGCATCAGCAACAGCCTCTGAAAATCAAAGGAATAACCAAGAAACAATGTTTAAAAGATCACCATCTCAATCATTGCACGGACTAGCATAAACACTTCCCCTTCCCCCTTTCTTACTCTGTTCGAAACGTAAAAATTCGAGAGCAACTTACATATGCATGAGACCACTGTATTCAGTTAATTCTCAATTAACACTACCAAATAAAACAAAAAGACAAACATTTCCAATTTCGTTTCCTTCTACCAATAACCATTAGAAGTTGAGAACTAACTCGATGGCCTAGCATTCCTTTACAGCATAAGAGTAGATAGAGGACTACCTGTGAGATTGTTGAGCTTGATGTTGGCCTGAGCACGGTCAGCGAAAAGCTCGGCGTTGTTAGGGTTTATGTCGATGGCCTGAGAATAGAGATCGACGGCGAGCTCGAAGTGGTCGTCGATGAACGCCTCTTTCGCCTTGGTTACGAGATCGGAGGCCATTGGATGAGCCCGAAGAGTCTGGAGAAGTGTCCAAGAGGAGTTGAGAAAATTTGGCAGAGACGGATTAGAATGCGAAGACTAAAACAGAAGTCTTTTATTATTTAATTTTTCTTAAAATTGTAAATGTTTTTGAAGTGACCAGTTCGCCGACAGGGAAGGAGGAAGGTTCTAGAATTGTATCCAATGTCCAGAGGAATGTTTGGGGGAAAGCTTAATCACATCTTAATATTTTTAAAAAAAATTTTAAAAAAATTTCAAAAGAGCATGTAATTTAGTAAAAAACTTTCCTAACTTAAGTTAGACTTGGTCAGAATTTTACCTTCTGCAAGGAACCTATCAAATTCGAGCGAAGATTAATCTGAATGTGATGACTTAAAGATATCTTAGAATTCTCCTAAAATACTTCGTAAGTAACTAAAAAAATTATTATTTAAATTAAACAAATACTATTTATATAACAATTCAACCCTTATTTTTTAAACTCAAATTAAATTAAATAAATTTGATTCAAACTAATTGTTATTATAATTATTTTAAATTTTTAATTTAAATTTAAATTATATAAGTTTTAAAATAGTTTATTAATTTAATAATTACATTAAATTATTCAAGGTTTTTTTCATTTCGAGATCGAAGGGCGTAAGAGTAATTTCACTTGCTTTTCCTGTTTTGCCTATTATGTAGTTTGGTCGTCTATTATTGGACAGGGTCCAAGGACAGAGACGATGACGTGGATAACCGCCACCGTTGGGAGGATAGTAGGCAGAACGGAACTACACCGTTTCGAGGACGCCTGTGCGCGGGTTATCACGTTATGCAACTCCGGCCTGTCGGGAGAAGGTGTCTGCGTCCACAGTGCCGTGACCAAACTGGGTCTTGCAGATCACATGTACTTGAACAACAACTTGCTCTCTCTATATGCCAAATGCTTTGGCTTGGAGCTTGCACGCCAGTTCTTCGACGAAATGCCATATAAGGATGTCGTGTCGTGGACGGGCATGGTCTCTGCTTACGTTCACAACGCAAGACACGAGGACGCACTTGGGTACTTCGAGTCAATGGTGATGTCGGGTCAGTGTCCGAATGAGTTCACTTTCTCCAGCATTTTACGTTCTTGTTCTGCTCTAGGAGAGGTTAGTTATGGAAAGCGCATTCATGGTTCTATAGTGAAACGTGGGCTTGAGAGTAACCAAGTGTTGGGTAGTGCGTTGATTGAGTTGTACTCCAAATTTGGTTCTTGTGAGGAGGCGTCTGAGCTTTTTGGGTATGTCGAAAATGGCGATACGGTTTCGCGGACAACGATGATTTCATCTGTAGTTGAAGCTGGGGATTGGAGGCAAGCTTTGCGGTTTTATATGGATATGATCAGAGATGGGGTTTCACCAAATAGATTCACTTTCACTAAACTTCTTACAATATCAGGTTTCCTTGGCTTGATCTGCATCAGATTGATTCATGCCCACATGATTAAATTAGGGATTGAGCTGAATTTGGTATTGAAGACTGCTCTTGTAAATGCGTATTCAACATGTAAAAGTATAGAAGATGCATTAAGGGTCTCCAACCTGACTCCTGAACGTGACGTGTTCTTATGGACTGCTATAATCTCAGGATTCGCTCAGAACTCAATGTTCAAGGAAGCTGTTGAGGCATTTCAGGAGATGGAGATATTGGGAATCCTGCCGAATAACTTTACGTATTCATGTATACTTAACGCTTCTGCATCGATGCAATCACTCGATTTGGGACGACAGATTAACTCCAGGGTGATCAAAGCTGGTTTGGAGGATGATCTGTCTGTAGGCAATTCAATTCTTGATATGTATATGAAATGTTCTCCAACTGTAGAAGAGGGATTGAGAGTGTTTAGAGGGATGGAGTCACCTAATGTCATCTCCTGGACATCTTTGATTGCTGGTTTTGCCGATCATGGTCTTCGTCAAGATTCCCTGCAATTGTTCATGGACATGAGACATGTTGGAGTTCATCCAAATTCTTTTACACTCTCCACCATCCTCAGGGCCTGCAGTAACATCAAAGCTGCTAGTGAGACACTGAAGCTACATGGATATATAATCAAAAGAAAGGTAGATAGCCATATTATTGTCAATAATGCTCTTGTAGATGCTTATGCTGGATCAGGTAGAATAGATGATGCATGGCTTGTGATTAGAAATATGAAGCAAAGAGATGCAATCACATATACAAGTTTGGCCACGAGACTCAATCAAATGGGACATCGTAAAGAAGCTCTAAGTATAATTCATTACATGTTGAAATGTGATGTGAAGATGGATGGGTTTAGCCTGGCCAGCTTCCTTTCTGCATCGGTTGGTTTGGAAACAACAGAAGCTGGAAAGCAACTCCATTGTCATTCTGTCAAATCTGGTTTAGGCAATCACATGTCAGTATCAAATAGCTTAGTCGACTTTTATGGTAAATACGGACTTGTAAACGATGCTCGCAGAGCATTTGCCGAAATTATTAAGCCGGATGTTGTATCGTGGAATTCTTTAATGTCAGGATTAGCGTTGAATGGGCATATATCCTCTGCTCTATCTGCTTTTGAGGATATGAGGTTGGCTGGAGTCAAACCTGATTCTGTCACCTTCTTGTTAGTGCTTTTAACTTGCAGTCGTGGTGGTTTAACAGACATGGGTCTGACGTACTTCCACTCTATGAGAGAAATTCAAGGTCTAGAACCGCAAATGGATCACTATGTTTGTTTAGTTGATCTCCTTGGCCGAGTTGGCCGGCTAGAGGCGGCCATGGAAGTGCTAGAAACTATGCCCTTCATGCCAGATGTGTCCATATACAAAACTTTGCTAGTCTCCTGCAAGGTTCATGGGAATGTTCCTCTAGGGGAAGATATGGCAAGACGGGGCCTTGAGATCGATCCAACAGATCCTGCATTCTATTTACTGCTAGCAGACTTGTATCATGATTCTGGCCGAGCCGATTTGGGTGAAGAAACTTGCAGGTTAATGAGGTTGAAGAAGCAGATATGTTGAAGTTGGAGAAAATTACAAAACATTGCCTGTCAATCACACTCTGCAGAAGAATCGCCAGGTAAAGGAGCTGCAAAACTCATCCTTGACCTCCAAATGCTGCTTTGCATTTGGAACAACATCAGATTATGCAAGAGAATGGGTTGAACATTGGAACTGGCAAGCATCTGGAATGACCATTGAGATGCAGGGATAGGTCATTTAATCGGATCACCGAATATTTTACGGTGCTGTAGGATTGAGGAAGTTTTAGCCCCTCACACATTTGAAGAGGCTATCACCAAGGTAGAATGTGGTGAAATGCTTGTTTATTGCAAAGCCAACATCTACTAACAAATTTTGTTTTGATGAACTCCAGTCATCTATTGACATATTTGATTGATGCTCTAGGTTTCGAATATCATGCCAAGAAGATGATATTGTGCTTTGAAACAGCAAACTTCATGTAACCATTGAAATTGAGATTATTAAATGAAAAAGTTCATGTCTCACAAGTTGATTCAATCCAGTGAACAGGAAGTACAAGATGTCAAAAGGAAGGGCTAAGAACAGGGAGCCTAATTCAACTCCAGACCAAGAGTGCCTCAAAATAGTATTACAAATCAGACTCCTTTGGCTGACCAGAAGAGACTGCAGGTGCTTCCTTCTGAGGGCGTGATTGTGCAGCCTCAAGCGTCTTGTAAAACTCTTCCGGGAGTGGACCAGGTCGATGAAGAGGTACATGCTTAGGAACTGGAGAATTGTCTTCTACAACTTCACACTCATAGTCATCGGGAACACCCCAAGGATCCCACTCTGTTATTTGATAAACGAACCGTCAGAAACATTGTAGATACAGCAACATCACATAAGGTCTAATATGGCAAAATTACATAAGATTTTTGTCATTAAGCCAAACTCTCTGCCATGTTCATTCAAGGTTTGCACATTGTTGTTTAAGAAATGAAAAAGAGACAGACAAGTGACCTGGGCAAAACTTAGATACAAATTCAGATATAGCACATCTCCTCAACAAGAAAGCTCAGTAGCCAAAAATCAAAGGTTATTTGCATCAGTGTACATATTGGATAAGCAATGAAACTGAATATGATTAAAGCACCTAAACTACAAGAGAAACAAGACTCTCTAAACCATACAAGGCAAGGCCATGCAAAGGGTGCGGTTAAGATATGCTAGATTCTGCCAAATAGACAAATGAAACCTACAATGCACATACCAATGTCACTAAACAACCCGACTTTTCGTAAATGTCAATCCATAAGCTCCATAAAACCATATATCAGCTAATAACATATGACCATAGTGCATCATTCAACTGAGAAGACCAGAAATCAAGCACCATTCCACATTATGCCGGTCATATACTCTTGACGCTACAAGCCTCCCAAAGAAACCATCTCATATGATATTAGATCTAAGAATTATAGTGATTCCCACCTAAAAGCGTGCAAATTCTTCCTGTAACTAATCAATCAAAAACATTTGCAAGAACTAATAAGAATCAAAGACATCAGTTCCTTCCTCCATATGACCTAAAACGAAATTGGATCACGAGCAAATGCATTAGCAAAACACCATAAGAAATGAATCAAACCGCATTGACTAATCAATACTTGACTTTCTTCTCTGAGTACATAAGCACTTCAAAAAGAGGAAACAAGTAGACTTGGAAACGTAAACGGACCAATCATTTTCTCGATGAGCTTGAGCTCGTCCTGAGCCTCTTCGATGAGCTCCTCGACCTGCCCGCAACCCAATTTCTTCTCGATCATCTCCCAATCTTCTTCCTCCCGGCACACTTTAAGCCTCTGCCTCGTGAAACTCTCCACCGCCTTCCGGTACCCTTCGTCCTCCGGCACGGCCTGAATCTCCTTTAGGGTTTTGGTATACAGATTGATCAACACTTCTCTCGCGTTCGGGACCACATCCAGCCCGACAATCCCTGTCGTCTGTTTCACCTTGGCCATCAGCGGCCGTGCGATCGCCCGCAGGAACATTGCGATATCTCTGCCTCTGCTGCTCCTGATCACCACCCCTCAGTCACGCTCTCTTGCCTTCTTCACTGATCACTGATACAAAAGGAATGAAACGGCAAGGCGAAGGTGAGCTTTTCTCGCCTGGATATCTGATCTAAACATTGGATTAACCCGAGCCCTTCGGTTACTTGGGCCCAGTGGATACTCGATGTGACCATAGTAATGGAAGTATAGGGTTGTTTCAAAACTGTAATTGGGTCATACATTAACTGCTCCCGTTTCAAGCATTTAGCAATAGTAATAGGCTCGGTCGAATTGGAGCATTGATTTTTTATTATCTTAATTTTTTCTTTTAATATTTGAGAAAATGACAAAAATTAATATTTTAATAATTTTTTTCAAATCGTTTTCAATTCTCACCGAGTGCCTGTTTGGATGGACTTTTAGGAAATTAAAAAGCACTTTTCTTCACCACAAAAGTCTTTTTTAAAAAAATAGGTATTTAGTTGTAAAATAAAAAATACTTTTTTAATAGATAATACTTTTTTAGCAGTTAAAATATAGCTTTTTAAGTAGTTCAAATTTGGAGCTTCTAAAAAAAAACCTCTTAAATATATTTTTCGGATAGATTTTTTAGATTAATTAATGAATCTATTTTTTAGTCTCTTTTTCTCTTATATTTTACACATAATTCTTACAATATTTACAAACTCATTTTAACGTTTACTCAACTTGATATTTATTTTGAAATTTATATAATATTATTTGACTTTTTTACATGTTTTTATATTTATTCTTATATTAATTTTAATTATATTATAATCCATATAAAATATTTCGTTAGATATATTTTCATTTATGCTTCATATGGTTTACAATTACAGAATAATTAATATATTGTGCTTTGCATATTATTTAAATAATATTTTTATGAATAAATAATTTTTATTACAAAATAAATATAGCTAAAATTAAATGTGTTATTAATTTTTATATTGTCAAATAATTTACTGTATGAAACTCTTTTTTAAATGACGATCAAGCAGTTAACTGACTTCTTTAAAAGATTATTCTCATAAAAGATCTACTAACAAAAGTTATACTAACAAAAACTCTATTAATATAGGTCCAACCAAACAAAGGCTAAGCTCTCTCTTGTGTCCGATCTCAATACAAAATACGAACAATTCAAATAAAGTTTTGATCCACTTGTCATATTTACATATATTGTTGTTGTTATTATTATTATTATTACTATTACTACGTGGGTCATTTGAAAGCAGTCTATTTATTAATTATGATAAGGTTGCATGATATTGAATCTCCCAAAATTTTACGTGTTAACTAAATTTTTACTGGAGCATTATTGTTGTTATATTTGTAAAATATGATAAAAGTATATATATATTAATATTAGTTAATTTGAATTCAATATTTAAATTAAATTATTAATTTATCAAATAATTTATTTAAAATACGTTATTTACAAATTATTACATATTCGATCTTTTAAAAAAGTTGAACGTACAATTAATTGGTTACCAAACACATAGGATACTATGGCAATCATTGTTGGTTTCAAACAGGAAATTGACAAAGATAAGATTGCTACACAATAATAGAAAGCCTAGACGGACCATACCTTTAGATAAGTGCAGCTTCCCTTTTCTCACATGGAATCTGATTTTTCAATCAAATTTTGGAGGTTGAAAGCATCATTAAATTTTAAATAATCATCATGGTTATTTATTTATGTTATGATGACTCTTTTTTTTTAATTATTGCTATTTTATTTTTTTCATCCAAACTAAAAAGCAGGTAATTAAAACTAACTTTGTCTTTTTAAGTTGACTTCACTACTAAGCATCACATATTGAATCATGTTTCTTTTCAGTAACAATAATCATAATTTAGGAAAAATTCTGCTAAAGCGTAAGGTCGGTAAAAGATATAATAGTATGTAGTTTTACTCCTAATTAATAAAGAGGCTTGTAGCATGTTTCTTCAATTTTTATATTAATTGTCACTATAACTAATTTCCTAAGGCTATGTTTAGTTGGAGTTTTTTTACGAAATATAATATTATTTTATCGTTTGGGATGAGGGTTTATAATAAAATAAAATGGAATATAATGGGACGAGATGGAAGAAAAGGATTTCATATTACACCTCATTCTATCATAAACAGTAAAAATTAAAAAAAAACCTCTGAATTGGCGGTTTAAGATGAAATGTAAAATGATAAATAATTCTACACTATACTATAATTACATTATAAATCATTCATCTAAACAACATTTTACTACATTATGAACCATTTTATCCCTCTAAAACAACAATTTTCTAATATTACATCTATTTACATTTTATTCCATTAAAAACCTTACGTTCAACTAGACACAGTATGAAATTTAAAAGGATTTGTCTTAATCTCTAACCAAACATGATTTCATACCATCCACATTATTTTCTTTTTTTATTAAAAAATGAACACAGTCCACCTTTAACCATTTTTATAATATATATATATATATATATAGGTTAGTCAAGTACTCTTTCTTATCCAAAATAAGTGTCGTTTTAGAAAGATGCACACTTATTAAGAAAGCTAATGAAATGTTTGATATACCCTTATTAATTGTATGTTGAATTGCCTTGAAAATGTAATCTGTATAATTACGATGTGAGAGAAATTAAAAGGTAATTTTGGAAATAAAATTATAAACATGCATGAAAAATCGCGAACGACACTTATTTTGAATAATTAAAATCCCTCTAAAACGACACTTATTTTAAATAAAAGGAAGTATTAAATTTCAGATCACCAAACGTTTTAAAAACATGGCTATATCCTACCCATCTGGCATGTGTCTCTTAAATGCCAAATGATGGACACGAGGCCAAAAGGACTCGTAGGAGACCCAGAAGTAATGTGAACCTCACCTATCACGCGAGCTTCCTTTGTGTTGGGGGAAAATAAATGTTTTCACAAGCAATTATCACTTACTTCAGACCACACGAGCTTCCGCGAACTTGGTAGACAATAAGAAAAGGAGTATTTGGATTATATTTTTCCATACCCTTTTCTAAGTTCAAACATCTTAATCTAAATAAGATGGAAATTTTATTCTGTTGGCCAAAATGAAGAAGACGTAAAGTGCTTTGGCAATATGTACAGTCACTTCAGATATTTGTCTGCATTCCATTGAAATGTCCTAATCAAGGTAAGAGGGACATAAGGTTCAGGACTTTTCGGTTTGGTTCAGTTCAGGACCGTAGAGAAGACGTTCAAGCCTGTGCTATGAGGTTTCCACAATAAACACACTTAAATGTTATTTAGTTTCTTTTTGAGGAGAAGGGAACTTTTGAGTGCCCTTATAAGGCCGAGCAGTGAGGTCAAAACCTTAGTGTAGACTTGCAATTGGATTACAGATTTGTATAATTTAAAACTTTCTCGAGCTGCACATGCTGATAAAGCTTTATTTTTCAGCATACTTAAACCTATCAAAAGCAGCGAGTTTTGTATTGATATAGTTGTATTTTAAGTTGCCTGACTTAGTCAGCTGGCACTTTAGATCTTATAGCTATCCTCATCCACACTCTTTATCTGCGCCTGTCTGGCTCCGAACTCTGCACTCTGAACCATGGAGGCTGAGATTCATGATGGGTCATCACTGACTTTGCCTCTTATTGTTGAGGAGAAGCAACACAGTTTAGGATCCAAAGTAGATGATTTAGAGTCGAACTACCAACCCTTTAGTCCAGGAACCACCTCTTCCTTCAAGACCATCTTTAATGGCATAAATGCTTTATCAGGTTCTTTTCTCTTTTTCTTCTTCTTAATCATTGTGCACGTTTCTCCTTTTTAACTTCACAACCTCTTTTTTCTGTTTCCGCAGTATTTACCATTTTCCTGGAGAAATGTTGACCAACTTTTATTTTCCGTTTCCGCTTGGAGATCTGTAATATTTTTATAGCATCAATCACAAAGTTCCATGTGCATATCGTGTTGTGGTCCAAAGAGAATTTCCTGAATTTGTTCCTTTGTTCATTAATGCTGTCATTTTGCAGAAATAAACATCTGATAATTTGTTTTTACGAACTTAGACTAGCAAGGTTTACTTGAGTCACTTCTGAACTTCGTACTTCTGCAGTATAGCTGACTCAAACAACAAAATTTGGTCTTTGAAAAATTTTCCTGTCAAAATATGTCAAGGAAGATTCATCTTCTGTCTCTATGATTTTCAGGAGTTGGTATACTTTCCATTCCATATGCGCTGGCGTCAGGCGGATGGTTGAGCTTGATTATGTTCTTGTTCATTGCAATTGCAGCCTTTTACTCAGGCTTGCTGATTAAAAGATGCATGGACGCGGATTCAAACATT
>JAOSBK010000006.1:40474164-40486273 GCA_027568895.1 Erythroxylum shatona | reverse complement strand
CTTAAAATACAAACCAACGGGAGAAGAAAAAGACAAAGAAGAAAACACTTGCAAGTATCACCTTGCATAATATCAGGAAATCAATGTGTATAACAATTAGAGATAACCGTCAGTTTTCAACCCGATTAATATTTGCAATATTTGACTTAAAAAATGAATATGAAGGCTAAAAAATAGATTTTAAATGAATGCCCATATCTTACCTGTTTTTATTAACTATATTTTTCTGTTTTTTTCTTGAATATTTATGATTAAATATAATAAAATATTAATATTTTTTAGAAGAAACAGCTTTAAAATTCTCAGTTTACTCTCTAGTCCTCACCTTTTTCATCATATTTTATTTTTTTATAGGGTGATAATAATGCAAAAAATATGAAGAGGGAGTTTTGAATTTTGTGGAGTTTACGCAAAGATAATTTAAAACTTTAAATATTTCATTCTTTATTCGAGTTTTTGATTGTGGAAAAAAACGTTGTCTTTGCACTAGATATTGTAATTTTTATTATAATTTTAAGAATAACAAAGTAGTTAAAACTTGTACTGTATTGATTTGAAGTTAATAGTCTCGAATTGATTGAATTTTTATTAAAAATATAGATTTTAAATTAAAATCAAACCTTTATTTGGGTTTTAAGTAAGACTCGAGTTTAAGCCTTTTTTCGAGCTTCAAACTCAAGTTTTAGGGCCCGATCTTGATCAAGAACAAAAACTTTTTTTACGTTAAAAAATGTAATTTTTAATATGAATAAAATGACATGTTTTGTATAATAAATATAATTTTAAATTATCTGAAATCTAATTAAAATTTGACTCGGGTCAAACATTTTAGATTAAGTTAGACTTAAAGTTGGGCCAAATATGGGCCTTGTAGCCCAAAAGATTCAAATTAGTTCTCAGACCGATCAGATTTGACATCCCTAATAAGAATTTAATTTGTTAAAACTCTTGAAATTTTCGCTTGTTGAGGTATAACACAATCGTACTTGGTATCTATTTACGAAATTACGAATATATCCTGTGTAAATATGAGCAGGTGAGTAGGTCTTCAAAACGAAGAGGAGAGCAAAATGGTAAATACACCAGTTCATAAACCCTATACTGTAGCTAAGCTGCCTCTTGATTTTGTGGATCTGCCTAATCAAAACCCGACCTCGATCACTGTGCACATCTCTCTCTTGACTCTGTCTATCTTATATTCGCACCATCATACGGACAAAAGACATCTCCGAAGCAGGTCCCTATCTCGATCTCGATCTCGATCTCCCTTTTTTTCCCGGTATTCAAATTTTACTTGAACACTATTGTATTTCACCTGATTTATTGTTTCAAATTTCGCTTTTTAATTGTTTAAAGGCCTTAATTGTCTACTCTCAGGTGGATATCTTTTTTGAATCTTGTACTTGAACTGTTGTTGATGACGTTCATTTCATCTTGATTTTCGTTTGGTTACCCTTTTATGGTTTTTTTTCTACTGGGTCATATGGATTTTCGATATACTCTTAAGTTTTCCATTTGTTGTTCTTGAATTAGGGTTTTTATTTTGGTGCGAATTGCCGCCAAGCATTGTGGATTAATTTTCATTTAGTTTTCTAGAACCCTTTATTTAGCTCAAGTTCACTTGTTTTAATGGTTTACATGTTTTCTGATCTTGGCTTTGTACCTGCGTCAATCCTCCATCGGAGCTGCTTATTATCATTTACTGTCCATTTTCGTGATGTTTTATATTCGGGGCTTGACATGGTGGGGATATTGGGGAATAGTTGTTATTGTCACAGATTTCTTTTGAGCGATGTTGTCATTTAGGGTAAGAATTTTTGATAGATTTTGGACTAGACGATAGAATACTGGATTTAATAGTGTTTATTTGGTGATCATAGTAACTAACTGGAGGTGGTTGTATCAGTTAGGAGATCATCATGGCTGCTTCTGAAGAAAATAGTGCATTGTTTCCTATCTTCATTTTGACTATTTTGGCACTGCCACTGGTGCCTTATACAATTATGAAACTATGCCGTGCTGCTACGAAGAAGAGTATGAGCATTCACTGCCGGTGCTCTGAATGTTCTCGTTCAGGGAAGTATCGTAAATCTATATTCAAGCGGGTTAGTTCATATTGCCTTACTTTTTCCAACTACGTTAGTTTGTTATTTGTTTTTGTTTGCCTTTTTCTGCATCTAAATCATTTCTTCTGTTTATTTGGGCAGATTTCTAACTTCTCTACGTGTAGCAACTTAACATTGATATTTCTTTGGGTCATCATGATATTCCTTGTGTTTTACATAAAGAACATGAGCCGTGAGGTAAGCACTGATTGTTTCTTACTTTTTGTTAATTGTCATGTGGCCATCATTCTTTTCTTAGATCTTACTTCGTCTTTCATACCTACTCGGTGTGAATCTGTTCGAATAGGACATTATATGATGTTTCAATTTCATGCGAATGCATAGACTTCATTAGAAAATCACTTTGTGTCAATGAGAATCTTTAATTTGATTCTTATCCTGAACCAGATTCAAGTTTTTGATCCCTATTCTATACTTGGACTGGAACCTGGAGCTTCAGAGTCTGAAATTAAAAAGAATTACAGGAGACTATCTATTCAGTATCATCCGGATAAAAATCCTGATCCAGGTTTATTGTTTTGTAATGCTCTCATTTCAAGACTATTTAGAAAGTTGAAGTCTATGAATGGAAATAACTCATATGCTTGCCCTTGAATCTGAATTTACAGAGGCCCACAAGTATTTTGTGGAGTTCATAACAAAGGCTTATCAGGCTTTGACCGATCCAGTATCCCGTGAGAACTATGAAAAATATGGCCACCCTGATGGTAGACAGGTGAGACACTAGAAGAATGGCTACTTGTTATCATCTGACACACTTCTCAAAAAAAAAAAAGCAAGTTTCTTTTTACAGCAGTCTGATGCTACTCTATCTTTCTCTTGCAGGGTTTCCAAATGGGCATTGCTCTTCCTCAGTTCTTACTGGATATCGATGGGGCATCTGGTGGAATACTTCTACTCTGGATTGTTGGTGTTTGCATTCTCTTGCCATTGGTCATAGCTGTGATATATCTGTCGAAGTCATCAAAATATACAGGAAATTATGTGATGCATCAAACTCTGTCTGCATACTATTACTTGATGAAACCTTCATTAGCTCCAAGGTAATGAAGGCTTTACAGAAACACCACGATTGTATAATTGTTCATCCACAAAAGCATACATGCAGTCTCTACCTGATATTTGCTTGTTTTAGGTTGAAGTGAAGGAATACTGTGTTACTGTAGTGGTAATCTTGTTAATGTTAAACATTGATCTCTAGTGATTCTTTTTTCAAATTGATTTCTGGGAAGTTAATTACCTCTTTGGATGATGAAACCAGTAGTTACTGAATCTTCATCTTGAGGTTTAGATTCTGTGTTGGAAACAAGAGACCGAGAGTAATGAGGATTTTCCTTCTTTTTATGTTATTTGGATTTCTACAGCAATTTTATATTTGCTTTCATCATTTGAGATTTTCTATAAACTGACACAATATTAAGCTTAAAATTATCATACTTTCTTTCTAACCCAATATTACTTATCTTTTCGTTATTGTGTTGTGTGCTATGATTGTTTTGCTAACATAACACTTGATAGGACAGCAAAATTATGGAAGTCTTCACTAAGGCTGCAGAATATATGGAAATCCCAGTTCGTAGGACCCAGGATGAACCTCTTCAGAAGCTCTTTATGTCAGTCCGGAGTGAGTTGAATTTGGACCATAAAAATATAAAGCAAGAGCAGGCTAGATTTTGGAAACAACATCCTGCAATAGTTAAGGTAATTTTGTTGAGTACATATTGCTCTTTGTTCTAATTTTTTATTGAGTTCAAAGCTGAACAATCTCCTTCCTTCTTTTCAGACAGAGTTGCTGATTCAGGCTCAGTTAACTCGTGAAGCAGCTGCCTTGTCACCAGCTTTAGAAGGTGATTTTAAACGTGTTTTAGAGCTTGCACCACGTCTTCTTGAAGAATTAATGAAGGTATCCTTGACTATTCTTGTTGTAGTTAGTATGATGGTATGATTACTTTCATTTTTGATAAATCATTTCACTGTGTGCCCATTGTTGGATGATATCTTTACATCATCTTTCGTATAGCCAAAATAATAATGTAGCTAAAAGCAAGATCTTTTTGCTTTATCCTTTCCATCGAGGTGGCTGGTTTCAATTGGTCATTTTAAGGACTCTGACTCTTGATATCATGGCAGAATAAATTGGCAATTTGTTTGGAAACTCTTTTAAGCATAGTTTGAGCATATTTGAAATATATGCAATTAATTTTCTTCTGCTCGATCAGAAAAGAAAGAGAATATGTTGACTATTTGTATTTACACATCCCCTTCAAAAGAGAGAGTCCTCTTCTGTCCTCTTTTTGGTATTTTTGTGGTTATCAATGATCTGGATTACACGAGTTAAAGAGAAAAAACAGTTTGACCTAAATGAATTAGGGATATTTATATAATGAGTGCTTTAATTTATAGAAGACAAAACTGTCAAATTGATACGAGTGGTTAAATACAGATCTTTGATGAAATTACAAGGTTATTGTGTATAAAGGCTTCTGTTTTTGATGTAATTATAGGTCCATTGGCATTTAATTTTCTCCGATTTAGATTTTGTGTTAAGAGGTTTTGGATATGATCGCTTCATTTGTGTTGTTCCTCTATGTTTTCTTTATCCTTAATTGTCAATGTTGCTATTGCTAATTCTTCATGCAGATGGCTATTATTCCACGCACTGCTCAGGGTCATGGGTGGCTGAGACCTGCCACTGGGGTTCTTGAACTTTCTCAATGCATTATTCAGGTACTGATTTGTAAACTGTTTATTGGTTCTTATGTTTTGGGCATTTACTGAATCTTGGACACTTTTATGCTGAGCTCATCTCGTTTATTTTAATTTGGTGTTTGAGTAACTTTTAGTTCTTCATTTATTATTGGGTTTTTCAGCTAAATTATATTTTCGACATCCACACGTTCCTGCGACCGCACCATTTCATTGGATAGTACCCTCTATGATTCCCCAGATGCATTCTATTTTTCTGGAGGATGGAATGTTACCCCCTTTTGTACTAAGTTATAGTTTCTAGACCTTCAATTAGAACTGTATGCTGGCTTTACGCTGGCAGGTTTAGAATCTGTGGTCCTATGACCCTTGAAAAAGCTGCTTGTTTTGGGTCTTTAATCGTTAAGGAAAAAGTGCTTTATGATGCAACTTTTTCACACTTGTAATTGGCCACAGATTAATGGATGTTGATGTCTTCACACAAATTTTCCAATTCTAGATCACTATTTTGAATACCCTGATTCACATCTTTGTTGATGAATGGTGACACAGGCTGTTCCTCTCAGTGCAAGGAAGGTGACAGGAGGATCTGCAGAAGGTATTGCACCCTTTCTGCAGCTGCCCCATTTCAGTGAGGCTGTCATCAAGAAGATGGCTCGCAAGGTGAGGGAGTTTTAACTGCCTGATAGAACACAATGCTTTACAATATCTCATGTCAGATGTTGATTCCATACCTACACTTTTTCTCTTGCTTTGGCGCTTGCAAATGTAGTCTAGAAATTTTGAACCATGCCTTTTTTTAATATTTCAACCGTTACATTATGATATTTCACACTGCAAGGCTTGACTTCTGAATTATATCACGTTGATAACTAGTTTAATATTGAAGCTTTACATTTGAAACATCTTACATTCATGCTCTCAATTTCTATTATGGGGTTATTGTTGATCATGCTGGAGGTTTGCTTTCTCTAACTGGTTTCCAGCTTCTGTCCTTCCTGAACAAATGAACAATACCTTGAAGACATTATATTTTGTGAATCAGTCCATGATTCTTGTCTCATTTTCCATGACCATACTTATAAGATACGAAATTCCTGGTTGCAGAAGGTAAGAACATTTCAGGAGTTCTTTGATATGAGTCTGCAAGACCGTGCCGATCTGCTTCACCAAGTAGCTGGGTTTTCTGCTGCAGAAGTACAAGATGTAGAGATGGTGCTGGAGATGATGCCTTCAATAACTGTTGATGCAAAATGTGAGACTGAAGGCGAAGAGGGTATACAAGAGGGAGATATTGTAACTATTCAAGCTTGGGTAACACTGAGACGTGCTAATGGCCTCATTGGTGCACTTCCTCATGCCCCATACTTCCCATTTCACAAGGAAGAAAACTTCTGGTTTTTGCTAGCAGATACGGTTTCAAATAATGTGTGGTTTTCCCAGAAGGTAAATTTTATGGATGAAGCTGCAGCAATAACTGCTGCCTCTAAGGCAATTGAGGAGACAATGGAGGGTTCAGGAAAAAGTGTTAGGGAGATAAGCACTGCAGTCAAAGAAGCGGTTGATAAGGTTCGAAGTGGCTCAAGACTGGTAATGGGAAAACTCCCAGCATCAGCAGAGGGGACTTACAATTTGACTTGTTACTGCTTGTGTGACTCTTGGATAGGCTGTGATAGAAAGACAAATATGAAGGTTAAAATTCTGAAGCGAACACGGGCTGGCACTCGCGGATTGATCTCAGAAGAAGGACCCATTGCAGAGGATGGTATCGAAGAGGAAGAGGAGGTTGAAGAAGAGGAATATGATGATTATGAGAGTGAATACAGTGAAGATGAAGAAGATGAAAAGGACATGAAAAAGAAGGGCCCTGCCGCCAACGGCAAGGTACAAAGAAAGGTTTCAAGCTCAGAAGGGTCAGACTCGGACGAGGAGTGACATACATAAGTTTTGTTTACACAGCAGAAAATAACATCTTATTTATTTTTTTGGGTTTATTATTTGGTGAAAGAACCTTAACGTCCAAGCACAATGATTGATGGTCATATATGACTCTTTTTTGACTCATCTAAGCTTTTATTTAGTTCCATCTTCATGGATCATGGCATATGGTGCTTGGATGGAAACTCTGTCACTGTTGAGAGAAAGCTTGGACCCTTTAAAGACCATTTGGCTGCTTTACCAGAATCTTCAACTGACCACAACTAATGTTGGGAATAAAAATGAAGAACAGAAGAGAGAAGGAGAGGCGAAAGAGAAGAGTTCAGAGAGAAAAGAGAAGAACAGAGAACTTGAGAGAGAGAGAGAGAGAGAGACATGCACACACGTTAGCTAATTCATATCTTTATATGTGAGAGACATGGTTACAGTTTTATACTAATAACAGCTGTGTGACATTCTTAACCTTGTCGCTAACGTTATGGAGGTTTACAAAATAGACAAAAAATGAATAATCTTATTTTCTTTTCACCACCCATCTTCACAGCATCACCAAGAATTGCTCCTTTATTCTTTTCACCACCCGTCTTCTTCACAGCTGAGAAGATTACCAGCCATACAGGTAGCGTAGAAAGCCGGAGAGTACATCTCGATCTTACCAGGCTCCCTAAGAGAGGGGACGACTAAGGAACCATCAGAGGCGACATCTTTGTTATTCATGAAAGGGGTAGATTGTCTACGGCCAAAGGCTTTATGTAGTCCTTCTCTTGCATGGATTGCTCGTTTTAATTCGTGAGTTCCGGAATAACTGCAATCGTAGCTCCTACTTCCACTCCTTGTCACTTCAAAAATTGTGTCACCATAGTTTTAAGCTTCAGCAGGTTGTTCTCCAATTTTTTTTGTTCTGTTTAGAGCTTCCAGAAACATTTTCTCATTCTTGCTTTCAAATTCCATAAACATTTTCTCACTTCAGATATGTGCTTCCATCTAGCTTTTCATGTTTTCTTCGATTCCATGCAAAATCAACTTCTCTAATACCATCTGTTGCGAATAAAAATGAAGAACAAAAGAGAGGAAAGGAGAGAAGGAGAAAGAGAAGAGTCCAGAAAGAAGAGAGAAAAACATAGCACTTTAGAGATAGAAAGCGACACGCACATTGGCTAATTCATATCCTTATGGGAAAATGTACTACTACTATGTTATTCTTTGTTGACTAGATTCAGTTTTCATACTCATTTACAAACATGAACATACGAGGGTACAACTCGTCGGAATGCCGGCTGTGTGATCGACATAAGTGCTTTCTGTTGGATAACCGTTGTCGTGGATCAAAGCCGGTCTTAACACATTCCAGATGTCCAAACGATGATAATGCGATTCCTTCTATCCCACTGGCTCAATTATAATCTTGTTGCAGTAATCCGAAGACTGACGTGCAGTATGACATCAATGTGGATTGACCGGTGTGTCAGGATTAAGGCCTGAAAAATCAGATGATCGCTTTTGCTTCAGCCATGGCTTCATTTGGATGTCTATCACTTTCTTCTTCCAGCTCGCTGAAATCAGAAGGCATCACATCCTCACTTGAATCTTCATCAGAGAGGTCAGAAACATTAAGATGCTTTTCCAGAGTGTGCTCATTTCTCAGTTCACTTGAATGATCAATTGTTGTCATCCTCCCACCTGCAATTTTGCCAGCTTTCAATTCATTTGACTGCTTTGCTTGAACCCTAATGCGTTTCCCCTTAATGTACCGATACTCCCATATCGGAGGTGGATACTTTTTCCGCAATTTGTCATGCTTGTCAAGCATACCCAGCCTCTGGAAGACATTTGCCATCATATTAACAATCGCAACATTTGGTCGTATTCCGAGCTCCTCCATATCAGCAAATATCTGCAAGAGGAATGAGTAAGTTACCGATAGGAAAATGGAGCGGAACATGATGACCGTAGTATCTGCTGATCCACTCATAAAGTATCACCAGAACAACCTGAAGATCTAGACCTATCATTCATCAAATGTGCTTGAACCCAACAATAACTGAACAACTGAAAGCCTATAGCAACTTTTCCCGCTAGAGACTTTCTGCTTCAAACCAATATTGAAAATATTAACACCATGATTACAATAATTTCTATTCTATGAATCATTGGCAAAATGAAATAAGGAGTTCTTCACAATCAGCGTTCACATTATGATGAAAACATGTAGATGAAATAACAGAGTTCAAAAACAGACGGCATTCGGTACCTCGAACATCTTGTCATACATTTCCCGTTTGTAATATATGGATACCATCTTATCAAAAAACTTCTTAGGCATGGCTTCCATGTGCTGTCTAAACAACTTCTTCCAAAGATCTTCGGCTTCATCAAGCCTTCCATCCTCCGATAAAGCATTCAATAAAGTGAAATAAGTCCCCATCGTCTTCCCTTGGCCTTTGCTCAACATCCATTTTGTTACCTGTGGTCCAAAATGTTCCTGATAGTCACCAAAAGGGAACAATTACGAGAAGAAATAGCAAAGTCAGTGCCTTAGTACCTGGATTATCCTCTTCCAATCCTGTTCATTCTCAAGAGTTTTTAAAGCTTTCTTTACAATAATTAAAGGGAACTCCAAATCCCAAGCAATAATCGAATCAAGAGCCCCATACACTTCCTCCTTTACATTTGACAAACCCTTTACCTACATAACCACGGAAATTCTACTTTTATTATTCCAAAGGTACAAGAAAACCTAATCTGATTCTCCTAACCACACCAACATTTCAAGATTTATATTCAAAGTAATTTTGAGCTTAAATTTGAAACATAAGCAGAAACAGAAGCAGAGGTTCAAAGAGAAAAAGAAAGAATCTTTACGCAATCAACAAGCTTTGCAAATTTGGAGATTGTCCCAATTCTTTTTCTGGATCTCCACACTCGAGGGTTCCTCGGTCGAGGACCCTTTTGAGTACATACCTGAAAAGGTTACAGAAAACAGTAAACAACGAAAAGAATTGAAGATGAAACAAACCCGAATCTTCATATGCAGAGATTGTTCAAATTTTGTAGCTTGGACTAAGTTACTGTTCACATAAATCTCCAACACATCTCACTGGGTTGGATTTAAGAAGAAAAATTGCTTAGATTATGCCTTTCCACTAGACTACAATAAAGAAAAGAATATGGTGACTCTACGAGGAATCAGGCTTATAAAAGAAAAGGAGGGACTTGACATTGGTTATCAATCAGGTCGTGGGAGGCTAGGGACGTTTACGGTGATGAAATGGGTAAAGAGTGAATGCAAGTGTGACACAGAAATGGGTATAGAGGGCTTCCGATGAACACATGATGCTTTAATCGAAACCCATTGGAAATACCCACATGAAACCCAGATGAAATACCCAAATGAGAAATGGGTATCTCAAAATACCCAGATGAAATACCCACATGAAACCCACTCAATCAAAACCCCGCCCAATCGAAAGAATACAAATAACTTACCTAGAATCTGGTGGTAGAACGCTGGAACATCAAGAAGAGGAAGAACTTTTGGAGAAGAGGAAGAACTTTCGGAGAGACTCTCGAAGATGTTTCAGATGTTGAAGAAGAAAAACAAGTTTCGAGAGGAGGCTTGTCTGTAAGAAGGATAGGTTTGTAAAAAGCTACCACCTTTAGGCGAGAAGAAGATTACAGATTTGTCGATTAAATAAAAATAGTTATCAACTAGTTTTACCTATTCTGTAAAATCAAAGAATACATATCGACGGAGAATGCGTATTATGTGGTTGTTTTAAACCAAATGTAGGTTTAATAATTACCGAAGAATATGTTAGGAATAGAATTCCTATTCCCTCGTACCAAACAAGCTGTTAGTTTCAGACACATCCATGTGACTCAAAACAAGTCAGAAGCTAATGAACTCAAAGCATATCCGTTTTAATACAAGTCAGAATCAAACCAATACATAGTCGTATTACAAGCTTCAGAAGACATCTAAACACAGCCGCAAATAATATAATATGCAAATCAGAAGCAGGGGAATTAATGACTCACGTGGGAGGCACATGACATGCATCTGACCCATGCAAATTCATCCGAAGAACAACTCTCTTCATCAGCTATAAAAGGAACACAGTTCAAGCTTTAGACAGAGAAAAAAGATACACAGAGAAATCATTTTTCATATTCCACCTCGTATTTTCATTATCAGAGAGTGAAAAAAAAGTGTGAAAAATTTTGGGAGTTAGCTAGAGGACTTACCGGTGAGTACTAGGAGAGTTAAAGCCTCTTGCAAGTATTTATGAATAAACACTCAACTCTGTAAATTGTTTTCATCTTCTTCATTACTAGTTACAACCATTGAAAGTGGGAACCTTAGATGTAGATAGATTTGAAAGCTATCGAACCAAGTAAAAATTCTTGGTGTTCTTTACTTTCTGCTCATTACTTATCTGCAAAGCTAACAATTCTTTATCAGTTTTTGGTTTAACAAGATAACAGTACAGCACAACTATCCCAATAGAAGTGGTATCAGAGCATCAGAAACTTCCTGGGGCATTTCTTGGTCACTCCATGCATCAAAGAATCATCAAGAGCATTCAATAAATAAAAATCTTTCAGTTCTTTAAATTACAATCATAATGATAGGAAAAGAAATGGATGTTTTTACTGGAAAAGAAGACTTTACCATATGGAAACTCCATATGCAAGCTCTTCTTGAATCATATGATTGTTATGGAGCTATAGAAGATCAGTATTATCTAGAGATTGATCCAGTAAAGAAATCAAAATGCAAAGACTTGCACATTGCAAATTAATGCTTCACTTATCACCTATAGTGGTAAGAAAAGTGCAGAATTGTAACATTGCACAGAAACTTTAGACTAAACTTGATGAACTTTATGTAAAGAAGTGTCTTTCTAACAAGATGACACTTCTTCACAATCTTGCTAACTACAAGACGAATACTCCTGTCTCTTTAGATGATAACTTAGACTATTTCTTTAAGCTAGTTCAATATTTAGAAGCTACAAATGACAAAATATCTAAGGAGCATCAAGCTGTAGTGATTCTAAAAGCTTTACCTTCTAAATTCAATCATTCAAAAAGGTAATTAAGCATGCTAGTGGAGAATCCCTTACTGTAAAGAGGGTATTGGACTCACTAATAGAAGAAATAGTAGAAGTTAACCCTTTTAAGAAAGACGCAGAAGTGATGTCTGTGGAGAATAATCATGAAGAGAAGTCTCATAAGAAAAATAACAAGAAAGGAAAGTGATAGAAGGGAAGTGGAAAGGATAAGTACACCAAGGAAGGTGATGAAAAGAAGAAAAAGGGAAAAGGAAAGAAGTGCTT
>JAOSBK010000006.1:40461613-40474064 GCA_027568895.1 Erythroxylum shatona | reverse complement strand
ATATTTATTTAAAATATATTTTAATTATTAAATCAAATTTTATTTGAATATTTATATATTTTAAATTTAATTATATACGATTTAATTATAAAGATTAAATAAATTAAATTATTCATAATTTTATTAATAATAAATTTAAATTTATTAAATATAAAAACAATATTGAATTAAATTATTTATAATTTTTATTAAAAATAAGTAATTAAATAATATATTTAATCAAATTATGAAAAAAACGAAATCCTAAATAAAAATTATTTTTTATAGTTTTCATAATTTTTAAAAATTGAAAGAAATAAAAACTAAAAATTCAATCAATTAAAATTTTTTACTAAATTTAAAAACGAAAAGCGAAATTAGGTCTTCTCAGCTTGGGTCGGGTCGGGATGGACCGGGGCCAATTGCCAAGCCTTAGGCCCTTAGCATGCCATTTTTCCCACTACCGAATCATTAGTTCATTACCCTCTAAAACGACAAACGATGAAAATATCTTAGAAGAAACCAAACCGACCACCCTTCCTTTGTGTTGGGATAAGGTACATTAGTCATAAAAACACATGAATCACACACCTATACCTATCTTCGGGGAAAACAGTTCCAGGAACCATGAACACTCTACTATGTCAGCAGCTCCTACCACTCAACCTCGTAAAACATTCTCCGAGGAACATTATAGTTCCTGCAATCCACCCCACAAGCACGAAGTGTCCCAGGAACTCTCCAACAAAATGGGAACTAAACGCAGACGCCAAAGGTCTTGCACCCGTCGAAGAAAGCCGCGTAAAGAAGAGCTCCAGTTCCAAAGGAGACGGTAACAACTCCGACGAAGAGGAGATACCGGAGGAAATATTTTACCGGATGATCCGAAGAATACTGGTGGCCGTCGGCGTTCCGATGGGCCTTGGTCTAGCTTTGTTGTACCTGTTCGGTGTAGTTAGAGAACAGAACTTGTGGGAGGTGCCTATGTGGCTGCCATTTTCGACCACCTTCGTAACTTTCGGAGCATCACTTTTCGGGATCGTTTACGGAGCTTTGTCGACCAGCTTAGATCCGAACAATAAGGGTTCGGTTCTTGGACTTGAAGAGGCTCAAAAGCATTGGGATGAGATGTGGGAAGAAGAGAAGACGCGTGAGTGAGAGCCTAGCCACGGTCTTTCACCTGTATGCATTGGTCCTCCCGTTCGAAATAAGTGTCGTTTTAGAAATATACACACTTCTAAATAAAAAAATTAGTGAAATATTTGATATACCCTTATTAATTGCATGTTAAATTACCTTAAAATTGTAATCTGTATAATTAGGATTTGAGAGAAATTAAAGGATAATTTTTGAAATAAAATTATAAACATGCATGAAAAATCGTGAACGACACTTATTTTGAATAATTAATATCCCTCTAAAACGGTACTTATTTTAAATAAGATGGAGTATCATTGAAAACTTACGTGAACCCAAAAATTAAATAGTTTAAATTCTTATATTGAACAGTAGAATTTTTCAATCATAAATTTGATTGAATTTTTTAGCGAATTTTGTGATAAAAATAACTTTTTAAATTTTATGATCTTTTTAATAATTAACTATTAATAATAGTATGAATAAAGATTCAATTGTTTAGTTTGTTTAATAGAATAGTTAACTTCGTAAAGGTAGATAAATATAATTAAATAAATTCAAAATAATAGTTTTAAAATTAAGAATATAAAAATTTGTAATTCAAAGTGTTAAATTTATTTTGATAAAATTGTAATATATGAATGTTTAATTAAATTTTGATTTAAACGTAAATACAAATTTCGGACTTAAAATTTTTAAATTTTAATTTAGACTAAAATTTAATCAAATTTGAAATTCTCAAAATTTTGAAAATTCAGACTTAGGTTTAGACCCATGTGTATTGAATCATGTAGGAGAGGCCATTTAGGCCCTAACTGAGTCGGCCCACCTTGACCCAACCTTAAGGTTAACAGATTAGACCCGAGTTAATTAGACTTATGTAGCTTGACACATATAAGTAAAATGACATTTTAAAAAATAGCTCATGATAGGTCGAGTCGAAGTATATTGGGCTAAGTTAACGTATAAGCAAAATAACATTATTTTACAGAAAACGACATCTTTTTTATATTTTTATTAAAAATTAGCTCTAGGTCAAGTCGGGATACCTTAAGTTCGGGCCTAAAGTTCGACCTAAGAATGACAATAGTTAGGTTTGGTTCGAATATTACTCTACTCATATTCATATTCATTTTTTATAACTTAATCAATATCCATATCCAAATTCATATCTATCGGTTTTTGTTATTTACTACCCATATTTATATCTATTTTTTATGACTCAACCTGTATCTATATCCATATCCATCGATTTTTTTCGATGTACTATTTATATCCAAATCTATTGGATTGTTCAAGTTTTTTTATATCTATCGAGTTGTATAGCACATAAAAATATAACTTCTAAATAGAAAATATAAAGAGCAAATTTTTTTAAATGTTTCAAATCAAAACTACTTTAATGATAATAAGTAAAGATTTTGATTTGTATATCTTAAAAAATCATAAAATTTGAATAACAAAAATCATAATATATAGTGCAAAGACAACATATATTTTTCACAATCAAAAACTGGAATAAATACTGAAATATCTAAAGCTTTAAATTGTTTTTACGTGAACTCATCAACATTCAAAACTTCATCTCTATATTATTTGCATTATTATCATCCTATAAGAAAATAAAATATAATGAAAAAGATGAAGATTGAAGAATAAAATGAAAATTTTAAAACTGTTTTTATCAGAAAATATTAACATTTATTATATTTAATCATAAATATTCAAAAAAATAAAAAAATAGAGTTAATAAAAAACAGGTATAAAGTAGATATATATCAGTTCGAGTTATCACTAAATCTATATTTATATTTATTTTTCAGTTTTTATTTAAAATTTATTTTTTATCTATTTTAATCGAGTTGAAAACCGACTCCCATCTCTAGTCCGCCCTAACCCCTACAACAACAATTGGGTCAGGCTCGCCCTCGCCCGGCCCCAGAATCATAATTCATGACGTAGGCAATTATGACTTATGAGAGTACCTTAGGGACACCTCGATCGTCGGTGCCCAAGATCGTCAAGTTTGGGCATTTGGGATGAGTATCGTAACTTATGCTAGATTTGTCTTCGAAATGACATTATCAAATGACGCCAGCCGTGGAGACCCTTTTTTTCCAAGGCTGACGATGGTTGAGAATCTTTAAAAGACTCTTTTTATATTAGAACATGCACGCTTAGCGAGGCTTGTCAATTTCAGAGCCGCTGAAAACCACGTCAATTGTAGTTCTTGTAAGCTTGATTATAGGTGAATTATTGTAATCTAGTACTCTCTTTTATTTAAAATAAGTGTCATTTTAAAGAAATGCATACTTATTAAGAAAGCTAGTGAAATGTTTGATATGCCCTTATTAATTACATATTGAATTGCCTTGAAAATATAATCTGTATAATTAAGATGTGAGATAAATTAAAAGGTAATTTTGGAAATAAAATTATAGACATGAATGAAAAATCATGAACAACACTTATTTTGAATAATTAAAATTTCTATAAAACGACACTTATTTTAGATATGAGGGAGTATTCTTTAGAAGTTATAAACATTCTGTTATCTTTTAATATAGTTTTATCTTATGAGATTTTTTTTATAACAAGTACTTGTGAATTAACCCAACGAGCTTAAAAGGTGTAATTTCAA
Organism: Erythroxylum shatona; assembly: GCA_027568895.1. Classification (NCBI taxonomy): domain Eukaryota; kingdom Viridiplantae; phylum Streptophyta; class Magnoliopsida; order Malpighiales; family Erythroxylaceae; genus Erythroxylum; species Erythroxylum shatona. The sequence continues at coordinate 40,470,307 of JAOSBK010000006.1, read as the reverse complement.
TACATACATTGTGAAAGAAATTAGTGTGCAAATAATTTGGCCTCAATCCAGGATTACATATTTTTCATGAGCCTCTGATGACAATCATAAAACTCATCTACTGAGACAAGCAAGGAGCTATGTACCACAGAACACTGCGCTAGTTAGCTTGTATTTTTGGAGCTTTTGGTTTTTATCCTTTGTAAAAGAAAGACTTTTTAATATTAAAATTTATAATTAAAAAATCAGATTAATTCAATTATTTTAATTTTAAAAAATTATATGGGCTAATTTTTCAATTTTATTTTTAATTTTTAATTCAATTTATCGAAATCTAAAATAACGTTATTTTAAAAACATTCGATCGAATAGATCATATCATCCAAATTTGACCCGAAAGGTCGAAACATTATCATCCTTGGTTATGGCCAACACTCATTAGGTTACCTGGACATGTATGTACATTGTCAAGTATCTATCAGGTTCTGTCCCTACTCTCCACTTGCATCCATAGATTAATTGCAAATTGCAAATTGTCGCTTGGGACCACCTCGGTTTTAACCTGATCTGCCTCTTTTAGATGGATTCCCATTGATGTCATCTCCACACAAAAAATTGTAGTAGAACTCAAACTCTTGGAAAGAGACACCCTCTGTGTCCTGTCGATTGTTGATCATAACGTACGTAATCAGCCTTGCGATGGTCCTCCACAGATCTATAATCTCATCCTTAAACTTTTGCACAACAGTTCTTCCGAGATGTCATTTCAGTGTCAACTTAGTTCTTGAGAGTTTTGAGAGAAAACAAGAAAACTTGCAAAGATCCAAAATTTTATAATGTCTCTTCCTACCCTCAATGCAGGATAGACTATGTATGACAATTTGGTTAATTTGAGATTGATTTGACCCGATTTGAAATTAATAAATTACGTTGAATTTTATCAAAATTTAGAACCAATTCGAGTCTAAGGAACCAATCCAAAATTAGATACAAAAGACTCGAACAATTCAACTATTCGCATAACATGGTCAAATCCAACCAATTGTTGTACCTAAATAAATATGTTAAACAACTCTTACATATTTCTAAGGAGGTTGTTGGTTCGTAGAAATGGTAATAAAAATATGAATAAATATAGTAAAAAATGAGAATGAATATTATCATTATAATTATGACGGTTGATTAAGAGAAAAGAATGATTACCGTTACTACTGATAGTGGTTGGTTTGTAAAAAATATTGAGAAATAAAATTAATTATATTTTGATTGATTAATTAATTATATTTTAGTTAATTAATTACAATATATTAATTAATTAAAATAATATAATTAATTTATTATATTGTAATTAATTAATTAATATTATTATTAGTTAAAGAATACTAAACCTTAATAAATTAGAAAAATCAAACATTGCTTTGGGTCATAGGATAGAAATAAATAATGGTGGCAAAGTTATTGTATTGAAAAATAAAAGATATTGGAGGAATGACTCTCATTTCTCTTATTGAGAGGAATGAAATAATATCCAAAAATTATGAATGAAAGTATAAGTCATCAAATCATAACTTTACTAATTTTTAATTTTCATTCCATATCCGTTCTTATCTCCTCATACCCACCAAACCCTGATACGTCATATCTGAAGAGATTCATTAATACACAGTCTTACCTTAACTAATAGAAAAGTTATTTTCAACCGAATTACATGAAATTTTTTAATAAATAAAAGATAAAATAAGTAATTCGATAAAGAAGTGTATGAAATAATAAAGTAAGGTAAAAGAATTATCCTATACGAGAATTACAATAATTTTTTGAAATTATTAATATGATAAATAGTTTAAAAAATCATAAAATGATTTTTATCATTAAATAATAGTCTTATAGCTGTAACCAAGTATAGAGTGTCAAACTTTTCTATTACTAGATGACGAACATAGCTACGCCGGCCAAAGTTCTTTCACATAAATGACAAAACAAGGAGAAAAGGTTAAGCAAAAGATCTCCAAAACAGGATTCGAATACTAATCTTAACCGTAAAACACAAAATCTCAACCAAGTGTTCTTCAATTCTTTAATACCAAAGTGGACAAATACTCTATTGTTGAACGACATTAGATGAGCAGTCTTGGTTGAATTTGAACTCTTAAGCTGCTTAACAACCTGAACATAGTGACGTCTGCAAATCACTATTTCACTATACGACAATGTCTTCACGATCTGTTCCTTTATCACTGTCGCCGGACATTACCTCTTTTCTTGACTTCGTTTCTCGCGCGAAAACTTGGCGGACTTTTCCGGAGAACACCCATCTAAGTTGTTCTGTTTCTTAGTTACTGTTTGAATTCTGCAGGTGATGCCGAATAGAATTCAGAATTCAAACAGTAGATTGTGACAGAAATTCTGTACCTGTCCACATATTAAAAATTTAACTTCGGGTTCTGTATGGGCAATGGTGCGAAGGATTCCAACAGCAGTTTGATCGCAACTCCCCCCTCACGGCAGAATTTCGCGGGGTTCATTCTGGTCTCATGTTGGCGTGAGACCGGGGTTACCGACGGCTCGTCCTCGAAGTCGATTCGTTTGAGGTTATTAATATACTTTCCTCTTCTCAGCGAATTCTGACTGAGGATCTTTTGTTGGTTGCAGGTATTCGAGGGCTATTACATCGGGACTAGGAGGTGGTTATGCGCCACGTCGGGCGAGATGGGAACCAGTACGTTGACAAACTGGTTCAAATTATTAATTTTTTAGTTATCTATCTGAATGTCCAATCCCGAAGGCCCGATCTGGTTACTACTGCGTATATTTCAAGTAACAACTGGATATCCAATCCTAATTACACTTGAGGGAGAGTATTAGAGTATCCTATATTGACTAAACATGAAAATGTTAAAAGGTTTATAAGTGATAAGGGTCTAACTATCTAAACAACTAGTTCTAATTATTTGAATAATAGTTAATCCAAGCTCAATTCTTATTAATAAACTCTACACGCTGCACATATTAAAAATTCAATTCCCCGAAAGGATTCTAACCTCGTAATAATCTGTTAATTGCCTATTTCTGATAGATTAAGGTGTAAGTATCTGCCAAGTTACTGTTTGAACTCTGCAGATGATGTCAAGACATTCATAATTCCAACAACAGATTGCGATAGAAATTCTGTGCCCCACAAGAAATCCAAATATGTAATAACTCGTTAATCAGGTAATTCAGAGGCTAAATTTTATTCCTGGAATTGGAAATCTGCACTAACAAAATTTGAATACTTTCAGGACAAACATAGCTATACATAATATGTAATTCATGATCTTCAGAGGAATTAACAGATGACACAAGCATTAGGATCTTCCTCTGCACTTCTAACATAATAGTATGAGGTCATATGAGGATTATATGCCTGATAGGCTTTAACAAGGTCGGCCACATTATCTTTCCCATCTTTTGAATCTTTCTTCGGATCTTGAGGCTTCTTTGGATCATCTTTCTTAGGCTCGTCTTTCTTCTTCTCAGGCTCTTTCGCTGGTCCAACAGATACAATTTCTGTGTGGCAAAGCTTTCTGAGTTTGCCCACTATATGTACTGGATCGAAATCTCCCGTTACTGTCAGTTTCTTATCCTTCATGTCCATGGCCACAGAATCAACCCCTACAAAACCCATAATCTAAAACTGATGAATTCTTGCCAAAATCAAACACCTTTTAAGATCTGGGTCATCTTTTTTATGTATGAAAATTAAAAGAGAAGTGAATTTGGTTGATGGGTACCTACCATGAATACCAGAGACTGTCTTCATGGCTTTCTGCTTCACTTTGTCCTCGTGTAGATCTAATTTCAACACTACTTTCTGTTCAACAAATCGAAAAAACAAAAGGTTCAAAAGACCCCCTTTAAATGAATAAACTTGACACAAGAACCAAGTTGGATCTTAGAGAAACAACCACTGACCTTCATTTTTATAGCTTGAGAAGCGCGAGGCTCCGAGATGAAGTTAGAGAGACTTCGAGACTTTGCCTTCTTCGCCCCTTGTAGAGAGAAAATTTGTGAACCAAGAGATCTTAGCAGGGTGTTATATAGGGGAAGAGATGATAAAACTTAAGAGGTTACCAAGTCAGCAGTCACCGATCGGGTCAAGATTAATGTCAGAGACGGGGCACAAAGGAAAGCGCTTGTGAGTTTCCATCGTTGGAGACACTGTTTCAATTATTGCAATATATGACCAAATTTTTTATTTGCTTTCTGTGAAATTAACGTCAAATTTTGGGTTCCTTTTTTTTTCCTATAATACCCTTTTCCAATTAGTTTGACTCTTTTTTAAATTAAATTAATTTAATTGCATAGCTCGAAATTGGGTTTAATATAAAAAGATCATGCTTGATGATATTTAGTTTGATCAAATTGGAACTCAAATTTTATTTCTTTCAAACTTATACTTTTGGAGTTGATTTTAAAATTAATCGAGTTCAATTTTTTAAAATCTTATTTCCGACTTGTTACTATTTTTAACTGGTAAGCTTAAAAATAAGTTTAGCCAAGTTATAATCAAATTTCGATAAACCCAAAACTTGATCGAATTTGATTCAATTAATAAAAAATTTTGAATCTCGATTAAATAAAAATAATATCATTTTAGCAGTTAGGAGGTATTTGGCAAACAACTGATAAGCTAATTTTTAGTTTATTGACTAAAAGCTAGCTTTTTCTAACTTTATGATCATCTTAAAAAACTATTGATGTGTTTGATGAACGATTTATTGGTTAGCTTATTTAACCTCAATAAGCTAATTTCTAAAATCTTCATACGAAGGCTTCTTTTTATGATCAACAAAAAATTAATAGGTAAAAAACCAATTATACCCTCCTTTTATAATTTTTGAATTATGATATATATCATATCTGTATTATTCTATAATTGTATATATTTTTAATTTATTAAATTATAAAATTCATATATATTATTTAAAAATACTATTATAATGTAACTCGTTGCATCATTTATATTAATAGAGAATTTAATGATGGATTATTATTATTATTATTATTATTATTATTATATTTTTATTAAAGTTATAAACTTAATTTCTGTAAAATTAAATATCTAAATTCTAAATTCTTAGAAAAATATTTAACAAAATACTAAAAAATATAATATTTATGCCCTTATATATATGTATTAAAATCATACCTTCATAAGTTATTTCACACATCAACACCTAATACTAAACAACTAATTTTATTAAATATCTTTAATAAACAACTGATATTATCTGATGGTCAAATCAATTGATATAATCAGCTATTAGCTAACTGTTAATAAAATCAGCTAATAACTAACGCAATCCATTATTTGCCAAACATGATTTTAACGTTTTTAATCGCAGGATGAGTATCACACTTATTCGTTGATAGACTTGATTAATTATAAGTTTGTTTGATTCTAAACTATCCCAATAATTACAAATACTATATCAATACAAACATACTCAATTGCAAGAGGTACTTAGTTAATAAATTTGAGAAGGTATCAATGATTAGCTAATGAAAAACTTTTGATTATGTATTATTATGAGATGAACAATTTTTTGATATCTCACTTTTGAAGAATGCTCGATATCTTTCACATACGAGAGGAATGATTATTATTCTTTATTAACTTATTTTTTGCAATTAATTATAATTAAAATAATTAATTAATTACTTATACATTTTATTTTTTAACAATTAAATATAATTAATTAAAATAAAACAAAATTTTATTTTAAATATTTTTAACAATTCATTTCTCTTAACTAATTATTATAATCATAATTATATTCATTCTAATTTTTTACTTACTAATTCTTATCATCTCCTCAGAAGTCAGAACCGACGGCACTCCAATATCATAATTACAATTACAACGTACAATTATTAAACTTAGTGGCAAGTGACTAAATACAGAGTCCTCACTGTTTCCTGAGACATGATGAGGGTGTCGCAGGGATTGGATGTTCTATGAATCACGTGGCGGAAAGACCCAGTCAACGTAAGAAATTTAAAAAGACTTGACCCACAAGTTTTCCACCAACCTTAAAATTAATATATTAAATTTAAACAGAATTTTTATACCTTTAAAAACATTATCACACAATTTATATAAAAAAAATTCTGAACGTAAAAGTTTAATTTACACCTTATTCTTTTCTTTTTACAATAAAAATGCACAATACAAAATTTTTAAAAATACTAAATTCAAGTAAAATAGTAGATTTGGTTATCCTCTTATAAATTTACAATTAAACATATTAAATGCCAATCAGAATATTGTTTTCACTAATAAAATAAGAAATTTAAGATTTAAAAAAATTAACTAAAATTAGACTGTCGTTAAATTAGTCAAAAATTAGATAAAATTAAATATAAGAATTTAAAAATCTCTTCTTTTCTTGGACTAAGAATACCTAAGTTGTTTTGTTTATTATACTTTATTTAATTGGACTTATACCAACAGAGGTCTTTCCTGTAAATCTTTTATGAGAAGAACTTTTTTAAGAAATCAATTCACTGTTTGACTATCATTTAAAAAGGAGATTTTTTTGAAAGAGCTTCATATAATAGATTGTTTGATAACATAAAAATACCAAGAACTTTTAATTTTAATTATATTTTATTTTGTAATAAAAATTATTTGTGCATATAAATACTATTTAAAGTATATTGAACAATATGCAAAGTAAAATATATTAATTATTGTATAATTCTAAACCTTAACGAAACATAAATTAAAATATATCTAACCAAAATTTTTATATAGATTATAACATAAGTAAAACTAATATCAAAAATAAATATTAAAACATATTAAAAATTAAATAATATTATATAAATCTCAAAATAAACGTGAAAATGAGTTTGTGAGTATTATTTATAAAATATAAGGGCAAAAGAGATTAAAAATAAATTATCTTCTTGAAAAGTATTTTCTAAAGATGTTTCAAATTTGAGTTTCTTAAGAAATTATATTTTTACTGTAAAAAATGTCATATCAACTAAAAAATATTTTTATATTTTATAGTCGAATAGTTATTTTTTTTTAAAAAAAATTGTAATAAAAAAAGTAATTATTGAAGTCTCAAAAAGGCACTTAGTTACTGATTGAATTCCGCAGGTGACGTCAAACGGCATTCGTCATCCAAACAATAGATCGTGAAAGAAATTCTGAACCCCGAAACGATTCCAACCTCGTAATAATATGTTATGAGCATTCATATTTCGAACAATAGACTGTGACAGGAACTCTGAACACCGAAAGGATTCCGACTTCGTAATAATCTGTTAATCACGTATTTCGGATAAATTAAGGTTGAGCTATCTGCCTTACTTAGTGTCTGAACTCTGCAGATGGTGTCAAGAGCATTCATAAATGGAACAGTAGATTCTGACAGAAATTCCAGACCCCGAAAGGATTCCGATTGTGTAATAATTCGTTAAAAACTAGAAATCTGGACTGACAATTTATATACTTTCAGGACAAACATAGCTATACATAATATGTAATTCATGATCTTCAGAGAAATTAACAGATGACACAGCAAGCATTAGGATCTTCCTCTGCACTTCTAACAACATAATAGTATGGGGTCATATGAGGATTATATGCCGGATAGACATATTCTTTCCCATCTTTTGAATCTTTCTTCGGTTCTTGAGGCTTCTTTGGATCATCTTTCTTCTTCTCAGGCTCTTTCGCTGGTCCAACAGATACAATTTCTGTGTGGCAAAGCTTTCTGAGTTTGCTCACTATATGTACTGGATCGACATCTCCTGTTACTGTCAGTTTCTTATCCTTCATCTCCATGGCCACTGAATCAACCCCTACACAACCCAGAATCGAGAGCTGATGAGTTCTTGCCAAAATCAAACACTTTTCAAGACCTGGGTCGTCTTTTTTTATGTATGAAAATTAAAAGAGGAGTGAATTTGGTTGATGGGCACTTACCATGAATACCAGAGACTGTCTTCATGGCTTTCTGCTTCACTTTATCCTCGTGTAGATCTAATTTCAACACTACTTTCTGTTCAACAACAAAAGGTTCAAAAGACTCTCTTTAAATGAATAAACTCGACACTAGAACAAGTTGGATCTTATAGAAGCAACCACTGACCTTCATTTTTATAGCTTGAGAAGCGCAAGGCTCCAAGATGAAGTTAGAGAGACTTTGAGACTTGCCTTCTTCACCTCTTGTAAAGAGAAAAGTTTAAGTACAAGCTTTGGTGAACTCTAAGAGATCTTAGCAGAGTATTATATAGTGGGAGAGATGATAGAAGTTACCAAGTCAACAGTCACTCATCTCGTCGATATGGCGACAAAGGAAAGCACTTGTGGGCTTCCATTGTAATTGTTAATCATGCTTCTCTTAATTACACTTAATCTTAAATTTCGTAATTAAGCAAACCCTGAAAAGGTCTGATAATATGTAATCTTATTCGTATATACTCCATTCTATTTAAAATAAGTGTCGTTTTAGAGAGATGTACACTTATTAAAAAAATTAGTGAAATGTTCTTATTAATTGCATATTGAATTGCCTTGAAAATGTAATCTGTATAATTAGGATTTGAGAAAAATTAAAGGATAATTTTGAAAATAAAATTATAAACGTGCATGAAAAATCGTGAACGACACTTATTTTGAATAATTAAAATCCCTCTAAAACGACACTTATTTTA
>JAOSBK010000006.1:40427121-40438063 GCA_027568895.1 Erythroxylum shatona | reverse complement strand
TAACTACCAATGCCGTGAAATGAAAAGAACCAATTAAATCGATTTAATCACGAAAATTATAAAGTTGGTCAATTTTTTGATTTAATTTATTTTAATAATTTTTATTATTTAAAATTAATTAATTATTAATTAATCGATCAATTTTTATAAGTTAATTAATATTATAATATGAAAAAAATTAATTAATTTTTAAATAATTTTTTAAATTTAAATATAATTTTTGGACAGTATATTTAAATCATTTTTAAAAATTTTTAAACTTATTCAATTTTTAACTAAATTTATAATAATTTAATAATTAAAATCTTTATTTTTATTTTATTGATTCACGTGTTGGCCAATTTTAAAATATTAATTCCGTTGGCCCACAGGACCTTGCCAGGTGTAAAAGGGGCAGTATAAGAGGGCGGACAAGAGCACTCCCAAGTCCCAACAAACAAGAAGCAGGTGATGGTTGGTTAGCGATAATACGAGGTGCTACGTGGCACGATCTCCGAACGCTTGTATACACACAGGTATATATATATATATATGTTTGTTGGCCTGTTAATTCTGTAACTTTTTTAATTTTAGGACGCAGTTGAGTTGATAAGGAGCTCTTTTAATTTAAGTGAAGTTGCAGGTTTGAACTGTCCTTATATATACAGACATTTAAAACTTAGAGTTAGAGCTTTGTCTTCTATAAGAGACCTACTTAATTCAAACAAGAATTAGTTTGAGTGTTAATGACTTAAAACTCTTCTAAAATATACAGTAAGAAAAAAAATTCCACAGCTTTTTTTAAAAATTAGGTGAAGAACAAAAGTTAGTCAACTTGGGTAGAAAAGGCCACCGTGATTGGTTGTCGCATCCTCCGCAATCCCACGGCGGCCCATTTGCCACACATTCCGATTGTGTGATTCTGACGTCTTGCTCTGTACTAACGTAGCCGACCTCTTTTATCTTTCTCCCGTTTCTTGCACTCCATATTACGCTTGTGCCACTTCATTTTCATACTTGCATAGTGGGCCAATAATTGGTGATTATTTATGTACTTTTTTCTCTTTTTTCATTTCTAATAATAATAATAATAATACAAATAAATATGTAAATATAAAATTTAAAAATTAATACAATAAACAATATAATAAATATAAAATAAGATAAGGAATAAAAAAGAAAAATAAGTAAAACTACATAAACAAGAAAAAAAGTAAATAAATAAATCAATTATACTAGGCCAAACAATTAAGAGAAAAGTACTGCATATTAAATGTTTAAGCTAAATATAAAACATAAGGCTCAAAGAATAATATTTAAAAGACTTGTGAAAAAGAGATAAACCTCTATATGCAAGATCCTTTGTCCATATATATTGAGGATCATGTCTTCTGTAAGTTATAATAAAGTCATATTATTCTTAATCATATTATCTCAATTCTTTTTATGCCTAATTTTTATGTTCTTATAATATTTAAGTACAATTTTTAACATTTTCTTGCTGGAGCATCAAAATATCTTATATTAATAGCTAATTTCGGTTCTATCTCTGATTCCGATGTCGATTTCAAGCTTCAAATGATCACGAATCTTCCAGGACCTTTATGAAAAGTGTTTCCCGACACTAAGTTTAGGTCTTTCTACAATTTTCTCAATACGTAAGCTCTCTTAACGGAATAAAGATACCTTATAATTACAATTGATATGAGTAACTGCAGAAGACCTTAACCTTTATAAAGCTTCCATATCGGGCTTCACAACATCGATATAGGTCTGATTCACACTAATTGAGATCTATTTTTTACCCGAACTTCGACCCATTAATCTATATCTTTTATTGGGTCACTTTATTATCTTTATCTGGATCAAATAATGTAACTTAATTGATAATTCATTTAAAACTAAAAAATGCAATTAATAATTGTCAAACTTTATGGGAAATGACAAAATTGTCTAACATTACCTTCTATGATATTATTTAGTTTAAACTTAAATCTAGCTCATTTTCTTAAGTTTTATTTATTTTTAATAGTACATTGTTTTAAAATTACTAATAAATAAAAAATGAATGATATGTAATAAAAAGAATTATATTATAGATAAAGAATATTATAAAAAAGTAAAATAAAAATAGAATTTGTATTACAACAATAATAATAACAATAATCCAATAAAAATTGCATTGTAGAATATAGAGAAATTCAGTAGTATACAGTCTTATCCCTAATTAGAGGACAGATTATATTAAATTCAGTAAATTAAGCGTAACTTAATTTAATTTAAAATAAAGATTAATTAATTTTCAAAATAATTTTACGTAAAAGGGCCTTTTTTCTCTAAAATGATACCATTTTAATTTTAATTTTTAAAATATATTATTTAATTTTTAATTTAAATTTTAAAATTAAATATAATTAAAAAAAAAAACTAAAATATTGCCAATTCTAAGAAACCATAAAGGGGATAGTACAACACGTAGTGGCAGTACTGCAATAAGTACGAAACATAGTGGCTGTTTGCGAAGGAGATCCTTCTCTAAGTTCCAACACAACTATTTTTACCGCACAGGACACCGATGCCCATTAACAGAAAGGTGTGGTCTTCCTTGCATTTAAGAAAAGCTTCTTCAGAATCAAACCTCTCGCTCTTAATCTCTCCTTTTCCTCGGTATCCCTAGAGTATTGAATTCCTCTGTTTCTGTTTGTGAACTTCTCATTTTCAATCTCGAGAGCTCGACCCAACCGCCTGCTATGGCGGCAGGGTCATCAGTTACCTCAGTTTCCAAGCCCTTTCACTCTATTCCCATCACCAATCTGCCCATACCCGTCTCACTATTCCCTTCTTCAATTGGTTACCGGAGTTTGTTCCATGGAGCTCGGAGAAAACACGCTTTCGCCGTCTGTTTCGTCCTGAAGGACTCGAACCAAAATACCCAGATGGATATTTCCAGAGAAGAAGCGCCTGAGGAAGACAGGCGCAGCCAGATCTTGACGCCGCGTGCGGCGGAGAGATTGGCTAGGAAAAGATCGGAGAGGTTCACTTACTTGGTCGCCGCTGTTATGTCCAGCTTTGGCATTACTTCTATGGCCGTTATGGCTGTTTATTACAGGTTCCATTGGCAAATGGAGGTAAAATTTTTCCCTCCTTTCAAAATCATGCTTCCTTTTTCGCATTCCAGTTTGTTCTGTTCACACATTCTGAAACAGAGTTGTTCCTGAAACAGGGCGGAGAGGTGCCTCTGTCTGAAATGTTTGGTACATTTGCTCTCTCTGTTGGCGCTGCTGTAAGTCAACATTCGTCTCTCTGTTTTTCCTTCTCAATTTGGATAAGGATTGTCTTGTTTGGGATGATTCAGGACTTGAGTGTGATACTAGTGTTCGTCTTCTTCTTCTTCTTCTTCTTCTTCTTCAGGTGGGTATGGAGTTTTGGGCTAGATGGGCACATAAAGCTCTCTGGCATGCTTCTTTATGGCACATGCACGAGGTATTTCTATTAAACTGCGATGAAAATACAAAAAGCGAAAGCCAATAACTCCATCCATCTCACTTAGTTCAATGATCTCTTGTGAACTTTTGCAGTCTCACCATCGACCCAGAGAAGGTCCGTTTGAGCTAAACGACTTGTTTGCCATCATTAACGCAGTCCCGGCTATTGCCCTCCTCTCTTACGGTTTCTTCAACAAGGGCCTTATCCCTGGTCTCTGTTTTGGCGCTGTAAGTCCTCTGTAACCACTCGATTCCTTCTTGATTCAACTCTGTTCCGTCTAATCACAGCTTTGGAGGTTTTGGACTTGGGTTTACAGGGCCTTGGGATCACAGTTTACGGTATGGCCTACATGTTTGTACACGACGGTCTTGTTCACAGGAGATTTCCGGTTGGTCCAATTGCCAACGTACCCTATTTCAGAAGGGTAGCTGCAGCCCATCAGGTATTGTATAAGATACATACACATGAACCGTATGATCTTTGTCAGATACTGCTCTGTAGTTGAATCTGACGGTCCAGTGCTTTTCTTTCAGCTCCATCACTCGGACAAATTCATGGGTGTACCTTATGGCTTGTTTCTTGGACCTCAGGTGGGTTCTCAGTTCTTACACATACATTTATGGTCCACTTGTTATTGATTTAATTACTAATTTTATGAAATGTTATATTCCTATATATGAAATTTATTTTATAAAAAGCTCTCATCTATCATTAGAAATTATAAATTCAATCACAAATAATAACAACCTATATACTATATAAGGGTTCGAACTATTAGACCTCTCCAGATTTTGCATTTTAACGGAAGTCTCACGGACAAATGTGAGTGCATTCATCTATTTGCAAACCTCCCATTTCAAGCTAACTTTTGGGGTAAGTTAGGCCTTTCAATATGATATCAGAGCTAGTTTATCTCGATGGTTTGAGTCGGTGCTAGATTTTGTCCCTTTACCCAATATATCTAGTAGATGTTCAGCTCTGCTTGGGCTGAAGAGGATGTGTCAAGAATCTCACATCAGGCAAGTGTGAGTGCATTCAACTATTTATGATCGTATACAAACCTTCCTTCTCAAGCTAACTTTTAAGGATGAGTTAGGCTTTTCAACACCGGGTAGTGTTGTTACCTATGTTGTTTTATGTTGAAATCCTAACTACGGGGGATAAGTAATATTCTTTTATGGTCCAAATGTATTTATTTATAATTAACCCATGTTTTTTCTTCAATTGTTAATTAATATTAGTATATTACTTTGCTTGGAGGATTAAAATTGTTATCTACTGTGGTTCAGGAACTGAAAGAAGTTGGAGGTGAAGAAGAATTGAAGAAGGAGATCAATAAGAGAGTGAAGTCATACTCACACAAGGGCTCATAATCATCCAATTATAAAGTATAATTAGCCGCCAATTTTGGCTAAATCTCTCATGTAAAAAGAGACAGTAAAGGCTGAATCATATCAAATGCCAATCTCTCTCTTTTTCTTTTGGGCACAAGTGAATATATATACATATATGTATGTGTGGGAATTATAAAACAATTGTCCTAAGGTGGTCGAGTTGGTGAAGTAAAAAGGCATAAGGTCAAAAGATCTTGTATTTAATTCCCTCTACTTATGCTCTTTTGATCGAATATGTAGTACAAAATTGTTTATGTATATGTTCCCTTACAAAAGAAATACTAAATTGACTTACAAAATGTTGTTGTGTACATATGAAATATCACATACTTATCTATCAATTAACCATTCTAATAAAAATATCGTTTTAATGTGATTTTAAAATTATAATTATTAAATTTAAAATTTTAATACTATATTAAAACTTTTAAAAAGTTTTATATTTTTAAATTTATTATCTCTTCATTAAATAAAAATTTAAAATATTTGTGTGTTTATTTTTCATCAAAAATAACTAAATTAACGTCTAAATTTTATATTTTGGAGATATGATCTTCTGTTCCTTCTATTATATCCTAACTTTATTTTATTTTATCTTAACTATTCATTTATATAGGTCTCATATAAATAAATGGTTGAGATAAAACAGAACATGCTAAAATATGAGGGGAATATTTTGGCATTTAAAAATGAGAGATCGAAGTGGGCCAGCGACAAGTCTCTTGAAATATCGTTTGGGGGGCCTTCATGCCTAACGTCCAGAGAAATTGATAGCTTGATGTCCTCCTCAAGCAGAGTTTGTGAAACTAAATGTGGATGGCAGCTCCCTTGGCAATCCTGGAGACACTGGATTTGGTGGCCTCATTCGTGATGAGCATGGGTGCTCGCTTGTTGGTTTTTCGGATTTTCTTGGTCATACTACAAATATGGTTGCTTAACTGCAAGCTATTCGTCATGGATTACTCCTTGCTTGGGATCGCGGTTATCGTAAGTTTATTGTGGAGTTTGACTCCTTGGAAGTTGTTCATCTCATTACTCAATCTTGCCCTTCCTCTCATCCTTGCTTTGGTTTGATTAGGGATATCCAATAATTGTTTGCTCATATATGGTAGTGCTCGTTAGTGCATATGTTTCGAGAAGGTAATCAGTGTGCTGATTTTTTGACTAGACGAGAGTCGTTGACTTCTGAGCACATGATTATTTGGGATACTCCGATCCCAGGGATGAGACTTCCCTCGCAAAATGACTAGTGTTCGATTGCCTTTTTAAGGCATTAGCAGAATGACTAGACTTCTCTTCCTTTCCTTTTCACCAAATAAAAAAAAGAGAAAAATGCATGAAGCTGAGTCCCTTTCGTTGGTGCGTGTGACACTACAGGACCACACATTACGTGTTCTTCCTTTTACTTGCCTCTCGAACTCTCCAATTTGTTTGGTCTTTTGAGGTCTACGTGGTTTTAACAGCAGAGTACTGTCGGGATTGGCAAGCAAAACCTCCACTTTTCGAATGTGAAACGTATTGTTTGTTCTTTAACAACAATGGTGGTCCTGGTCCGGCCACTTTCCCTTTGTCTTTTTGTTCCGAAGGTGACTCACATTCCTCGTATTTATTCGACTCTGGTGGGATCTACACTTCGTAATTGTTTAGGAAAAGGTACCAAAAGGTCCGTGTTTTGTTGTCACCTTCACAAGAGTCGTTATTTTGTTGTTTTTGACTAATCATTTTATTTTACATGATTAACACGTTAAATTATTTATTTAATAATTTAAAATATGTAGTTTATAAATCATTATATACATTTAAGAATTATATAACATTTCAATGAAAAAACACTTATTCAAATTCTCATTTATCAGATTTTATTATAACGAAATATTTGTTAATTTATAATTATCACCATATAACTCATATAAATGTTTTGTTACCAATGATTACAAAGATTAGTCTATTTGACTAATTCAACTGTAAAAAATTAAACCGGCTAATATTTCAATTTAATTTTTTATTTTTCAGTTTGATTTATTTTAATAACTTTTATTATTAAAAATCGATCAATTTATAAATTAATCGAAAAGTTTTGTAAATTAATCAATTAAACTTCATTACTTTTTTCAATTAAACTTCAAATTATTATATAAGTAAAGATATTTTATTTTAATTATATTTTAAATTTTTAAATTTGATTTAATCTTTAACCCTTTTTTAATAGTTTAATATCGGTTGAATCTTTTAAATCTTAAACTCCTTATTTTATTGATGTAAGCTCATGTCTAGCTCGATATGATTACGATTTAGTGTTAGGTAATTTTGCCCTTAGGGACTTTTTTGTCTTTCACCTATTAAGCGGACAACTATTAATTGTAAGTTTAGTTTTCAATAAATGACCAGTTAAGTTACAAAATTTGATCAAAGTAAAGGTAATAAAGTGTCTCAATAAATGATCTAAATTAATGGGTCAAAGTTTGGGTAAAAAATGGATCCCTTTCAGCATGAACCTGGTCCAAATCGACCTTGTGATAGAGATTCTCGATATGAAAGTTATATAAAGGTTAAGGTCTACTGCAGTTACCGTATCGACTATAAGCATACGATTATCTGACTAGTTAAGAGAGCTTGCATATTGATAAAACTATAAAAAAAAGTCTAAATCCAGTGTCAGTGAACAACTTCCTCAATTGTCCAGACAGGATCAGAGCTCATTCCGGCAGCAAAAACAGCTTTGAAACTTGGAGTGAAACCGAAATCGGATATTTCGTATTTTCTTCATTTTTACCCTTTTATGTATGATCTTGGATACGTAATAGGATCTGTACTATATATTAAATTTAGGAGTCAACTTTCTCATATAAAAATTAAATTTGATACTTTTGAATTTATTGCATCAATTCCACTTTGATAATTGGTGTAGATTTCTAATTATAGTCCTAACGTCCCTTTTGACACTTACCCATTTGAGAAATCCAAAAAGGGCATTGGCAATAAGTGTCCAATATAATTACTCACATTCCTAAAGTCAGATTCCCATTGAGAAGATGGATGTAATAATTTATATGGGAAGAAGTTCAAAAAAGCTATCTTCTGGTAAGCATCGTGCGTACGTATATTATTGGTTGAATCACTAAAGTTGATTGGACCCGACACAATTGATAATTACTTTCTCACAATAACATGAGTCAGCTATAGTTTAGTGAACCATGTGATATGTAACGTGTAAATATTGCTCTTTGTAGTGGCCATCAATTGACGGTCGAATCAAAATATAATTTAATAATTAATCTTTTGTAAACTGTATAAGTTAATTTAAAAATTATTTTTCTGGTGTAACGCATCAACTAAATGTGGTATATGCTTATTTATTAGTCTTTAAAAATAATTTTTAATTTATTTTTATGAATTTTGAAAGATTAATTCGATACTAAATTAAAAATATAAAAAATTAAATACTTTTAAATTTATTATCCCTTCAATAAAGCAATGCACACACACATATATTGTAAATATTAAATATAATTAATATTTATAATAGATTATCCTAAAGTTTTAAGTTTGAAATATAATATTTTTAACCATGTATAAACTTTTTATTTGAATTAAATTTTCTCTAAATTTTCTCAAAATTTTTATTGGTATTAAAGTGATTCATGAGCATATATTCATAAATTTAGATTTAATAAACTTCGTTAAGAAAAAAGCTAACTTACAATAACAACAACATCCAGTAGAAATCATTCTAACGTGGGAAAGACAAAATCTTGAATTAAAAAATTACCAATAATTAAAAATTTGAACCAATTCACTTAACTAAATTATAAAAATTTTCAATTAAATAATTTTTTAGTTCGTATTATTTTAACGACGCACATTACTTAAAACTAACTAATTTATTAACTAACTGATCATTTTCATAAACTAACTAGTTTTTATAAATCAGAATAAATAATTGATTTCTATTTAATAGTCTTTTTTTAATTAAATTTTATTTTTTATGAATAAAAATAATCTCATTATTCAGTTTTATTTTAAAATTTTTAATTTTATATGATCATTATTATATACTAATTTTGTGATGATTAAAATTTTCAAATTT
This sequence comes from Erythroxylum shatona, assembly GCA_027568895.1. Classification (NCBI taxonomy): domain Eukaryota; kingdom Viridiplantae; phylum Streptophyta; class Magnoliopsida; order Malpighiales; family Erythroxylaceae; genus Erythroxylum; species Erythroxylum shatona. Next base: position 40,429,117 of record JAOSBK010000006.1, on the reverse strand, counting down.
TTATTTCATCGATTTAATTTTTATTATAATTTTCAAAGTACTAAAAATCACTTGTTTGAGTTAAAGTTGATATAGAACACATCAAAATTTCAGATCAGAATATGCTTAAATACAAGTTTGAAGTCTGACAAAAAAAAGAGGCTTTAGCGGATCAAATCTTCTGTTTCAATTAATCAATTCTAATTTTATTTTATTAAATTTTATTTATATATTTATATGGTCAACCTAAAGTAGTCTCTTTATTATATAAAAATAAAATTGTGTATTATCAAATTTTTTCAGACTCTGCTTTATAGTAAAACTTTGAAGTGTGAAGATGAGGATGATGGTAAGAGTTAAACACCCTAAGTAAAACAGGGTGGACCTGACCAATCCAACAGTTTCGAGCATAAGCGCATAAACACCCGCTGACCCGCAACCTGCCGAAAGAACCCTGCACGTTTCTTCTGGTCATCGATAAGAAAAAGAATGGGTTGCTTTCAGTGTATTTTCAATTCTTTGAGATAGTCCACCGATGTGAGTTGTACCAAATTCAGAGGGAGATGCGCTGAGAAAAAGTTGCACTTTTACAGTCAAAAGAAGGCAGTGTCGTGACTAAGCACAGCACATAACAAGCACGCCCAGATAAGGCTCCATCTGATTGGAGTTGGCACTTTCACTGCCTAAATTTACCTAAATTGAAAAACTGAGTTGAGATCCGATTCCGATTATAACGAAATAATTACAAAATTTTTTTTCATGACTTTTAATTTTTTGAAAATTAAAATTTATTTAATTCTATAAATGATTAATATAAATCAAAATAAAGCGAAAATTTAATTCGTATCTTATTCCGAAACTTATCTTCATCTTATTGTATCTCTCAAACAGTTTTCAAAATTAATCCGTCTCAACCTTGTAGCTGCATAAATGTTCGACTTCTAATGATATCTACAAAATAGGTTGAAAGAACTCTGTAACTTTTATAGAGATGGTTAAGTATGAAGTGTCAGTTCCATAGAGCTCAAGTTAATTTATAATAAACTTTTGACGTTTTAGTAATTTAATTGAAATTAAATATTAATTTCAATTAAACTTTAATTAAAATTACAAATAATTTTAATTTAATACAAATTATGTTCAAATAAAATTCAATATCTCATATTGATCCTAAGTCCTAACAGTGAAAAGGTTTGACTCTTTTGTTTCGGATGGCATAGTCTCTTATCATATTACAGCAGGGACACTTAGCGGACCCATTTTATATTAGTATCCGTCCGCCCTAACGTTTATACAAAAGATTATGTACGGGAAATATTGAAACTGTTCTTTTCGGTACTATTGTTATTTTTTTTTGCATCTTTCATTAAAGTTTAAATTAAATATAATTTTAAAATTTCAAGTTTAAAAATTTTGTATTAAAATATATTTTATATATAGAAAATTTAAAACTAAAAAGTTAAAAAAGACTTGATTTTTAAAAATTATTTAAATATCAATTCGAGTGATGGTTGCAATAATGCATAATCTCAATTATAATGTAATTTGAAACTTAGATCGGTAGTACTTTTGATCTAATTCATATTGCCAAACATAAGCCCAATGTCTCCACGAAGTAAGCCTATAGACTATTTCATACCGTGACTTGGGCTAGGTGTTTTAAAAAGGCTCGACAGTGCTAGAAAAAACTGAGGCCTTAAAGCCTATAGACTATTTCTTACATCACAAGATTGTAGGTTCGAATCTTGAAAATAACTACTTATATACGAAATAGTTATTTATGTAATTATTCTAAATATATTGATTATCATAGTCATAAAGAATTATGATCTTATAAAAGAGAACAAATTTTAAAAAAATTGTTATTAGTTTGAATTGAAGGCTTCGACTCAAATTAATATAAGTGCCGCTTTTGTGGGCTTAGAAGGAACGCTTTATCGGCCTGAGATTTGAGGAGATCTAGTAATAGGCAGTTTTATTTTTAAGGGAGTACTTAATTGACAGGTTTGAGAAGGGA
>JAOSBK010000006.1:40414467-40426642 GCA_027568895.1 Erythroxylum shatona | reverse complement strand
AATTAATTATAATATATTAATTAATTAAAATATAATAAAACTTTATTTCTTAATATTTTTTACAAACTAAACATTATCAATAGTAATGGTAATCATACATTCCTCTTAACCAACCGTCATAATAATAATAATAATATTCATTTTCATTCCTCACTATATTCATTCTCATCCCTATTATCATTCCCTCGTGTGAATCAACTGCTCCTAACTAATAAAGAAGTTATTTACAAATGATCCATACGAAAAAATACTTGATAAATAAAATATAAAAATAAGTACTATACTAAATAATACGAAAGCACAATTCTCTATAAATTACGTGTTTTAAATAAATTATTTAATAAATTAGTAATTTAAAATTAAACCAAAATTCCAATATAATAAATCAATAGAGATTTCTTACCAAACAAGAGTTCTTGGAGTTGATTGTCACTTCACTTCACTAAAAATGAAAACCTCTTCTTTTCCAAAGTCAATTTGATCTCTTCAGGTACATAAACCCAACTTGATCACTACTAACAATTTATTAATATATATATATATATTCTTTTTTTACTTAATATATATTTTCAAGATCTAGAATCTGGACCGCCCAAATAAGTTTAAAGAAAAACAATTGGACGGCTAGGATTGAGAGCTTGCTGAACGGGGCCCACCAAACAAATCAGATCTATCAGAGATTCGCCAAGTGGCGTGACGCTAGCAGTGACAGCAATGCCGTGAGAAAAGTCAGATATTCTAGATTTTAACCCACATCTTTAACTGACACGTGGAGGGATCTCATACGTGAAGAGCACTATTGCCTTACATCTCTCCGGTGACCTTTCTCGTGTGACCAGTCACTTTATCTCTCGCTTGTTCTCTTTTTTCTTTCTCTCTACCTCACTTTATCTCACAGTTTCTCTAGATCCAAACACTCCGATTTTAAGTTCTGTCTCCCTTCTCTTCTCTGCGTGGCGTAGACGAAGCTGGACGCACTTTCTCCTCTCAGCTTCTCACTTTCATTTGATGAAGGTTCAATCTTGAAGCTTTTTTGGTGTTTATTTTCTCTTGTGTGCTCTGTTTTTGGTGGATTGTTTTTTTTTTTTGTGTTATTCAGATCAAGTGATTGTTTTCATTCCAAAGTTGCTTGCTTTAGCCTAATGGGTATTTAGATCTGATTTTTGCTTATGCCCTTTGGCTTTGGATGGTTGGAACGTATGGGTTCTGTTTTTTGATTTGATTCAAATTGGAATTACTTTTACAAGTCTTTGTGTAGATCTGAGTGTCGGTCGTCTCAGTGTTTAGTTGATGATGGAAGTAAAGTTGGTGATGGGTTTTGGTGTTGAATCTGTTCTCTTATTAACTAATTGGGTCGTATCAGTTTCCGTTTGGATTTGGTTTGAATTTGTTGATAATCTGAGAAAGGCCACGACCTGTGTGTTATTACTTGGTTTTATTGGATCATCGATTGATTGTTAAGCGTCGGTGAGATTGTTCTTTTGTCCTTCTCAGAACCAGGAATCTGAAGTAAGAATGGTAGAACTTCTTCTAATAATGTTTCAAGGGAATTTCAGTGTTATTAGATTCAGTTACTCTTAATTAACTAGGGTCTTTGCATCTAAACCTGATTTTGTTGATGGTGTGCCTTTTGTAGCATGTGTTCTTATTGGACTTGTTAGGTACTCAAATATATTGCTCTTTCAGTTTTGAAATGTCGTGTTTTCTATCTTTTCTGGATCTGCTGATATCCATGACGTATTCGCTTTTGCAACTGCAGTAACGTAGGACATGGGAGCTGCCTGAATCAACATTTGATTGTTGCATTTTGCTGTTTTGATCGGCTTTGTGGATATATTTGCATGCATAGAATGGGTAAATGCAAGGGTTGTGGGAAGTTAGGAAGGATGGTGCCTAGGGATGAGTTTGTGAGTGGCTACCATTTTTCTCTCATGTTGTCTCCTGTTGTCTCTGTTTGGGATTGTATCGTTCGGAAAATGAGGTATTCCTTCAGGCCTGAGTGGGTGTAGTCATCGAACCTGACGTATTTTGTTTGTTTTGAATACTGAAATTAGGTCGTAATTATTTAGTGTTAAAAAGAGGACAGGGAAGAAAAAAGAGAAACAAAATTACAGGGAAATGTTTACATGTTAAGAGGGGTTCTAGTAAGTTGACAAACAGGATAGAAATTAGAGGCTGGCAGTTTCTATGGATACCATAGCTTGTAATAAGGTACAACCTTTTGTGAGAAAAGTTAAGAAGAAGCAGGTGAAGGGTGAGGTGGACCGTCTCAAACAGGCCGAAAAGAAGAAGAGACGATTGGAGAAAGCTCTTGCTACTTCTGCAGCTATCCGATCTGAGCTTGAGAAGAAAAAACAAAAAAAGAAAGAAGAACAGCAGAGGCTTGATGAAGAGGGTGCTGCAATTGCAGAAGCTGTTGCTCTGCATGTGTTGCTTGGTGAGGACTCTGATGATTCATGCAAATTTGCTTTAAAGAAAGAAGAAGGTTACAACTCATGGAACTGTGATGATAATATCAATCTGTTAATGGCTGAAGACAAAGCATGCCTTCCTCATCAGGGCTGCACAAGGCGTTCACTTGAAAGAATTGGGTATGGAACTGGTTTTAACTCGGATAATATCCAAAACGATGACTGGTCTTTAACATACGGTTCGATTAGGACGGATCTTCATTCACCATACTTTGGCAATGGATGTTGGGGGACTACTGAGTTCTCGGCAGGTCTCATTGCAGCACAGGCTGTTTCATCCCTTCAGATTGCAGAGGAGGTACGTGGGGACCCAATTGTCTTCAATTGAATGCTACGAGCATTTATAAGCAGTTTTCTGCCTTCTCCACTGGGTCATGGACATGGTTGTTATCCTGAACAATAATGTTATGTATATAGTCCTGAATTTATGTTGTCTTGCTTGTATGTTTCTCCTGATGAGACAATGTGACACTTTGATGTTTTATGTACCTTAATATTAAATTGCAATTATGAAATCGTGGTTTCAGGGTCGCTTTCATCATGATGTCATTATCACTATTATGGTGAAATTATTTATCTGGTTGATTCTTACTTATGGGGCAACTGATTTGGATTCACGATGTACTATTATCCTAAATGGTAAACTTGGAAATGTTAAAACAAAAGCACTAATCTGCTTGTAAATTTGTGGAACCTGGAAGTATCGTTCATGGCATTGAGATGAAAAGTACAGTGTCATCACTTGAATAAAGATATAATTAGAGCATCCCTGCTGGTTTGCCCTAAATTCGTTATCTTCGAGCCAAAATTAAGTTCAGAATAGAAAGATGAGTAAAAGCTAACTTCTGGACATGCAACTGAAAGCAATCGGGATACAAAAGTTAATCCACAGTAGTATGTATTGCACAGAAAAAAACACTTCAAATTGATGAGCTTCTGTATGTACTTGGACCATTTTAGACAATCATTATCAAGATTCAGTTGAGAGAACAAATCAGAATTTTACAGTTGATACACAATGAATGATACACTATTGATTCATCTGTTACTACCATTCAACTCGCACCCCTTTAAAGATGCCGAGTGAAGTGCTTCCTTACAACATCTCATGTCATTGATTTGTTATCGCGAACTCTGACCAACAGGTAGATCTGATCTTTGCTCCGGTTGTTGCTGAAGAAGAACACTGTCGCCGTTATCTTCAATATCTGAGCTAGTTGATGGTTTCGCACCAGGTGTAACGAGGTTTTTGAACCATGTTGCCTGAAACCTAGAACTTCCTCTATTTGAGCTGCTAGGGGACTCAGGAGTAGAACCATTACCGCCTAGAAGGAACCGATATGCTACTTTACTAGCTGATACAATCTCTGTCTTAGCTTGTCTGAACTGTAATGAAGCCACCAAAGAAGTAAACTCTTGTTAAATGAACCTAAAATTATCAACCTCAGAGAAAGTATTAAAGAAAACAAGACATCATTAATTAAATTTCTAAGTGGTTCTAAAAACATTGAAAGAAGTTATGGTGTATGCTAACAATGTAGACAATAAATCAGCAACCCAAATGGAGAAATATTCAAACACAGGATTTGAGTTGCTTTCATTATGTCATTTTATATGTGATTATGTAGGACAGTTACTCAATACACCTCACTACTATGGTAAAAGATCTTATTACAAAACTTTCATGATAAAATATCAAAGTAATTAAGTAATCTTGCCCAAGATAGAGAGTATCTCACCCGTTCAGCTGTGTTTCCTGCTACTTCCATTGCAGCATCACCAGCATTGGCAAATCGATTAACCCAACCTGTTAAAAACCATCAGAACATGCACTTCACTGTAAAGTCCAACAAAAGAAGGAACAGTTCTAGGGTTGAAGAATTCTGGATCACATTAGAAACTAGACAAGTTCATGCAATAATGACCAAAACAAAGCACTGTTTATAAATTGGAACTGAAATTCTAACAACATATACATTTGAATGGTAGATGAATTAATCTAATGCACTGGCAAAATGATTTCAACCACGAATGAAAGACCAGTAGCATTAGTATTCTGATCCACATCCAAAGCCATATCAAGGAGTAGATGGCTGACTGAGTTCGAATGAAAACAGCAAAGAGGAAAATCATTCCAAAATGAAAGTGTGCCAGGAAAGAAAATTGTTTCATTTTGAAAGAACATACCTGGAAGTTTTGGCACACCAAGCTTCTCACACAACTCATCACAGAAGTGATTGCAGTTCTTGGCTAACAAATCATATGAACTTCCAGGCCATTCTCTACTAAGCTCCCTCAAGATCTGATTCACCTTAGAGATTGAGAAGTTTGTGCTTCCTAGGACAATGCTCTCACGATATGTATACATGGGATTCCTTTTAGAAGGACAACTAAAAACCCCAGATCCATGTTCACAAAATCCAAATGACCATTCATCTTCTCCATACACCTGTGCAATATAGACCACAAAAAGTTACTACATATATATAAGAATTTTCATTCAGAAGATATTAACAACAAATCAAACATAAGTATATGGAAAAACATAGGAAAAAGGAAATAACATAATCACGTGAAATAGGACATACAAACAAACAAAGCCGAGACCTGGATATTTTGCCCCTAGTATTATGAATTACATATCATAAAATTAATTCTCACAGCATCTTCTTTCTTGTATATATATTAACCTCTTTCAAAAACCAACATTTCAGCAGTTGAGTGACATATTTAACAGATGTACAATAAGTTTCTTTAACTCAGGGTACATCCACCATCAATGTCAGCATTATCATGCGATTAGTCCATATCATAATTGTTGTCCACTTTAGAATGAGAACCCTAAGGATAACAGTGGTTCAGCAAACATCAAAGATGATTATAGTATGCAGCACCAGATCGAATAGACACAGATCAAGCACTTTCTTACAAGATACCAACTAGTTACAGTATTCCAGAAACTAAAGAGCCTAAAACAAACTCAAAGTCTCGCAAGGAACATAACTATCAATCAACAACATCAAGACATGGCTAGCAACAGTTCCCATACTTCGAATTTCCATTTAACACCCCAAGAGTCAGATTGGTGTTGGAATTAAAGCAAGCTAACTAATACACACGCAATCTCAGATCTACTCACATCAGGAAATTCCAAAAGTAATTAAACACGCAAGTGTCAATAACTTAAATTCCATTCACAATGATATCAAATATCCACAAACATAGACCCCCAGATCCACTCGAAGTGATCCAATTCGACTACAACACAAGAATAATCGGTAAAAAGAGAACATAAACAAGCACAACGAAGTATAAGCAAAGACGGTTTTCGAACCTGAACAGCGCTATGGAATATGCCACCGAGACCTATACCGTCTTTGAAGATCTTGTTGATATTCATGATCGTGTTGTTCGTCTTCTCCGATCCGCTATTCGTCACGTCGTATATATGCAACGTTACCTCCGTCATTTTTACCCGATTCAAGAAAACCCCCAAAATAATGAAAACCCTAACCCTAACCCTAACCGACACTCAAATCCCTCTACTCAAGAAGATCAATTCACACACACAAACACAAACCCTTTTCCCTCTACTCTATCCCTCTTTCTTCCTCCACACTCAAAGCAAAGCAAACAACTCCAGAGCCCCACCAAGAGATCGATATCAACTTCGACTTCTTGCTGAAACCATTCAAACCCATTTCACATTCATCTCTCAGATCTTTCCTTCTACGTTTCTTTTTCTCAGATCAAAAGGGGGGTTTTCTTCAGTTGATCGATCAAACAGATTCCGTTGAAATGAATGAAGAAACGCCTTAATTGAAATAATTAAGAATCATGTTCTGCATACAGGAGTCACTTGAAAGGATGCAAGTAGTTTGGGGGTTGATTTGTTATATTTGGGAATCTATGGGGGCAAATTTGAAAAGTAGGCATTCCTTTTTGACAACTGTCTGTACTTATCAAGCAATAAATTATATTTTAAAATAATATTATTTTGATGTGACTTTTTATGACAATATTTTAAAAAATTAAATTAAATTATCGTATTTTAAATTAGATTATAAAGGTTTAAATTTTAATAATTTGTTATTTTATAATAATATCATTTTAATCCTAACTTATTACAATAATATTTTTTAACTATTTAATTTAAATTAAATTAAAGGGTATAAAAATTCTTAATTTGTTATTTTTAAATTTAATTTTTAATATTTTGACATATTCTTAAAATTTTAGGTCAAGTCTTTATTTAAAGATTCAATTAATTTAAATTTTATTTATTATTTTAAATTGATTTAGATTGTATCTGAATTAAAATATCAAATTTATTCATAATTAATTTTGACATTCTTAATTATATTATTATATGTGGACAATTTTGAACGTATAAGCTGCATAGTGGTCCACTCCATGCTAGCTCAATTTTTTGGAGTTGATTAGCTTTGAAAGATACACCTTTCATTGTAGGTTACATTAGAGTTGTCAATGGGGCCAAGCTGAGCCCGGTTTGTTCCTGGCCCGGCTCGGGCTGTGGGCCAACTTGATCATGGCGAGCTGGTCAACTCGGCTCATCATATATTTTAAAAAAGTATAAAAAATGATGTCATTTTTAGTAATAGATGGGCTGACCATGGTTGGCCCATGGTTTGGTCAACCTGAGCGAGTTCCATTTTGACATTCTTAGGTTACATGAGTTCGGACTATTATTTTTTATTAAGAATTAATCAATAATAAAAAAAACAAATTGGTTTAAAATTTTAAATTGACTAATTTTTCATTTTTTGATTTGATATACTTTAATAATCTTTGTTGTTATATTCGATTATTTTATTAATTAATCGATTAGTTTTGTAAATTATTTGATTTTATAAATCAAAATAAATCAGTTAATTTTTATTTAATTGTCTATTTTTTATTAAACTTTAAATTATTTAACTTGTCATGACAGTTTCCTTCAATCATAGTTCAAAATATTAAATTTTATTTAATTTTTTACCGATTTTATGATAATCTAATAACCAATAATTAAAAATAGAGATGTCAATTTTGGTTCAGCCCAGCTCGACTTGATTTTGGCTCCAATTGATCAGGCTATAAGGCTAAAAGTGGTCCACTCGATCGAATCACGAGCTGAAGTGGGATTACTTAAACAACGACGTTGTTTTTGGTTTTTTTATAAATAAAGTAGGCAAGGTTAACCTGGGCCACGAGTTGACCTATCTCAACTCGTTGGGTCATGGCTACCTAGCTTGTGATCGGGCCGAGTCGGGCCAGGAGTTGCCCTGCCCATTAACATTCCTAGATGAAAGCCTTAACCAGTTCGATTTGTTTAATTTTAAACATTTTGAATCGCCTAACATTTCAGTTCAATTAGGTTTAATAACTCTTGTTGTTAAAAACTGATTAGTTTATTAATTGATTGATTTTTGTAAATTAATAAGTTTTTATAAATTAAAATAAATAAATAAATTTATAATTTTATAAAAATTTAAACAAACTGAACAGCTTTATTAATTCGAAACTTGATTAATATTGATTTTAAAAATAATATTACATTAATTAAAATTTGACTAAATTATTTTTTAAATTTAATTTTATTCACTCATTTATATAAACCCGAGTAAAAAATAATTAAAGATGATAAATTTTATTCTGCTTAGTTTGACAAAGTTGGAAATTATCGAACATAACTTATTGCTAACGAATTGCATAATCAATTCTCCTGTTTTCATTTTCGTTTAATGGATAGATAGATGGTTTGGGCACAAAGTGATACACGAAAACGAGAATAACCACTTTGTGCCCACAAAATGTTCGAGTTAATTAGAATTTGAATAAAAGATTTGGAACTCGAATATATTAAATTTTTTATTTTTTTTAGTTGCCTACGAGATGTTTTAGAAGGGTTTCAATTATGGAAAGGCACCTTTAAGCTATCTACACCCAAACTAATTCTTGTTCGAGCCTGGTAGGTCCCTTGCGGGAGGCAAAGCTCTGGCCCCAAGTTTTAAACAGTTGCATACATGAGGACGGTTCAAACCCGTGACCTCACTTAAATCAAGAGAGCCCCTTATCAACTCACCTGCGACATGAGGTTCGAATACATTAAATAAAACATTGTTATTTTGAATTAAAAAAGAAAGAATTAATCGGGCTAGGGTCACGAATTTAATGCCCCGTTGTACTTTGGACCAGCTCTGGCCGGCCTAATGCCAAAGCAAAAAGCAAACTCCTTATACGACGCCGTAGCTGCTCACCGTCGAAACGGCTTAAAGTAGTACAACTCTAAAGAATCCCTTGCTGTTGGTGAATCCTACATCGCGATTGGTGTGATCCGGAGCTATATCCGATCATCGGAGCTCTATACGACACGTCTAAAGCCCGGTGACGTGTAAGTTAGAATAGTGTTTCCCAGTTATAAAGCTTTTCAATTTCTAGGGTTTTATGGGTTCTACAGTCAAATTAGCTTCTACTGTTTTCGAAGAACGCGCACGAGTATCTCCATATTCATGAGTAATCTATACATGTATATGCTCATTAGCTGCGCGAAAGATAGTTAAAAGCTTAACCCATGTCGAATTTTATGATTAGTGTTCTGAAGTAATTTGTTTCGTCTATGGTTGTTCAGTACGTTCCCTCGTCTTCGTAAATTTGGGTCATGGGAGTTCATTCCTTTTTGGAATTTTATGCTTGTGAATTCCCATTTGCAAGTACTGATAGTTCCGGTTCTTGTTTAATTGCATAGAAGATGTGTTAGGCATTGATGGGTAAAAATTTGGTATGCTAGAATTGGGGTTCTTCATGATTTACTTGCATTCATTTTAAAGGGTCACGGGGTTAGGTCAAGTTCATATTTTTTTTAGCATTACAGAAGCGTCATTCTGGTAATGAGGTATTTCGAGTGAGCTTGCTGCAGGTCTAGTGCCAATTTCCTATGTTCTCCTTGTGATTTTTTTGTCAGGTGACCTGATCTTAGGCCTCGAACTCACTCTCTTTGGACAACCTTGCGGAGGGCTTCCTCTTTGAGGGAAGAGAGTTGGAAGCTAATATTTCACCGGGCAAAGTGAAATTTTAGCTTATTGAACATAATTATAGTTCGTAGGAATTTTTCTGTTCTCTGACACGGGACATCTTGGTTGTACCATAGACCATTATATGATTTGCCCTTCATACCATCTTATGGATTTTGTAATCTGTAAAGTTATTTATAGATTTTTTCAATAGTGCAAAATCTTACATTTTGCTGTGATGTGGACTTTGCTTGATGAAGTGCTCGACTATGTTTCTGTGCTATTTATGCTAAAATAAGGTTACGAGCTTTTAGAGTTTGTTTATTACAGGCATACGCTGGTTGGCTCGCTCTGAAATCACGAAGGCCCTTTCTCATAAATCACTATCCAACATGGTAAGCCCGAATTAGAAGTTGTGGATATACAATTGGGCGTGATGTTGATCTTTCTTCCAGATGATTGATATTTCATTGGGTGAGCTGGAAAAGTGTTTACTTCGCTATGTTTGTCATATTGTCACTGTTGATATGGAAGTTCTTATAATAACACTGAAACCGAAACTAGTCTTGCATCGAATTTAGCATCATAATCTAAGAATTGACTCGACTGAGTTGAACTGGTGGAATATTGAAGTGGAGTTTGAGTGTCTTGCTGATGTCAGTCGAATACTTCATGGCTTGGTATCCGATTTCTTAAATCTTCTGACTGCATTATTGAGCAGAGTAGTGAGCCTCTTATCCTACAACTACAAACAGTTGTTTACTCTGGAATTATGTATTAGCTAATATTTTTACCAAGTTTCTCAAAGCTATGTCGATACATCTCCACTGCATTATTAAGCCTTCGTAATCAGAGCGAAGTTGTGTTGAATTCTTGTTGAAACTTCTGAGTAAGAACTAGCATTTTCTATTGGATTTCATGACTGGTTGCAGGATCGCATTGATTATACTGATGAGAAGACTGAAAACAGACTGTACATTGGCAATCTTGATCTGAGAATAACTGAGTAAGTATATTAATCATGGTTGGATTGCGTATCCCCTGATTTCTGAGATGGATATTACTGCGCTTATAACCTTATTTACGTTTTCAATTTCTTCTATCAGGGCTGCTCTGATTAAGATGTTTTCTCCTTACGGCAAGATTGTTTCTGAGGATTTCTTGTGGCATACACGAGGCCCAAAACGCGGAGAGCCACGGGGTTATGCTTTCATCCAGTTTAGCAATAAAGAGGTAAGTGTCTGCTTTTCTGGTCTTTCACATTAAAGCAAAATCCTGATTTCCAAATTTAAAGTGAGCATGCAGGAAGCTCAATTGGCCAAGGAAAAGATGCATGGGAGGTTGGCTTGCGGTCGACCCCTGGTGGTTCGTCTAGCAAGTGAGAAATACTTGGAGGAGTTTACACGAAATTCTTCCAGGACGGTTGGCGACGTGAATAGGACAGGCGTTGTCGGTAGCAGTTCAGGGCAGATGAATCGGAGTGCTAAGGTAACTGCCATAAAGAACAAGCTGAGAGCCCTGGAAGAAGAGAGCTCTAGTATGAAGAAACAGAAACAAGCTGATGGGGACTATTGTAAGGATTTAACCAATGATTTAACTACCAAGAGATGATGAATAGATAAAGTCAAGGAGTTTGAATCATCTTACTATCCCTATAATGTAATGAACTTCAAACAATTCAAAGGGATAGAGAATCTGTAGTAGATCGGTAGATGAGTTTATTCGCTTCCGAGGTAGATCGGTAGATGAGTTTATTCGTTTCCGAGGTATCTATTTGTTTGTTGCATCTGAAGAATATACTCTAGCATATGGTGGATGGTCTGACTTCTTTGAAGGATTAGGAGGATGCTACTGTATAATTGTTCGCAAAAATCACTCCAAATTTCAATTTCAAGCTTTTATCACCTTTTGACTTCACAATCGTCTTGAATTGGGCTGTTTTGGTACAAAAGGCAATGAATAATGTAGTTCAGGACGACAGCCGTAGGAGACATGGAGTTTGTTTAGGTTTTGGTTTTGGTTTTGGTTTTTAAAAAAATTTATGTTTAAATTTTTAGTTTTGATTTTGGTTTTTTATAATCTGTTTTACTATCATTTAATTTATTATTTAATTATTTAAATTCTAATAAAATCAAGAATAATATAATTCAACATTATATATTTAATAAATTAAAAATAATTATCAACAAAAGTTATGAATAATTTAATCTTATTTAATTTTTATAATTAAATTATAATAATTAATAATAAATATAATTAAATTTAAAATATACAAATATTCAGATAAAATTTGATTTATAATTAAAATGTATTTCAAATAATATTAATTTTTAAATTTTTATTTTATTAAAATAATATAATATTAAAATAAATATTTTATAAGATATTAAATAAATTTATTTAATTAAAAATAATTTATCTTTATTTTTATCTAATATATAATTATTAACAACTTTGTTTTTATTTAAAAGAAAAATATAAATTAAAAATTAAAAACGAAAACTGTCAAAAAATAGAAGTAAAAGTAAATGGCCCTTAGTTTTCTTGTTTTTTCTTTTTTTAAAATATAGTTTTACCTATTTAAAAAATTCAATTTAGTTTAAAATTTTATAATATATTTTGTAATATTAAGAATTTTAAAATATTACCTTTTAATGAATTATTATAATAAAATTATTATTAAAAATCATA
>JAOSBK010000006.1:40400897-40411399 GCA_027568895.1 Erythroxylum shatona | reverse complement strand
TAAAAATCTTGAACCTTTAAGTTTTTAGTTCGTTTTTAATTTTCTAATTTAATTTACTCTTATTATTTAAACTTTCAATTTTTAAAAATTAATAAATTTTTATAGTTCAAAATTAATCAATTAATTTTTATTTAATAATCTTTTTCAATTAAACTTTGAATGTTTTAATAAATAAAGATTATTTTTCAATCATATTTTAAATTTTTTTAACTTATAAATAATTTCTCTAACTTATAAAATTAAAATAAATTATTTAATAAATTGACCACTTCAAATACTCTTTTGGGTAAATCCTCTTTTCTTATTCTCCCAAAAAAATCCAAACTTGTCAAAAGGTTTCTTTTTTTCTTCCAAGCTCTGAAAATGGCAGCCTCGAAGTGATTCCCGAGCCACACATTTCCAGGATTAGATGCCTCTTCCAAGCTCCGGCTTTACTTGTAGTTCCTCATTGACCAAGTGTTTGTATATATATATATAAAAGGAAGAGCCTTGCAGCTAAATAGGAAAAGAATCTTTTTATAAAAATTATAAAGAAAGTTACGTATTAATTTGACCCTTTCTTATTTTAAACGGAAAGTAACCTCAATTGTTATTTTTTGGATGCTCACTCAATAAATTTTCAGATTGATGCAATAATTTATAAATTAATCAGGTATTTCACACTAAATAAATCTTATACGTTAAGCTCGATCGAAACAGCGTAAATAAAATATTCAAACACAGAACTTTTTAACCTCATATCTTCTACTCTATCTGACCACCTTAAAATTTGTATATGCAAATTAACATGTTAACCTCATACCTTCTACTCTACCAACTCGAGTTTATACATGCATATTATCATAGTCATCAACTCATCTATATAAAATTTGGAAAATTCGTAATTTTAGTTTTTGATATCATCATCGTCATCACGTCTAATCTAAAATTCTGCAATAAAGCAGAGTCTAAGAAGGTCTAATAGTACATAACTTTACTTTTACATAATAGAGAGACTGTTTTCAGTAGATCCACGTGTAAATATAACAATAAAAGAATGATGCAGATATTAAAAAACAAGCAATATAAATATATATATATATATATATATGGTAAATTAAAAAATACCAGAATTTTATAATTTGATGTGGTCCCACACGTTACCGCGTTACTTTAATTCTACGGCAGGAACCATACCTTAGCTTTGCTTTGCTTTGCTTTGCTTTAGACAAAATGGTGGAGACCCCACCACCGCCACCATCCCTCCGAAAAGTCAAAAGATTCCCCCCATCAACTGCCCAATCGCACCTGATCCTTGGGCCCACTCCCCATAAATTTCCACTGGACACGTCCTATCTTGACATCTGCCACCACCTCTCACGGAGCTTTCCCGGTGATCGGAGGTCACACAATGACGCCTGTCTTGGAAAGAGATCTAATCATAATTAAAGGTTGATAATTTTTATGTACCTGAGTTTAATCTGAGTCTCGATCATGTTCGATGTAACGAGCCAATCTCCTGAGCCCGAACCTTTATTTAGGCAGGCTTAAATTCAATTTAGAACCCGATCAAAACAGACTCCACCCGCTTCATATCTGCAATAAGAGCCTAGTGTTCCTCAAGTAATGATTTACTTTCAAGTTCCAAGTATCATCATCCAATCTTACAAATCACAATTCGAGAGAAAACGTACATATCCTGTCAAGAACAAGGGATTGAAACTATTCTATTATGAATATGCCACAAAAGACAATCTTCAGCTCCTCATTTTTTATGAGGGATTAGGAAGAAGCATCTGCTCAAGATCAAACTCTTCCTAGTATAACTTAAACAACAATCCCTCTTGCTGAAACTGTGTGGAAACTCGGGGAAGAAGGCTCAGGATGCACAGATCAAGATTACAATCCAATGTGGTTGATAAGATTCAGGTTCGTATTTAAGAGGAAGGACAAATCCTGACACCTCGGGATCGACATCGAGAGACCATTTTGAATGCTGTCAAGAGGATAATATCACGTTAATACTTAATAGGATTTTGCAAAAATTGCAACTTCTTTTGCTGGCTTGCCAGTCATCAA
Source organism: Erythroxylum shatona (assembly GCA_027568895.1). Classification (NCBI taxonomy): domain Eukaryota; kingdom Viridiplantae; phylum Streptophyta; class Magnoliopsida; order Malpighiales; family Erythroxylaceae; genus Erythroxylum; species Erythroxylum shatona. The sequence goes on along the minus strand of JAOSBK010000006.1, from coordinate 40,409,341 downwards.
GCATGTCTTTGTCCCCTGGGGCTGTTCAAAGGGAAAACACCTAATTGTTGCCCCTGTTTCTTCTTTCACTCTGACTTCATCAGCATCACTGCAACAATAAGGCAGCATGACATGTAGTATGCAAGCAGGTTCTACATGATATTAGAATGACATGCTTAAAACCATACAGCTCACCTAGCCGCCCAAGCACCCCTCGCCCATTTCCCCACGGATATTGCAGCTTTCAGTTCATCATACGAGTTCACATCCACTATGTTGCTGCCAAAAACATACAAGAATAACATTACGAGCTTTAAAGAGGAGATATACGAGAAAGTTAGGATATTTGTGAACTTCCATTTTACAATAGCATTAGGGCAAGAGAATGAACCTATCTCGAAATGATGTTGCCAATTTCAGGAGAGATGATTGAATTTCATCCAACTTGTCTTTCACATAAGCTGCTAAGGTTTCAGGCTCCGTAGATATCCCAAACACTTTTCCCTGCTTTCCAGGAACATCTCTCCTAGCTATAACCACGCTTCCATTTGAAACATCCCGAGGACCAATTTCGATCCTTAATGGTACACCCTATAACATAAGAGCATTCTTTCATCTAATAGAAGAAAAAGAATAAAGAGTTGGGTTCAAGTCAACCAAAAACTTGTAAGAAAATTAGTAATAGGAAGAAATGAAACTTTTAAGGTCTTTACAAGAAAAAGCTTAACTTGTAATCTAATGGTTACATAATTAAACTATGTATCAATAGTAAAGAGCGCCCCCCACCCTCCAACCAAACTGTTCACAAATAAACTATTCCCTCTAATATTTAATGAAACAAGAATTCCAAAATAATGTAATCAGAATATAAAGAGACCTTCATCTCCCAGAAATTGAACTTCCAGCCCGGTGTTCGCTGTTCCGAATCATCAAGTTTAACCTTGATACCGGCAGCATGCAAGACTTCTTTTACAGATGATGCTGCATTGAGAATTCCAGCTCTCTCCTCATCTTTCTTCCAAATTGGCACAACTACGACCTACAAGGAGTAATACCAACATAAAGGTCAAATTTAGACAGTGGTGAAAACTGGCCCATCATTTGTTGAAAACATGATATACCTGAATTGGAGCAAGTTTTGGAGGAAGCATTAAGCCTGCATCATCCCCATGACTCATGATAATGCCGCCAACAAAGCGGGTACTGATAGCCCATGATGTCTGCCACACATATTGCCTCTGACCATTCTCATCCATGAACTGCAAGAACATATTTTGATGATGACATTAGAGGAGCTCATAGCATGCACAGGGGTTTATGAGAGGCTAAAAAGGAAAGTGAACCAAAACTGGGAAAGAGAAGTAACCATAAATGCAAGAAGTACATAATTGCAATGCATGGTATAAAGGCCTGGACAAAACCACCTTAAAGGTTGGATCACCCTAGACTTAATCGGTTAAACAAAGAGTCAACCATAACCATCCAGCAAGGGCAAATAAGGGAATGTAAGACAAGGGGAGTCAATATTAGTCGAATGCTACTGGAATTTTTATGCTTCTTGAAGGAAAAGCATGCTGCTTGAATCTTTAAATCGAGATACAGATTCCTATTTTAGGACAACAATTAAATGCTCTAAAGGAGGATTCTCTTTTACTCTTCCTTACAAGTATCAACATTGGTAATTACTTTGCGGTTGAGTAAGGATCTATCTTAAAAAGAAAACATGGAAGCGGTAGGAAATTTAATATCATGCTTAATATGCTTATACAAAATGCAGGACTTACTCGGAGCATTAGAGTGGCGCTACGCTACCATCATATAAACCCAAGACACTAAAAACGCCCAAATAGCCTAAAGGAACGGTGTACTGCTCCACGTAAGATACTAATGTCGTAACATAATAAACCCAAAATTAAAATAGTAGCAATGGGAAACTAGGAAAGACAATATTTTACATGAAAATCCCAAGCAAATGCCAATGGTAAATTTCAAAATTCAAGAAACAAAATGAAACTAAGTGAATGCATTGAATTGCTATGGAAAGGCTCCTGAATTAGGCTAATTTTGTCGGACAAGTTTTTGATGCTCCTTTTTAGAGTATGTCAAAAGGATTGCAGGTGTGTTACCAAGGATTTACTTTAGCAGATATTCAGTATGCTGCTAATTTAACATGGCGTCCACTGTCCATGGCAGAGTATTTCACATGATAATAACGTCCTAAAAAATGCGCAATCTAGTAGAACTCAAGAACCTGTGTTCCAAAAGCCCGAGAGAAGTTTTGTCCAAGATTGTGGCTAGTTCCAGCCTGCAGTGCTTTTTGATCACCCATCATAGCTTCTATTGTATACGTCTTAGCAGCACCAGCAAAAGTTTCCACTTTTGATTTTCTTCCTGTAATAACAGGTATTGCTGCTTGCTCAAAGGCAAATTTTGTATAGATGTCAATCATCTGTAATGCCTGCAGTTCAAGATCACCAGTTCATAATAAGATAATAGTACGATAATGTCATAATTATATACATTCTATCAACAAGTTTCCAACCTCTTTTTCTGCTTCCTCTGGAGTGGCATGAGCTGTATGACCCTCTTGCCACAAAAATTCAAGTGTCCTCACAAATGGCTTTGTGCGGTGCTCCCACCTTGTGACATTTGCCCACTGAAATTAAAATCAGTATAAGTACAACCATGCACCAACAAGAAGGTACGCCTCTAGATTGGAAACTGCCATAAGAGGTGAATGTTTCACCTGGTTGATCATGAGAGGAAGATCTCGGTAACTATGAATCCACTGTGTAAACATGTGATTCACTATGGTTTCACTAGTTGGTCGAACCTGTCACAACCTCATGAAGTGCAACAATCAAAGCCAAGCTCAGGTTACTGGATTTTCAAGAACTTGAACCAGTATTTGAAGTTGTAATGCTAAACAAAGAACATGCTGACCATACAGTAAAAGAACTATAAAGTGGTTGTTGCAAAGTGATATATTTACCACAAGTTTCTCTTCAAGCTCCTTCCCTCCCCCAATTGTCACAAGTGCCAATTCTGGACTGAAGCCCTCAACATGACTAGCTTCTTTCTCTATAAACGAGTAAGGTATAAACTGCAACAATCATAACAATGCAATTCTTAGCATAAACCAAAAGTAGCATCAAGCTAATCAGTCACGGAAAGGGTACTAGAAATGCAAATGCATGACCACATGAAGGGAGAATGGGCAACTTCAAGTCAGCTTCACGACTGTTAGCTCTACCATGATGATAAGAAATCCACTACTACCTAAAATTTCAACATCTAACAAATATAGCATTCACTTGAATCTGATAAAGAATCACAAAAGTGTAATTTATCCTTTCGAAAGCCAAAATTGTCCGTTTTAAGGAAAATATTACAATCACAGTGAATTAAAGTGATTTTAGCCCCCAAATCAAACAAAGAAGTTAGTAAAGTGCATACAAACAAAGCAAATTGTAATCAACAAGCAAACAAGAAGCTCACCTGAGGAAAATACATGTTGCTATGTCCAGTTTCCTTGAACTTAATATTCAAATATTCCTACCAATTGAAAAATCATTATTGCATCAGCATTTAAACACCCGAAAAAGAAACTTGGAAGAACACAATTAGAACCTGGATCGCCTCCCAAATAGCATAACCGTAGGGGCGAATAACCATAGTACCACGAACCGGACCATAGTCGGCGAGCTCCGCGTTGGCAATGACATCGAGATACCAAGCATTGAAGTCTTGAGATCGAGGAGTTATGACTCGGTCCTGGTTTATTCTGTTTCTCAAGCTGTCTACTCTCTCCTCCGTTTCTGGCGCGCTTTGTGCGGAGTACCCGGCGGCGGTGTTCAGAGGAGGCGGTCGTGAGTGTTGTCGGCGGCGTAGAATCGCGAAAGAAGGACGACTCTTCGGAGTTGATAATAAAACAGAGGAAAGCGAGGGCAGCCGTAGGGAGACCACCATTTCTCGGCTTGTACGCTGCTTTGTGGTGGTTCTCGGTGGTCAGCTACGTGAAGAGATTCAGATGAGGTTTTTCTTTTTTCTTTTTTCTTTTTTTTTTGTTTGGACGAGTAAGTGAGTGCATGTGATCATGTACATCGTTAGCGATGAATGGTCACGGGTTTGGGCCCGTTGGATCCATAATGGTGAACAAATCACTATTTGAACTGAGATACGTAATGGTCAGGATTTTGTGGACTTGTATTGGCCATACGCATAAGCAAATTGGTATACTTATGTGCCAATTCTCCTAAATTTTGGTAGAATTGGCCCTTAATATAGATCTATTGTTTTTAGTTTTTTTTTAATAATCCAACGGGTCCGAGCCCGATATAGGGTCTAATTAGGTCCGAGACTCCAAGTTTGGGTCTAAGCCCAATTCAATCAAGCTTAAGCTAATTATTGTTATAATTAAGATAAAGACCAAAAATGCACCTTGAACCTTAATGTTTATAACAAAATACAACTTAAATCTTAAAGTTTTTAACGCTGCATATGGTTACTGTTTCCGTCGGTGGAGACAGATAACAAAATACAAAAAATCTATTTCTCGCAGTGTTTGATTGTTGGCCCAACTTATTTTTGTTCTGACTCCAGATCACAAAAATATAAATTTTTTGTTCCTTCCAAAACTACGGGACAAGATTTTTTATCCTTGTGACAGAAACAAAACACATAAGCAACTTTTAGAAATACCCCTCTCCTCAATAACTCGTTTCATTTAATTTTTAAGTTTCTCATTTTATTTCATCGTAATTAAAAAATTACAAATACAATTAAAATAAATATTGATACAATTATAAAAAATATTTAAAGTAATTCATTTTATTATTAACTTGTACGAATTTTTTGCTATTCAATAGCTCATTTTATTAAATTTTTATGTTATTCTTTTTTAAATTCCTTATTTTTAAAATAATCGATGAATTATATTTCCAATCATATTATATTGCAGAGATACTTTAGTCATTGACATTATTTTTTATGTTTTATCAAAGCAATTAAATACATTTTTGTCCTCGAGACGAATACAATTTTATCTGTTTTATCCATTACAACTAAACATCTCACTATCTTCAATTTTTGTTCTATTTTGTCCCCAAATTTTTGTTTCGTTCCGTCTCAGCATATGGATCAATATGCAGTGTGAACATTCAAATTATACTTTAACATTTTCAAAACATTTAAAATAAATCCTGATAAAATTTTTCAAGATTAAATTCCCATTAGTTAAATATCACATTAATTTGACTTGCGGTGATTTGGGCCCAATCCGACTCATTGTTCAATGTAACATGAGTGCAAATTGAATGCATTTATTTGTGGAATTACAATTTATGTTCTTAATAACGAACAAGATAAAGCATATCCAACAAAATGAAGCTTAAGGAATAATGGAAGTCACATTGGCCAGCACAAACCTTAGTGCACAAAAGCAAAGGTTCCATCACATCATCTACCAACTATGATCCTAATCCATCCTGCACGATTGCTCTTAAACTACCATAATTCCACACAACTAGTCTACGATTATACAGAAAAACAAGTTCATGGCATTAGACAGCCACACAAAGATGATCGAGAAAGGCATTGATGGGGAGAGGATCGATGCTTTGGCAGTTATGGAGATTCGATCAACCTGAAGTTGTAGTCAAGGTCCTCCTTGGAAATATGGATTGGTGACATTGGAGAAGTAGGTGCTGATGAATCAAGTCTGCTAGATGGGTAATCAATCAGCTCCTCGCTTATCATCTCCTCTTCCAGTTCCAGGTTTAGCCTACCTGGACTCTGAACCTGGAACAAGAAATCCATGAAACAAAGCTTAGAACATGAGATCTTCCAAGAATCATCACCTAGATGGATTGCAACTTTACAGAGAGGAAACATAAGCTGACCTTCAAATGTGTTGACGGTGGACTTGCTCGTGGAGTTGCCAATTGCATGGAATAATCTACAAATAAAATTGAAAATATGAGTTTGAAAGTGCGAGCTAAAATGGGATTTTCACCCAGAAAATAGTCAAAATCTGGTTCACCTTTGTTTAGTCCAACAATGAAAAGGAATTCATCTATGTCCATGGCTCTTGTATGTTTCATGCATTCTTGGTGATTATGCAGAAACCCTTCCTCTGAAATTGAACCAGGAGGCTGTGGTTCCTCTGGCAGAACACTCAACTTGGCTTGGTAATTCCCTTTTGATGCCTCTTTCAGGAGTGGCTTACCTGAATTGGAAATGTCAGAGAGCGCCTTCCTAACAGTTCGTGCTTTCCCAGTAGCTTTAGAATTTCTCTTCTTGCTTGCATCAGGTGCCACTAGAGAAGCACTAGTCTTCTCTTTATCACTCGAAGAGAAAATGTTAGAAATCTGCTTCTTTGATATCTGACTCAGAGGAGGCTTCATTGAATTGGAAAGGTCACCAAGCGGCGTTCTTCCACCAAACCCTCCTTTCCTTGGTGCATTAGACACGTTCGTCTTGAATCCAACAGAAGCATCTGCAGATAGATTTCAGCATTAGATCTCAACAACGCATAATCTCAATACTCGAAAAGGAAAAGTTTCAAATTAAACATGGAGAGTGAGTTGGAACATACCATCTTGAACACCAACTAGTGATGCCATTGCCAACGTTGGAGTATAACTCTGCATAGGAAAGAAACCAATGAATCCACGAATCCATGCAAATTCAGAAAAATGATTCGTTTATGCAAATTCACATCCAATTCATAGAACAAAACTCAAAGAGATAGTACTAGATTCTATACTCAAATATGAGCCCAAGCATGTCGAAGTCCCTCCACTCAAGACTTTAACCATAGAAGAACTGATCCTAAGATAGCGGGGCTAATCATAAACAGAGCATATAGAAACCTGATCGATACTTCCAACATGTATAAAAGTAACAAAATTCCTTCAATAATCGGTCCCATATATCAGCCATGGCGTGGACACTACATCAGAAGATCTATTAGTCTCGAAGAGAGAAATCTCAAAAGTTTTGCTACCGAATCCGAGAACGAGTCAGAACTCATAGTATCTACCTTTACAAGCGGATTCATGAGAAAGAAAACGGTTACAAAGTACATGAATCGAAAGATACCTGTTCCTGTTCTTTCTTTCTTCCTATTCTTGACGTTCTTGTTCCTTCTTGTTCTTCTTCCCAGTCCTTCTCGTGTGTTGATATCAACGGCTACGTTTCTGGTAGGGTTTCGCTTATCGGCGATCAATGTCCGGTAAGGTGTCGTTAAGCTTTCGAAATGGACTCACTTCTTTCGCTTTGAATCTCTATATAGGAGCGGCAGGGTTCCAACGGTAACTTGACGATTTTTACCTTTACGCCCTTAATTTTTGCCGATAACTACCAAAATAATCTCGCACTTGAAATTGGACCCCTTTTTATTATTGGGCCGAGCCATAAAGACAAGTGGTTGATTGCGCCTGGATTAAATGATAAATTTGAAATTTAAATATTAAAATAAATAAAATGTCAAATTATAATCAACTAATTAATTTATTATGATTATTTAGTAATTAAAGTTCATAAATATCTAATTCGAGCATTTCATTTGACACGATCTTGTAATTATTAAATGTTTCTAATAATATCATAAGGAGAGAGTGGCAACTAGTCAAACGCGAGTTCATAAAAATTCAAAATTTAAGTTCGATTAAATTTGAATAATTAACATGATAATCGGTTGAGTCATGATGAAATTATCATCGGTCCAATTTGAATCGATTCTTTTAAAATGTAGTTTGAGTAATTGAGAATATTTAAATCTAATCAAACATAATCATAGTCGATTTAAATTGGTTTATAGTGAAATTTTTTATTGAAATTGGTCAAAATTAGGCTTTCATTGACAAGATAGTGCAATGATTTTTATAGCACCAAACTTCATTAACATGTATTGATCAATCTACAAGTTAGCTGCATGTCAGCATAATATATGGCTCAGGTTCATTAGCTAGAAGCACAAGTAATCTCATGTAACAAAGGCCTCCATCAAATTATTATGAATCTACTTGGTTTGGTATAAATTCATACCTACTTCCAATGATTCAAAACCTTAATCCAACTGATTAAGGATGACAACAAGTCTAGTTTGATCACGCTTAGGGATGGCAATGAGTAGAGTTCAATTCGGGTATTACTCAACCCATATCCATATCTAATTTTTATGACTCAACCCATATCTAAATCAATATTCATCGGTTTTTATGATTTACTATCCATATCAAAATCCATTGGATTGTTCGAGTTTTTGGATAACCATCGGGTTATATAGCATACAAAAATATAACTTCTAAATATAAAATATAAAGAGCAGATTTATGCAAACACTCTAAATCAAAATTATTTTAATAGTAATAAGTTAAGATTTTGATTTGTATGTCTTAAAAAATCATAAAATTGGAATAATAAAAATCATAATGTCTAGTGCAAAGACAACATATATTTTT
>JAOSBK010000006.1:40354745-40368468 GCA_027568895.1 Erythroxylum shatona | reverse complement strand
ATTACATTTTCAAGGCAATTCAACATGCAATTAATAAGGGTATATCAAATATTTCACTAGCTTTCTTAATAAGTGTGCATTTCTTTAAAACGACACTTATTTTGAATAAGAGGGAATATTTAAATCAGCCTCGATAATGAGAACTGAAAGCAAGTTAACGACTTCTAGAGCGTCCACTTCTGAGATGACCATGCCGTAACCAAAAATCCAAGATCTTTAATTAAGCAGGTCGGGAGTTCGACTCCCGTTTATTAATGCAGCAGTCTTAAGCACTTGTGGTAGTATTGAGACGACGTACAAGCGATGTTCTTACTTTATGAAAGCTTTAATGAACAAAATTTGCCTACACCTGCCATTTGCCACCAGACTGAAGAGTAGCCATTAATTTAACTCAACTACCATCCATGAAGTACATTAATGTCTTCCCACCTACATCAAGTGACTTCTTCTTCTCTATAAGTGCCTCTTCATGTCTTTCAACACCACCACAAGTCATCACTTTTCTTAACCTGCTAAACTTCGTTCTTACCATCAACAATAATGGCTTCCGAACCAGTGGAGAAGAAGGAAGATCAAGCGAAGGTGAAGATCACAAGCAAAACACACGTCAACCCCAGCAAGAAGCTCGGGACTAGGCAATGTCAGCTCGTCACGTTTGATCTTCCATATCTTGCCTTTTACTACAACCAGAAGCTGCTGCTTTACAGGGGCAACAACGACGAGGAGATGGTGGAGAAACTGAAAGATGGGCTTGGGATAGTTCTGGAAGACTTCCATCAACTTGCTGGGAAGCTTGGGAAAGACGACGATGGAGTTTTCAGAGTGGAGTACGATGATGAGATGGACGGTGTGGAGATCATGGAAGCATCTGCTGAAGAGATCAGTGTGGAGGATCTAACGGTTGATAAGGAAGGTGCAGAGAATTTGAAGGAATTGATTCCGTACAATGGAGTCCTGAATCTGGAGGGACTTCACAGGCCTTTACTGGCTATACAGGTAATTAAAACGACATAGTTTCTCAATTTTTAAAGTAAAATTATTATTAAATATACCAGACTTTTTCAGAGTCCACGTATCAACGAAATTTTTATTAAGTTGTTATCTTCGTAAAACATAAATAATAATTTTATAAAAGGTCTATCGGGTCTCGGCCCGGGTTGGATCAAAGCCTTAGTCAATGCTCGGACTAGATTGTCATCCCTACACAAAACTAGTTGATATCATTCTATGGACCCACAAAATTTAGTTTTTTAATTTATTTCTTTTATTTTATTTAAGTTTCCATGTGCAAATTTAATAGTAATAAATTTCCAAAAATACCATAAATTATTTGCCTTAATTTATAGGTGGAATTAGATAATTAAAGCATATAAATTATAATTATGTTGATTTTGTTAAAAATTATTAATGGGTATTTTGAATGTTAATTCAATAATTTAGATTTAAATAGAAAAATATACAAATATTTTTTACCCTGTGGGTGGTCGAGTTTGTAGAGCAGGGGTATAAAGCTAAAAGGTTATGTGTTAAAATCCTGCTACTTATACTTTCTTGATCGAGTTTATCGTATATAACTTGTCTAATGTAGAGTATCCAGTTGATATGATTTGTAGACCATTACGTTAATTTGAAGATTTACTCAGTGCGCATTCAAAAGATAACGATCGTTGATTCTTCCGTTTTAAAAAAAATCGTATTAGTTTTAAGAAATTTAAAAAGTTTTATAATCTTTAAAATTTTTGAAAAATTATTTCTGATTTTCTTTTTAAAATCTTTTTAAATTTTTGAAAAGATTAATTGTTTTTAAAAGTATCAAATTTCTATTTTTAATATTAAAAAGTATTACTAAAATTAAAATGACTACAAAATGTTTTTTATTATGTTAATTCCGTACACTATCAAGTAGCTTATAATTGCTTTAATCACATCACTTGGAGACTTATTAAGCAAACTATCTGATTGGCCCGCAGCTAACGAAGCTAAAAGATGGACTCGCACTGGGTTGCGCGTTCAACCACGCGGTTCTTGACGGGATGTCCACATGGCACTTCATGAGTTCGTGGGCTGAGATCTGCCGCGGATCATCTTCAATCTCGGTCCCGCCGTTCCTTGACAGAACCAAAGCTCGTGACACGCGGGTGAAACTTGACCTTTCTCTTCCGCCGGACCCACATACCAACGGAGACGCCAAACTGTCTCCGCCACTTCGAGAGAAAGTCTTCAGATTCTCTGACTCACTCATCGATCAAATCAAGTCAAAGGTCAACGCAAATCTTCCATCGGACGGTTCAAAACCGTTCTCCACATTCCAAGCGCTGTCAGCCCATGTATGGCGTCACGTAACGCAAGCTCGCGAGCTAAAGCCTGAAGACATCACGGTGTTCACCGTCTTCGCCGATTGCCGGAAAAGAGTCAACCCGCCGATGCCGGATAGTTACTTCGGCAATCTGATTCAGGCAATATTCACGGGGACGGCAGCCGGACTGTTGCTGATGCATCCGCCTGAGTTCGGGGCTTCGGTGATACAAAAGGCCATTGACATGCATAACGCGAAAGCCATCGAGGAACGTAACAAGGAGTGGGAGGCTGCACCGAAGATATTTCAGTACAAGGATGCGGGAGTGAACTGTGTGGCTGTGGGGAGCTCGCCGAGGTTTCGTGTGTACGAGGTGGACTTCGGTTGGGGGAAGCCAGAGGCGGTGAGGAGTGGATCAAACAACAGGTTTGATGGGATGATGTATTTGTATCAAGGGAAGAGTGGTGGGATTGATGTGGAGATAAGCTTGGAACCAGAAACCATGGAGAGGTTGGAGAAGGACAAGGAGTTTCTTATGGCGGCCTAGGCTTAGGCTTAGAAGGGGTTCTTTTCTCATGTACTATGTTTGTTGTCGTGATTGTGTTGTATCAACTACCTTAATCGCCTCAATAAAGAGTAATTCTCTACCACCGAGCAGTGAAGTACAGCGGTAAGGCCGGCCAACGGGACGGTAATAGATAGGGTTAGATTCGGGTATTACTTAATCCATATTCATTTTTACTTTTTATGATTCAACTCATATCTATATTCATATTTATCGGTTTTTACGATTTATTACCTATATTCAAATTTATTAGATTATTCAAATTTTTAGATATTTATTGTATTATATAGCACATAAAAATATAACTTCTAAATAGAAAATACAAAGAACAGATTTTTTGTGAATGCTCCAAATTAAAATTATTTTAATAATAATAAGTCAAGATTTTGATTTGTAAGTCATAAAAAACTATAAAATCGGAATAATAAAAATCATAATGTCTAGTGTAAAGACAATATATATTTTTCACAATCAAGAATTGGAACAAAGACTGAAATATCAAAAGCTTCAAATTATTATTGCGTGAACTCCACAATATTTAAAACTCCGTCTTCGTATCATTTGCATTATTATCATCTTATAAAAAAATAAAATATGATAAAAAGATGAGGACTGAAAAATAAAGTAGAGATTTTAAAGCTGTTCTTTTGAGAAAATATTAATATTTTATTATATTTAATCATAAATATTTTAAAAAATAAAAAATAGAATTAATAAAAAACGAATAGAATATGAGTATCCATTGGTTCGGGTTATCACTAGACTCGTATCTAAATTCATATCCACATCCATTTTTCAGCACCTATTTAAAATATATTTTTTAGCCTCCATAATTATTTTTTCAGGTCAGATAGTACAGATATTAATCGGGTCGAAATCCCACTGCCATCCCTCTTGCTTAGACCGGATACTTCTTAACAAGACAAAAACAGTTAGAAGGCAATACAGAGATGTTGCTCAGAAACTGGAAGAATCAGAATTCACCGTTTCCAATTCGCTTGAACATTGAATAATATACATACCACAAACAAATTCGACCAGAGTGACATGTTCATCCTCCAAACTTTGCAAGAATGAGATATACAACAGTGCTCAGCAAATCTACAAATTGCTTCACAAACAAAATTTCCATCTTTAGTTCCACTATCCAGTCTCCATCTTCTTCTGTACAGCAGTTTCAGACTCCAAAATGTAGTCTAAAAGCTAGTAATTTGTACTTGGTCTTTGTTTTCCTTCTGTATGATGATAATGATGATGATGATCTAAAAGAATATACAGTTTTCACTGCCACGAATATATGCAATTCTCTGTTAACTGCCATACATTGGATTACCAGAAAGCTTTGTCTCTGGGGGGAATCACAAGCTACATGGTTGATGCTTCATCAAACCAGAAATTGGCTCAAGGATGGCTAGGAAGCGGTGCAGAGGGAACCGAACAGCCGAGATCAGAATCCAGATTATGAAAAAGGCTTAACATGGTTATCAGTTTACAGGTCCAAAGGAAAGTAGTTCTCATTCGTCCACCATAACTCTATTGCTCCTGTCATTTTCTTTCTCCCTCAAGTCCTTATTTGGATGAATTACTTCCGTCAGCTGTTGGTGAACTTGACCTGCAGATCAACAGGTTAAGGAAAAAGCATCAAGTTAAATGCCACTAGTCCGGCTTGGTAATGGAGATTTTGGACTTAGATCCAAGGATGGTTTCATCTTCACATGATCTCTCAGGAGCTGCCTAGACACTTGATCAGCCAGCACTGACTGTCCGTCGTAAAGCTCTCCATGAGCAGGCCTCCCAAGCTGCTTTCCTAAGGCATCATATTCACAGGGAATCAGCTCTGAGAAGATTTGAGACCCCATCTGCATTCCTCGAAAGAGATCGAGATTGGAATCATGATAAGATGGGCTGTTGCTGTACACGGTATTTGAAGGCTTTGACATGTTTAGAAAACCCTCTTGCAAGTAAACTGACTGTTTTAAATGATTGAAAGGAATGGCGCCAGGGCCACCTGTCAAGGGTGTGGATGAACCCGAGGTGGTCCGCGGGCTAGATAGTGGTGAAGGAGACATTCTCCCATTCAGATTCTGTGGGGATCTTGAATGCGAAAGAGGGCTTCCGATAGGTGAAACGGGACAAGATATGTTCCTCGGAATATGGATGTCACTAAAAATGGTGCAGCTGAAATCAGAACAAAAGCTAATAACAAATACATATATGGGAAAAATGTAATGATTCCGAGAGAGATACCTGGCCTGAGGACCAGCTCTCAAAACTCTAGATGAATGAACTGCAAGTCTTTCTGAGTCCGAGGTGGAGAAATTTCTCGCTTGATTAATGCCCTGTTAACAAGCCAGGACAACAGTTAAAAACCATTGCGAAAAAACTAAACATTGTGCCAGTCAGTAAAACATATGTGAAAAGAAAGTTCCACCAGTAACAGTGAGAGTGTTCTGACAAAAAAGGTTCTGATAATCAGCCAAATCTTTATTTGCGGCATATTCAACAGATCGGATCAGGATAAGTGATGCAAAGATATCAGACAACAATACAAGGTACAAGATATAACATCCTTTTAAAAGCCATAAAGATGCCTATTGCTGGAAATCAAATCCAACATATGAATACAAATTCCACTCTCTCTTAATACAACAAAAGTAGACCCAGTAAAGAGAAAAATCATAACAAAGAACAGAAAATTTACCAAAATCTTAAACCCGTTTGTAACCACGGGAGGTGGATCTCTAGGTTCAGAATAATGAACAGGTCTCTCCAAAGGTGCCACCTGCTTTACAAACCGATGTTCCAAAAGCTGGGAAGCTGAAGGACGACGTAGTGGATTTCTTTGTAAACATTGCCAGACAAAATCTTTTCCATCATCAGAGAGATGATCTGGAATTGCTGGGAGATCCTTACTATTTCCAATCTTAAACATGGCCGCAACCTTCACAGCATAATAAATAAGCATTCCGACTGTCAAATATCAAGTCCTAGATAAGAAATAATAAAGCAAAGCAGTTTCATGAATAACCATATGAAGCACAAGTTAATAAAATCACATTAACTTAAATTTCCATATTGAATCGATCCAAATATTCAGAATGCTCATGTGTTGAACCTACTCCTTCATACTGGCTCCAGGGTGGTTTTGTTGTAGCCATTTCCAGTACCGTACATCCAAGACTCCATATATCCACAGCAAGGTTGCAACCATTTGAGTTCTTTATGACCTGAATTTTTTTTTAAAAAAAGCGAATGATTAATGAAGAATCATGACATGATTAAGCACGTAAATGTTATCATCACACCTCAGGTGCCGTCCAGTATGGGCTTCCCTTAAAAGATAGATGACATGACTGTCCATTGATCTGTAAAACAAGCATTAGGTAGCTACACAATCAGAGTTTGATCATGAAACTCATAAACAAGGTCAAATCAAATTACTGTGCGCATAGGTAGCTGGCATACCAAAATTTTGCTCTGAGAGCATGATGCCAAAGCATGAAAAGTTAAGAAACGAGTGAACAAAGGTAATTTTGATGATTGAATACTGAATTCATTCAACATGAAGCACCATTCTTCTACTGAATCCCTACCAATAGACTTATTAATGACTCAATGGCATGCCATTACAAAGGTGTAAGTAATTGAGTCTACTCACATGCTTTGCCATGCCAAAGTCTGCCAATTTAACACGACCATTTGGATCCACAAGTATGTTTGCTCCTTTAATGTCTCTGCATATGAGATTTTAACATAAGAATATCAGCAATCTTCAAGTTGAGCAGATACATGCCTATTAAGTAGGTTAATGAATTCACCTATGGACGGTATTTTTAGAGTGCAAGTACGCAAGTCCTGACAAGATCTGCTGGGTATAGCTGCGAATTGCTAGCTCACCCAACTGTCCATATTCCTGGAGAAGCTTATATATGGATCCACCAGATATGTACTCTAGGTATATATAGAGCTTGTCACCAACCTGTGCAAAAATCATTGACAAGTCAAGGCAAGCAGCAAGATAAATAAGAATAGTATATGCAAAAAAATTGGATCAACTGAAATGGAAAAATATAATTCCATTTGAAGACAAAGAATCAATAAAATCCATAGCACCATAATTATTAACAAAAAAACTGGCTATCCTACCAAAATGAGAGGTTAAAATCAACATAGGACCAGAAACCCAAACCACAAGTGCCAGAACTTCACCCTCCAATCATAGTACAATTTTTTAGCAAGTAATTTACCATTTAAGAACTACTTTCAAATGACGCATTTATCAACTTAAAATCTAAGTTTAATAGTGTCCAAAAACAGCCTGCTTTTCCAAGTAGCTTTCGTGCAAATAAAGCAACTCAATATGCAAACTTCTAAATTATGTTGTCTAGAAAATTCATCTTCATCCCACCACACTATCTCCACAACAGCTTCATCACATTTGCGAGATAGACTACTGGTGCTATTTTAGGTTTAGTATTCCCACAGTACAGACAACTCCAATATCTGTAAGCAGTGTTCAAATGAAATATACATATAAGGAGAAGAATGGCAAATATTAAGACATACCGTCTCAGACCCATAATATTGCACAATGTTGGGGTGTCGCAAGCGGCTCAACAGAACAATTTCCTGTTCAAAAATAGAAAAATAATTTCAGAACGACTAAGTAAAGACTTCTGTATATTTTCACTAAAACTTTTTCCATACTGCCACCAACTTGCCTGCATTAACTGCTTAGCACTTTCCATGGACTTGGCATCATCAGAAAACAATGTCACCTCTTTCATTGCACACATATCGCCACTTTCACTGACCAGTTAAAATGAAATGAGTTATGCAACAAGCACTTCTTCATTATATATTAATCTTAAAAGTGGCTTAAGATAAAATCTCTGCAAGCTGTATTGTACCATGGGAAGGAAGTTATTATTAGTGATTATTAGCATGATAGCCATCATATGAACCAGTAAGATCTCTCTTATGCTGAAACTGAAGAATATATAACATTACATCAAACAGTTTTGAGATACATTTTCATGCACATTTACCATCTATCAGTCTTACCTGTTAAAACCGACGTAAACATGTCCAAATGTGCCTATACCCAATAGTTTTCCCTTTTTCCAGCGTGATCCAGGACTTAACGGATTATCTGCCCTTCCAGGACTTCTTGGCACAGAGGGAGATGCTGCTGCTGAATTAGAATGAGAAAAAGGGGAATGGCTGGACATTGCTATTGGTGGACGAGGTAGGCGATGGCTTTGCTGTTTGCCATCATCAGGCCAGCTTGACTGTGTGTCCATGGTTGTGCCCACTGATCTAGGATGAATAGGGGTAACAGCACCGCTTTGAACTCTAGAACTAGGACTGGGTATTGGAGAACATTCAGGACTACCCCTGCTTTGTTGCCAGAATAGCTGTCCTGACATATCCCCTCCCATTGAATTGTGACCTGAATTGTATCCAGAACCAGGACTAGAGCAGTGGCCAGAACCTAGGAAGTTGACATCTGAATAAGGTTTGCCTGCCCAGAAAGCAGAGTTCATGAGTTGCTCAGTGCCAAATGGCCTCATTGGACTTCTGGAAGGACTTGACATGGAGCTGTCTGGAGCACTGGAGAGAGCATAATTGTATGGAACTTGTAGATTGGGCACATGACTGCATAGAGGTCCACGTTTGGGTGATGTAGGAGAAGTATGATTACCATATAAAAGGTTGTCTGGTTTTTTCTCCTCTCTTGTGCTTATTTCACCAATTGAAGATGATTGACCCTTGAGCATTCTGCTTTAGGAAAAGTTATGAAAATTACATCAGGGAGTAGCTAAGGAAAGAAACATATCAATTATAAATCATGGATTCTGTAATATGATACTAGTGGCAGGCTGACCTTGAAGGGCTGATCTCAGTAGTTCTTGTCCCCTGGTCATAGTCAGTTGCTCGTGGACTGCGATGAGTAGAGTTAGCAGGATCTTCACTATCAACAGAGCTCTCACTAGAAATTGATGCAGTGACCAATTCCCAATCTAAATCCGTTGGATGTGGTCTACCACCAATGCAACCTGGTTTTGGAAGAGGTAAAAACAATGATGACTCTGAACTCTTTTCAGACCTTAGTTTCCTTGATACATCATTTCCTGAGTCCCTACACCCCAAAACTGGTGAATGCACACCAGGAAGAGGAAGCGGTTGAGCATGGGACCTCTCAGCAAAGCTCTGACACCGAGCCACATGGTTTCTGGAAGGTGAGGGTGACCTGGATTCTGCTCGAGATAGAGAACCCCTCTCTGAAACAGTATCACTGCAGTGTTTTTCCGAAACTCCTGATCTATTATCTGGCTTGATATCAGATGGACTTCTAAACCTTCGGTTAAATGTGTCAATGAAACTTTCTTTATTTGATTTCTTCTTCACTTCTTTTGAAGATGACTTCCACCATGAAGGCATCTTTTTGTTTTCTGGACTTATGGAACAGAAAACTCCTCAAAAAGCTATTCCATTTTCATCAATTAACTTACTTCATTAATCTATTTGTGCGAAATTGCTCAGAATATGAAATAATTTGTAATTGATTGGCATTTTCCAGAAAGATCAACTTGTTGAACCACGCTTATGACTGGAGGTGGGAATTAAAAGCTCACCATTATCAATTTCCAGAAGCAATTATTGTGATAACTATAGCTTTTTATAAAGAGAAAGACCTGCACAACAAAATAAAAGCCTAATTATATGAGCATTGTATACAGATTCAAGACAAATAATGGCTATTCATGCAGAAAATTCTCTACTAACTTCATCTTTTATTTAAACTCCCAGAAACGCAACCATGTGGGGAAGCGTGCTTATGTAACTACTATGTGAATTCAGGTTATATTACCGGTTCATTGACCTTAAGCGAAAAGATCGAAAGTGGTCGAAGAATCAAAGATAAACCTATTCATGGTTCCTCAGGAAAACCTGAAAGCTCCAAATCTCTGGGTTTTAAAGCTCTAAATATTAAAACCTACTAAGGGTTATTCAAGGAGCACACAGATATTCAACTTCAACACACATAAAAAAGAAACCATAGATTGAAAAGTTCAAATCCCAACCATTTCAACATGCAAAATTTTCAAGACTACCAACTACTATGTCATGCTTCAAAATACTCAAAATATCTCAATAGTTCAGATTCAAGATTCAAGATTCCAGATTCTTGCAACCAGGCCAAAAAAAAAAAAAAAACCCTGTTACCATTTTAACAGTTTCACTCAGCTTACTGTTCTCTCCCTTTCCCCGATCTTCCCACGAACCAAACATACATTTACGATCCCAGACACTAAATGTCACAAACCCAACAAACAGATCTACATTTAGAATCAGAAACAACAGCAGACAACCGAAATTAACTAACTCTAATCAGTGCACATACATAAAACACAACGTGAATGAAGACAACAACTCGAGAAAGAAGGACACTTACCGTGAGTTGGAGCTCTAGACCTGGACGAGAACGGTAAAATGCGTCAGCCCAAACTCGAAACAGCAAAGATATTGGAAAATCTTGCTTCTTTGTGCTCCAAAGCTTGGTTCTTGAAATACCAAGATAAAGGTTTTTTTCGAATCTAAGAACAGGGCAGGCAAAAAGAAAAGAAGAAAAGATTTTTCTTTTGCTTGCCTTGTGAATTTGAGAGCTCTGTGACGAGATCGCGTAGAGAGAGTGAGTGTATGTAGGAGAGAGAGAGAGAGAGAGACACAGAGACAAGAAAGTATGGCCAGAACGCGAGGTATCGCAAGAAAATAAATAGAATAAATTTTTAAAAAAGTTAATTATGTCTGAAATTATTACAAGTCCTATTTTATTTTCTCCTCAAATTTTATTAGCAATTAATTTTTCTTTAAATTCCCAAAAATATTTAAAATTTAAATTAATCATAAATTAACTATACCTTTTCTAATTTGGAAAAAAATATAATTATAAATATATATATATATATATATATATAGTCTTAGAGTAACTGATAAAGTTGTTCTTGTGTAACCGTAAATCACAAATTTAAATAACAGAAAGAGTCCCTTCGTAAAAATATAAAAAGAAGGTTCTGTACATTATAACTCTCTTCAAATATTCTCAAAGCGAGGAGCTTTGTGTACTAAATATATTGACTATACATACATACATATATACATACATATATATATATATATATATCACTATCTTAATTTATATTATATAGCATTTTATTTTTATAATATCAACAAACCAAACAACTAATTTATGTAAAATTCCGTAATTCTGAATTTATATATTTAAGATAATACATTTATTCTTTATTAACATAAAATTTCTAAGTTTTGTAAAAGAAGAATTCAAATTTTATAAATTAAATTTAAATTGATAAATACATTATTTTATATCTTATTCAATTCATAATCAAATAATAATTTAAAATATATTTAATGGATATTTAAATAATAGTTGTTGTAACTTTTACAATAATAAATACATAATTTATTTTGTTAATATTAAAAATTTTTGACCTAACTTTTTTTGTGCAATTTGAGGGAGAGGGGTCCATACATTAACACTATAAGAAGTTTTAAATGACTGTCCATGCCATTCTTTGTGTCATTTGTGACTTTAACACATTGCCTTTTTCTTTTAATCCATTATATAAGTGGGATTTGACTGCTTATTAAAAACTAAATCTCAATTATCTTTCAAAAAAAAAGATAAGATAAGAACATCCGATACCGACACCAATATTCATTAGAAATCTCGTTGAAGTATATATTATTAAAAATATTTATTATTAAAGTTAAAATTTTTATTTAATTTTAAATTAAAAAAAGTTTTACTAATATAATTTAATCACAAAATGTTTACTTATACATGACATTAAAAATAAATACAATAATTTAAATATAATGTTTTACTTTTTTATTACTCAAGATTTCAATTTATTGTAAAATATAATTCTTTTAATGGAATTATAGTTATTGAGAATTTTTAGTCAAAATGTATTTTTTTATTAGTTAATTAATACGAAGATTAACTTCTAATATAATATAATAATTAATTTTTTCCCTCAAAAAAAAAATTAGAAAAAGTAAGTGTTTGAATCACATAAAATCCTCCCTTTCAATTACAATATTTCAACTTTGTTATATTAAATTTCATCCACATATTTATATATCATCTCAAATTTGTTATATTCTTTATTATATTCCAACCTTACTCCAATTTATCTTAGCCATATATTTATATAATATTTATGTAATAGCTAAAATAAAGTGAAATAAATCATAACAAAATAAAGAGTAGAAGAAGAAAAAGGCAAGGGGAGATGAACCTAAAGGGAGAGGTCTATGGACTTTGGGCTCCACCACCACCAGTCTTATTTGTACACGTGGTACGGGCCCACTCTACTTTCTTATCATGTTTGTTGGCTACTTGTCATTGCTCACCTATCGTGTGGACAAACACACCCAAACATGAATCTATTTTCTTTTTATTTTCTAATTTTTTTCTTTATTTAATTAATAATAATTCTAAAAATAAGGATGGCAGAATGGCCCAAGCTCGGTTACCCGATATTGTAATAAACATTAATCAACAAGAAGAATATATGGCTCTTCAAGAATGTATCACGTTGAAAATTCTAACAATTTGTTTAATTGATACAAATAGTGACCCAAATCTCACAGATATTTCAATTTCAATAAATGATGACGCTATAGTTTCAATTCGATTAATTCTTAACAAATTAATATTTGTAATTCTAGCTATATATGAAATCCCTAATTAATACTAATTTTTTTTTTTAAATAATTATTTTGTGATCGATCGGGTTGGATCGTTAAGTCCGATATAGCCTGGGCTCAAGTTAGGTCGGACTTAGACTTAAGGGTGAATCTCATCCGACCTATTGCTATCTGTATCTAAAAATTAACAATTGTTTACTATAATTATTATTAATATAAGCAAAATTTATGTTAAATTATAATAACAAGTTATATTGTAATTATAATCTAACAATTCGTAATTTAAAATTTAAATTAGTAAAATGTAATATTTTAAAATATACGATTATAATTAATTATAATAACTGAAATTAACTGTAATAATTATCAACAGTGTAAATATAATTAAAAAATGTTTGTAATGTAATTATAATTAATTTATATGTTAATAAAACTTTGGTTAAGTTTAAGATATTATTTTTAATGTGTTTTTTATAATTTTATTTTTAAATGTATATTAAATAAAATGTTAACTATAAAATAATTTATAAATGATATATTTTTAATAAATTATATTAATAAATTAATAATTTGAAATTAATAATAATTAAAATTAATTTTAACAAAATTTACGGTGCCTTATTGAAGCAATCACTACCTACTCGCATGGGACATATATATGAGAGTGATGTTTTCGTTGGGACATGCCATACTTTGACCACTTGGGAATTGGTTCATGGAACTTAGGAACTGGTTCATGGAACCTTGGAACTGGTTGTACTAGAATTACTGTAATTTGAGATTGAAACAGTAAATATTTTTATTAAAGATGAGAACAAAGCAAGTTCATGAAATTAGGTACAAAACAATAGCCGCATTTAAGATTCCTACTTAGGGATGACAATGGGTAGGGTTCGGTTCGGGTTTTACTTTACCCATATTCATATCCATTTTTTATGACTCAACCCATATTCATATCCATATCCATCGGTTTTTACGATTTACTACCCATATCTAAATCCATTGGGTTATTTGGATTTTTGGATATCCATCGGGTTGTATAGCACATAAAAATATAACTTCTAAATAGAAAATATAAAGAGTAAATTTTTGCGAACGCTCCAAATCAAAATTACTTTAAT
>JAOSBK010000006.1:40335012-40348907 GCA_027568895.1 Erythroxylum shatona | reverse complement strand
ATGTTCAAGAATGCATGTTGACAAGAATGCAAGTTGTTATTATTATCTGTTGCAGAACATTACAATCATTAAAAAAAACACCTTCAATCTGATGTTTTTTTATATCTGCAGAATTCGCAGTCGCCATCTTTGGAATTATATTACGTCGAATTTGATAAACGTGATAAGTCAAAGCAGTATAAAACAAGTTCAATGTAACCTGTCCCGTATATAAACTTTGGTATCATTTGTTTGCTCATATAATAAAAGGGTACAGTAATTAACATATACTAAGTGATGAAAGAAATATTCTTTTTTAATAATAAGTTATTGTCTTTATAATTCAAAGTATTATCAAATTCTCTAATTAAAAAGATTGGCACTTTTATCTTTTAAATTTGTATAAAATAGTAAAAAATACATTTAACTAATATTTTAAAAACCGAACTGAAAATTAAACTGGTAAGATGAGATTTAAGGTTTTAAAGATTCGACTAATATTAAATCGTCATAAAAATAATTAAAAATTAAATAAAATTGAAAGAAAATGTTATTAATTTAAAGTTTAATTCAAAAGAGATCATGTTAAATAAAAATTAGTTATTTTATTTTAATTTATACAAATCAATCTATTAATTAACAAACTGATTAATTTTTAACAACAAGAATTATTAAAGTAAAACAAACTCAAAAATTAAAAACTAATTTAAAATTTTAACCGATTCAAAATTTTTATATAATTGAACCTTTTGAACAGGTTCAATTTTTTAATCATGACATTTAACTCAAATTAAGTTAAATTTTAGTAAATTTTAATTTAGGAAAAAAGTTTCTCTATCTATATTAATTATGGGACTTTGGGTTAAACCGAGCTTAATCGAATTGACTAGATCCATATTATCACTTCTATATATATATATTTGGAGGAAATTTGACATTAATAATAGCAAATGATTATTGAATCATATCCCTAATCCCACAAGATAATATAAAAAGGCTAGGAATTTAGATTAGGGCAATGAAGAGACTTCCAAAATGTCAACTATTCAATCTGATTATAACTCTAGAGAATAAGTTTGTGAGGGTGTCTTTGTCACAATGAAGGTGAAGGGGTATTAGCAAATCTAAACTTACAAGCTAATTGATTGAGATTATAGCAATATTTTAAGGTACGAGACTCGAAAGAATGAAATACAATCTCCTTTTATGATTAAAAATTTGAATCAATTCGATCGGCTTAATTGTCAAAATTTTGAATTGACCAATTTTTCAATTCAATTTATTTTAATTTTTTGTTGTTGATAAAATTGATATGTTTTGTAATTAATTGATCAGTTTTCATTTAATAGTCTCTCTTTTTAGTTAAATTTTAAATTAAAATAATTTCCTTTAATCATATTTCAAATTTTTCAATTTTATTCCATATTTAACCAATTTTATGACGGTCTAATACCGTTTGAACCTTTCAAACCTTATTTTAAATGATAATGACTATGAATTTAATAAGCCGTCCACTTGGCAAGTATAAATTGACAAGGCCAAACCCTTCATTTGCATGTGACATCAAATTGGTGTGTACCTACTTCTTTTGATTATCTAATCTATTGTATGTTAATTAAGATGAAGAAAGGACAAAATGTTCTCAATAATGTAGGCAAGACAATGGCATATTCAATTTGACCTGATTCTTAAGATATAATTTGAGTATAATCTAAGGTTTGATCGAACTTAAATCGGGTAATTTATAATTGAGTTTGAATCCGAATCATTTGAAATAATATTATTTTAAAAGTTTAATCAGTTTGATATTGGATTAGCATAACTCCTTTTGCTAATTCTACAATAATGCTTTGTTGTCCAAGGAGACGAATGTCTACATGTTCCAAAGTATGACGTGTCCTATGGAGCTTAGGAATTAAGGACTTGTCCCCTGTGTGATTCCTACGAGTAAAGGGCATGTCTTGTCTTAGAACCCTAATTGGGTTTCAATAAATGAATTTAGGGCAGATCAAAGAAAAAATTTTGAACCCATTTAGCCCAAATGCAATTTCCCAAATTCATGAGACTGATTAAATTGGGAATTTTGATTCTCAAACCCCAACTTGACAATCCTTTTTACTACCCCATAATGCTATTAATCCAAACTTTGTACAAATTTTTTTATTAATTGCCTTAATTAAAGTAATTTGGATAAAAATTATGGTATATGTCGCAAGCTTTGTTTAACTTAAACCCGTTAATTCACTAAATGTTTAATTCGAATTCGTTAAATTTTCGAAATAAAATACTTTTTTCATTTTAAAAAAATTATATAAATTATTTTTTAAAAAGTAATAAATAGATTACAGGGCTTAAATTGAACTCAAATTTGATCAAACTTGAATTGAAACTAAAAATACATTTTTGTAGATTTTAAATTAAGATTTGTCAAATAGGTTTGGATAATCAAGTCAGGCCTAATCCATGAGTTTAGACCAATTAGATTTAATTCGTCAAGCCTATTTTTTATGTTTTTTGCTTTTGAATTGGGACAATTTGCCCGGATCAGACGCAGACCTGTTCTTGTTAGATGAGGAAGATAAAAACACTGAGACAACATCTTTCATGTAATAACTAGTCATGAATCTTAGACTTTTATGTCCCCATTAATCTGTTTGTAGGTGTCGGACTTGAAAGTGACACAAAACATAACTCTTCCTCCAACAGTTTTGTTCACAGAACCAAACTCAGGAATGGAGGAAGACCGTACTTGTTCCATGATAAGCAAAATGGCCATTTTTAGGCAAGCACCGACAGGAACACATGTTTTGGCTATAACCCAGATGGCACTGTAAATTCTCCTGTCTGGAACAACCGACACACTAGTGTTCAATGTTCTTCAGGCTGGTGAACCATAGTGCAGTTTTGTTGGTCACAGGCTGTTTCTTTTCTATCGGATTAGGACAGAGACGTGAGACTTGGCAGTTACCTAACTAACATAATTTAGCTTATCCTTAGACAGCATAGCAGTTGCTGGCATGAGATAGACCATAAATGGCATATCACTGTCAGCTATACTATTCTTTCACACTTCAATCATATAAGAAAATGGTACTTAGTTGCATGATTACTGCCTGTTTCATACCCGTAGAACTACATTTCAACGAATAGACGAACCAAAGTTGTAAGAGTATGCAGAATCAAAAAGACAAAATTGCAAGTCTCTGATAACAATTTCTTTATATTACACACAAGATGACAACAAGCAATCCAGAAAAGCAGTATCTATGTGCAAATGCTATTTTTGTATATAAAGTTAGGGAGAGAAAGAAAGTGGGGTAGAAAAGCTCATTAGTGGGCACACTAATGATCAATACAAGATGTTTTTTCTGCACTCTCTTCATGGTTCACAAGAGACTAATATTCATTTTTAGATATTCAATCTATCCTCCTTAAATTCATTTGATCATAGTATTAAGGATTGAGTCTTACAAGCTGTATTGCCTTCAGACTTGCATCTGATGGGCTGGTAATTTGTAGCCACCATTTTTGTTTCTCATCATTGATGTATGGACACGGAGTAAGCTAAATCCTGGTTGTGAGGTTGGGAAGAAAGTCCAGTTGCTTGCTGGTCTAGCTTCCTTCCAGAAAATAACTTCATTGCCCACCATTCAGACGCAACATTAGGTTTGTCGGGGACTTCTCCTCTGGAATTATCAAAGATGAACTCCTTGACTGATCCAAGAGTGACAGAATGATGCATTCTTTCGCAAAGATCTTCTTCCATTTCTGAAGGTTTCTCCAATATTGCAGCAGAAGTCTCATCAACATGTAAACAATTTCCACCATTTGTGTGTATGCTGCCACTTTCCATTTGGTCTTCTGTCAAAACATTCTGTGGGAATTCTGAGAATGATCGGCAAGATGCTGCTGACTTGTTCTCAAGACAACGAGCAACCTCTTCTCCACTCAACTCAAATGATACTCTATGATCAGTGACAAAGTCATCAATTTGAGGTTCATTTTCTGAATTGGCAACGGATGCCACCTTAGAAATATGGTCCTCCATAGGCCCCCTACCATCAGGTGTCAAGCATCCTGATCCTAGCCTAGACTGCAACCCAACACCGTCAGGAGTCACGGAACCAGAACCAAGCCTTGAACCTAGTCCCACACCCTCTGGAGTCATGGAGCCAGAACCAAGCCGTGAGCCTAACCTAACACCATCCGGTGTCACTGATCCAGAACCCAGTCTCGAACCCCACTTACGAGTTGTAAAAGGTTCAAAACGCAACAATTTGGGTGCATCCACCATTTGGATTTCAAGAATTGGATGTTGATCAAGGAAAGGAGAAGATGTGCCAGAATTTGAGACCACTGAGCCTGGTGAGATAAGCTGACCACCTGGGCTTCCTGGGTAGAACTGATAAGATTGGAATTCATAGTGAGACCATCCTTGTTTTTGATTAGTTCCGCTGTTTCTTCGAGCCCGTTCCAAAGAAGACGTCAGAAGTTGAGCAAATGGCACTTCAGGGGATGAAGGAGTGGTCAATTGAACAGATTCTGGAGGTGGAGTGAAAGAAGCAGTTGATGGTTCAGTGGTGAAGGCAGAAAACACAGGTGGAGTCACTAGCTGTGTTTCATGTGCATAAGGGCCTATTGCAAATATTGATGCAGGTCCACCAGGGGAATAAGCATTCACACAAAGGGAAGTGATAGATACCAACCCTGCAGGTGATTGAGTGGCAGAAGGTGGGTCAGATTGGAGAAATGAGGCTGGTGAAGACGGAGGGGCAATAAATGGGAGGACAATAGCAGTTGAGCGTGTATGATTTTCAACAGAAAGGGCATTAACTCCAGTCTCTTCCTGTTCCGGAACAGGGTCAGCATGAACAATTCGTTTGTTAGCTTTATGAGTTCCAAAACACCAGTAGACACTCCAGCAACTTCCCCATCTTCTTCTCTGTGTACAAATTAAACAGGAAAGCAGAGTATGAACAACCATTTTGAGAAAGATCAAACGTAGCATTATCTCTTATCGCCAAATTATACATGAAAATTCGAAAACACAACAGCGGAGAACATACAAATCATTTCAAAACCTGAATCTCCACATTGATTAGTTTTCCAAATGTCAAAACATAAATTGGAAAAATCAAAAATTCTTATTGCCTGTCGACACTTGGAACCCATGGAATACAACTTGAAAGCAAATATTAACGCAGCGAAGTCACTATCTCATAATCATGAATTCAAATGAAACTTGAAAACTTTTGGAAACAGCACTTCTCAACTACTGATACAAAGTAAAGTATCGATTTTAGAAGGAAAGGTACAGCTGCTTTTTTCGTGGAAAGAGATCAATGCAGAGATTCAAAGTAGTGTCTTCTCAAGAGGTATCATCAATTCCACTCTACCTAAGCTGGGGGCATAAAGAAACATATCACAGATTCTACCAGGAATACACAGATTTGGAGTGGTCTCATCCCAAGAGATCTTATCAACATTCCAGATGTCATCACATACTTGTTTCAATTCACACTCTTAAGATCAAAAGTTTCCTGTATTCAAAAACATGCAACTTCAACCTTGAAGATATAGACAAAATCCAAAATTTTCGTTCAAAAATTTCATCTAGAGAAAATTTCTTCCATTTTCCCCATCGATCATCACTAAACCAGCATGGACAAAATTGTGGAGATAAGCAAGAAACAGATTAAAAGAGTACAGATTTAGCTTCTAATCTTCCAAAAACACTTTATCAACCATGGAAACGAAGTACTGAAAGAAAACAAGATTAATGATCCAAAAAGTCGTTATTTTTTACATTTTCCCTGTGTTTCCAAATCTACAAGAAAAGGACTCAAAGAACTCAGCCCCCGAAACTCTCCGAACTCAGATTCCCATATCTCCACCATTCTCAATCATTTTCTCGCCCTCACATGGAACCTCATACTTGAATACTCGATAACCTTTTTCACTCATTACACGGACCACACCAACCTCCCGTAAAGCCACAGAATTCGGTACAAAAACATAACTAACCAAATAGAAAAAAATCACAAACATGAACCAAACATACTACCGGAACCGTCGTCCGTTGGACGCGAGACTCGGAGGAGACGATGACGGAGGCAGCGGCGTTTATGGTGTCGACGGCGCTGTTTACTCCACTACTCATCTTCGATCCGGAGGTCCGGTAACTAACATCAGAACCTTCGGTTTCTCGATCCGAATCCAAGCTGATGCGAGAGAATTCAAGAACTGAAGAGCTAAGACACAACAGATCATGAGAACCAACACACACACGCGCGCGTTAATACTCACTCTACTTTCTCTCTCTATCTCTACTTTCTCTCTCTATATTTACATTTTCTTTTTCGTCGTTCAGTTTCCGTTACTCTAAAAAGTCCTTATCCTTCAGTTCCCATCCGCTTCGCAACTTGATTGCTGCCACGTCAGCAAACGGGATGAGTGCGGTCCCACCAAGTCTTGATTTTTACTTTTTTAAAAGCTTTTTTATTGGTTTAGGCTCATTAATTATTGGTGAAATCATGGTTAAATAAAGTAATGGTGCTTTTATTTTATTTTATTATATAGATTCCTTAGACCAATACGCCAATTTACATTAATTTTTTATAAGTAATAGACTATTTATTAATATTTTTAAAATCAAGCTTAAATTTAAAAATAGAAGATTAAATTGGTATTAAATCAGTATTATATCATTATAAAATCAGTAATTATTAATTAAAGATTTTAATTTTTAATTAAAAATATATTGTTAAATAAAATTAGACTGTTCAAATTTAAATAATATATTATTTTCTGTATTATATAACAAAATTAAATACAAAGTGATTATATATTATTAAATATTTTGTGAAATTAAAAAAAGTGTATAATTTTTGACATATTGATTTTATACTTTTGGAATTTAAAATTAAAGGTATAAGAAAATTTATCATAAAAAAGATAATCAACTATCATTGATAATTTACTAAATTAGAGATATTATATTATATCTTAAATACATTAAATTATAGAAAATAACTCTTCTCTTTTTCTTATTGAAACTTAAATATATCGTTTAATTTTAAATAAATCATAAACAATAAATTAGGTCTAATTCAATTTAATATCAATTTATTTAATAAAATAATATATTTTAATATAATTAATCAAAATAATATTATTATGTGCTAAAAATAATTTATAAAGCTAATAACAAATTAGCTTTCAATTTCTTCAATTTGTTATCTAAAATCGAATGATAATTTTAATATAATTAATTAAAATATATTATATTATTCGACCCAAATTTTACTTAATTAATTATTTATTAAATTTAGATCATAAATTAAGAAGATCAAATTATGCTAAATTAAAAACAATTTACTTTTAACTTAATAAATCATAATTTTGCATCACTCTTTTATTGTCGCATCTGCACGTGGATCTATCGAATACAGCCTCTTTATTATGTAGGGATAAGGTTGTATACTATCAGATCTCTCTAGGCTTCGCTTTATTACAAGATTTCAGACTAGGTGTGATGATGATGATATCAAAATTTTAATAAATGATTTATAAATCATTAAGTAAAAAAATTAGTATCATCTAATATGAATGCTTTTTAACTTTACTTTTAGGACAAAAGGACAATTAGGTTGTCAAAAAGTGTGCACGTGTGGCTTTTGATGTGTTTTCGTGCACAACCCTCGTGTGTGTAAGATGTTGACACCTTTAACTCTTTCTTATCAGCTAAAATGCTTTGCACGAGTGGGTTCTTCCCTTTCACTTTTTCATTAGGTCTCATGTAATCATGTGTTAACCCACTTTTGGAGATTATTTATTATAAAAAATAACATTTCATTCATTTTTTGTTTAACTAATTAATAAAAATAATTATTAAATAAAATTTAAAAGTGTTTTTATTATAATTAATCAGAAAGACATAATTTTATTTAAATTAATATTTTGTTAAAGACAAAATGATATTATTTTAATATAATTAATTAGAATGATAATATTTTATTTAAATTAATTCGAGTAAAATTATACTGAATTTCTTAAATTTAATTTTAACTTAAAATTTGATAAAATCAAATTTAGTTTATTAATTTTTAGTTGAATCAGACTCTTTATCTCATTTTTATATAAATTTTATCATGCGATCGGTAATCAAAGTATGTTATTTTTATTAAAATAATTTCACATATAAGTTTCATTATCGTAATATATTTTAATAATAGTTTTTAAACATTAAAAGTTTGTTTTTTTCTATTTTCTCCCGTTTTCTTCTATTCTTTTACCTTTACCTTTTAAAAAGGTATCCTTTTGAGTTCAACTTTTTAACCGATACTTTCTTTTATGTTAAAGTTTTGAAAGGTTATAATGATTGAATTGGTTTTCCTCAAACATAATTCCTATGCTATGAAGCTATAGTTTGAAAAGATAACACTTATCATGCCTTTTTAACCTCAAATGTGACATATATGCCCTTCTAATAACACATTTGTCATGTCCTTTTTGCCTTGTTTATGCCATACATGCCCTCTTGTTGATCTCCTTATAGTCAATAGCTAATTGATGGTGCCCTAATTGAATGGTTTGGAAAAGTTACATCTTACTACAAGAAAATCATAGGAAACTATTATCAAAATCTAAGTTGAACCCACTTTGGACCTAGTTTATATTGTTTGGAAAATAATAATTTAATAATAAAATTAAGTATATTAGATTTTATTTTTACATATTAGATTTTATTTTTATATTTTAGAGATCATTACTTATTTTATAGTATTGTTTAACTTTCACACAACATTAATCATAACATAATTTTATTGGAGTTAATTTCGTTTCATTATACTTGTAATTTATTATCTTCTCTTCTATTCATAATTTTAACATGATTAAATTTAGCAAAGTTTTATTGGCTCAATCCAAAATCACATCTTGAATTAATCGAGGTTCAAGTTGATTTAGACTTTTTTATTTTAAATATTTCGAGATTCGAGTTGAGTTCAAACTTGAATTATTATGTTTGACCTGACGTAAAACTCAAAATTTTAAAATAAAATAACATCATATTTAATATATATATTTAATCGAGCTTAACAAAAATTTGATTAAGTTTCAGACTAACCAAGCTTGATATTAGGCACGAAACCTTAAACCTAGCCAAGTTTCGGGTTAGACTCCACTTGAATACAAATTTTTTGACCGAACTTAGGTTTAGGTGTGCCTAAGCCCCGATATATTGCCAAGCCCAAACATGATATTGTATTAAAATTTAAATTTTTTAATACATGAGTAATATATAAATGATAAGATAAACATATTAAAGTAAAAAGGGAAATGTAGTAATTAAATAATATTAAAAGAGATAGATATTAATTTTAAAAATATGAGATTTAAAATAAAGAATTAAAGAAAACAATGTTCTAATACGTTTAACCCGCTTTTATTATAGGACGGTGCAAACCAAATAATGGATATTTTTTTCTTGCATATGGTGTGGGTTTTTGTGTGGTAGTGGTCCTACAAGACCAAAGCCGAAGCCAAACCCAACACATCACATGGTCCAAGTTATGAAGTTGGTGGGGTTGACACATCACATGGTCCAAGTCATGAAGTTGGTGGGGATTGATCTAAACACAGATTTATTATTATTCCACGTCAAAGAAAATATAATTTTAGATACCATGTTTAGTCTTATAATCTTCTGGGCCTCCTTTGGCGGTAGCAAAAACAAGCCTATTTTAATTGGAGTTGTCAATTTTGGTCCGATCCGATTTTAACTCAGGTTGACTAAGTTATAGACAGGCTACAAGTTAAAAGTGATAGGCCTGACCGGGTCACAAGTCGAGGTTGAACTGAGCACAGGCTGACCCATGGTTTGTCCGATACTTCAAAAATAACGTCGTTTTTTATATTTAAAAAAACAATATAAGATGGGCCGGTTGGCTTGGCCCACTCGTGGTCAGTTAGACCATGAGTCGGTCAGCCTATGGGCAGGTAGAGCCATGAGCCACCCTAACCCATTCCCGGGCTCAACTCAGCCCATTTACATTTTTAATTTTAAATCAATTCGATTAAATTTAAAATTAATAAATTTAATTTAAAATAATTATATTTAAATTAAATTATATTTTATATAAAACAATGTCGATTTATTGAAGCGAAATCAATTCAATTTAATTTAAAATGAATAACTTCAAATTAAATTAATTATATTTTAATTAAAATTATATTTTTATATAAAACAAGATCAATCATCCATTATCTATCTTTCTTCTCAAAGGCTTTATTTAGTTGAGGTTTATTAACGAAACGGAATAAAATGTAATATTATTTTATCTATTAGAACAAGGATTTATAATAGAATAAAATGAGAATAGATGAAAGAAGAAAGTTTCATATTACATACGTCCCATTTCATCAAGAATAGTAAAAATGAGAAACATCAATTTTGGAAGTTTATGATAAAATGTAAAATGATAAATAACTTTTTACTAAATCATATTATAAACCCTTATTTCAAACAATATTTTACTATATTATATTATAAACCCTTATATTATATCTATTTATATTTCATTATAAATCATTATATTCCATTAAAAGCTTGATATCAAACCAAACATTGCCCAAATGTCACATTTCTTATCAAATAACACGGCAAAAGACACCACCATGAGATCGAGTCCTAGCTCCGGGTAGAAGGTGGCTATTCTGGTTTTCATTTAATAGATAAATGCATGGTCTTGGATATAGGGTGACACACAAAAACAGAAATAGAGGAATGAATCCCTGGCTTTTTCTTAGCTACCAAAACACTTGCAAAAGCAAAATCCAATAGCAGGCATGGAACCAAAGTTTTAGCATAGATATTTTAGTCCAAAGGACTCTAAATAAATAAATTAAATTTAGATTTAATATAATTAATTTGACTCGGCTTAACTCGATCTGTTGTCCATTTTTAAAGAAAGTATTTATTCAAACAATTTTCTAAGAATTTTTTAAATATTTTGAATGCATTTTTAAATGTATAAAATAATTTATAAATTATGCATACCAAATAAAATATTTTACAAAATATGAATATAATATTAAAAAGTAAAACAAATTGGTTTAATTCAAATAAATGATAATGATTTCTTAAGATTAATATGAATTTATCTTTTAACATAAGGTCTTGAAATCTAGTTCAGACGTGGAGTTTGAAAAAGTTCAGTAATACGCAACTTTATCCTTAACTAGTGGAGGGACTATTTTCAAATAATTCACGTTAATGAATGAGAATAAATCATCCATATTATTTAAGTTGAGTTAAAATTAATTTTCTTGTTTTGCTTAAATAAAAAAAATAAAGTTATTATTGTTTTATTTACATGTAGGTATACCTGAAACAACCTCTCTATTATGTAGGGGTAAGGTTGCGTATTATCAGACATTTTTATATCCCGTTTTATTGCGAAACTTCAGACTGAGTGTGATAATGATAATAGTGATACGAAGATGTATGTATTTTTTAATTATTCACTAAAACATTTAAAATCTCTAAAATATTGTTTCTAACTTTGTGATAAACACAAAAATCTTATTTCTTACTTATTGTTTTGTCCGGATGGGCTCTGTAGGGCTTGGACATGGTGAAGCCGATCATGAACTTGGATCAGTTCGAACCGCCATTGCACCCTTAGACAAAACAGGCACTGACCCCTAACTCTTATCTGTTACACGAAGCTCACTGGCGCCAGGCCACGATCCGGTGACCAAAAAAAATCTTGGTCATGGTTACTTTAGCTTCGAGTTCTTTGTGCTCGACCTCTACGAGCTCCAAGTCTACTATTTCTTGCTTGTCACCTACTCTTCTTTGAAGTTATACAATAAAAAGGCCAAATTCGGTGTTGCCACATTGATTCCTCAACTGGGTCTGGATTCTTTCTCTCAATGGGATGGTTTAAAGCATCTGGGTATATCAATTACCCCAAAGTGTATTAAGAAAGGTGTGCCTTTTTGAGCTGGTAGGAATTTTTACTCTAATTTAAGCTTCTGTATTTAGTTGTCAGTGACAATTTCTTCTTTGTGATGAGCAGAGAAGAGACACAGATTTAAGGGTATGGTGGTTCGTGCATCTTTGTTTGGTGTTGGAGCTCCCGAAGCTTTGGTTATAGGGGTAGTGGCTTTGTTAGTTTTTGGCCCCAAAGGACTCGCCGAGGTTAGTTGCTGTATCAGTGGAAATTAGACTTTTCTTTTTGAGGTTTGATACAAGAAATTTGTCATTGTTGTGCAATTTGGTCTGCAATTTTGATCTATTATAGGGCCTGAAACACCTAATCGATCTCATACACTATTGAGTTAATAGACTTGGGAATTTTGTAATCAATGTAACATGCACTCTTATGCATCTAAATAAGAAAGGTCATAGTGTGTGTGTCCTGCTGTTTCATTCTTCATTCTTGACCATGTCTTTGCTTCTTCTACAAAAATTACCTTGCAAGTTTTAGCATTCATACCTATGATTCCTTTTTCCCTTGGGATAATATCTTTATTAATGTAATTACAGGTTGCTCGCAACCTTGGGAAAACTTTACGTGATTTTTAGCCTGCTATTAAAGAACTCTAGGTAGATGTCTAAACTTTTTCTGGGTTAATTGTCATGCTACTTTTTGATAGAAAATCGATTTCTAATCTTTTTATGCAGGAGGTTTCAAGAGAATTCAAGAGCACGCTTGAAAAAGCTATTGGTCTAGATGAAATTTCTAGTGAATTGCGAAGCACATACAACTCTAACAAAGGGACTGCTGTCCCAACCCCTTCTTCAACTGTCAAAACTGAGAATAGTCCAATAACTCCTGATCCTAGTGAGTCATTAGAGATAATCAAAATATGCTTCATCTTCGACATGTGTTTGGTTGCTGAACCTTTGATCTGTTTACTGTTTATTGGCAATTCGGTGTTCCTTGGAAAGTTGCTGAACTTGTAGGAGTTTCAAATTGATGCTATAGTTAACGTGTCTAAAAAGTAGCATTGTGGTTACTGAATAAACTGAACTTAGGCTGATAAGCAGTCGATTTTTATCCAGTCAGATGTTTTACTTATCCAGTCATAAGCAGTATTTTTCTATTAATACCCTTACTTCATACATCGATGTTTGTGTAAGCAAAAGATCGTTTGATGTGTCATATGGGATTAAGTGAGATGCTATCATAGGTATTTTGGTAGATTTATTTTGTTTTGTACACATCTCTGTTGTTAATGATTTATGGTGAATACATGCTCCTCTCTTCTAGGATCATTGATACAATTGCAATGATTTGCTTTTTCCTTGTCTGATTTGCTTTTTCCTTCCTTTCCCTCGTTGTGTTTTTAGTGTTTTCTTCTTTGGAATGTAACTGATATATCCTTCAAAAACATCGGCATCCATTGAATCAAACTGCTTTCTTTCTCCTTTGGTCCCCTTCCAAATTGGGCTCTAATTTGTCAATGTGATTCATTTCTGTTGTGGACAGGTGTTGTTGAGGCAAGGGGAAGATGGAATCCTTTGAACATGTACGTGCATTGAAGAATAAGTCTAAAGCTATCTGCAAAATCCTTCCGTGAAAAATACTCAAAACATCTGCTGGACAGTCTACTTGGGCAAACGATTGTTTGTCTTGCATATATGACTTGTATATGGTCTTCTAGCAAAGATACTCTTTTTGAATACCATAGGATTTGTAGCATTCGTTTGTAATTGGAGCTAATAAAGTGATCTTACTCACTATTAATTTGTTCTTGAATGGAGAGAAATTTCGCACAACTCACTGTTACCTGTTTAAACCTCTCTTACTAATAATAACAACAATAATTAATAATAATTATAATAACATATTTAATTTTCTATAACAAATATCATACTAAAAATAAGAACATCAACAAATACTAGT
>JAOSBK010000006.1:40305728-40317023 GCA_027568895.1 Erythroxylum shatona | reverse complement strand
TTACAGTTCCCTCTCTTAGACACTTTTCATTTTTCTTTTTCTCGGCAGATCAAAGCTTTCGAGCAAAAATTCTCCCACCTTCCAAAGACTCTCTGATTTCCACCGCCTTTGTCGATCTCCCGAGACTGTCTCCGCCGCACCGATCTATTTCATCCTTTCTTCTTCACCGGTACGTAAACGGATATTCCTGCTTACAACTCCTATGTATAATACGTTTTTCTTTATCAGTAAGCTCGATGTCGTATATTGATAGCAGATCACGTGGTTTTTGGTTCTGTTTTTCTTTTCGTTTAATCTTATTGAATTTTCTTGCGGCAATGTTTGTTTTGAAGTGAATCGACCATATATGTTTATGCGGGTTTTTGTTTTATGGAATTTGGGAGCTCTGGATTCATTTGATGTTTGTTTGGAACTGAAAGAGCTAGGACTGTTTGTTTGATCTAGATTTTAAATTCTTTTTAATCTCATTGTTTAGTGTAAGTATTATTAATTTTAATGTTTTGTATCGCTGCATTGCGGTTTGTCAATTTAATCCTTGTGCATTGTCATGTCTAGTTCAGTATTATTTATGGTATTGTTCTCGGGTCTGGCTCCTTGGCCACTTTAGATTTTTGTTAAATTGGTAGTGGATATGTTTGCATTTGAGAACTTGCTCCTATGAAGTAGTAGGTATGTAGGATTATAACTTATGATTGCACATTTGGGTATTTATATTGCTAGCATGCTGCTTTTTTGACGTGAGAAGCTTAGTAGCATCGCTGGGTGCGTGTGCATGCAGGTTCTGCCTACCTGCTTTTTAAGGATTCGTGGTTAGAAATTGATCAAGGGGTTCCAATCTGGAAAACTACGTGGCTATTATAGTCATTCAGTTAAAGTTGAGATATTGTGGTTGCTTATACTTGCTAGATAAAGTGGAATTGTTCTTCAAGTATTTTATGTTATCTCTAAGTAGTAGGTATAGTGAAAACTAAATGCAGAGCTATATTTGAATATAGGATGCTGTGTGGATCTTACAACTGCGGAATGGAAATTCAGATGTGATATCGATGAGACACTATGTCAGTCTTCCATATGATAGTGCTTATCTAAACACAATTTAACTTCTGGCTCTTCTATTTTCGCCAACAAAGAAACATGTTGAATTATTTCCTTATTAAAAATCAGCATTTTTGGTAGGTTGTTTGAAGATTTTAGAATCTCTCTTCCTCTTGTTTTCTTATCTCCTTGGTAGTTCAATGAAATGATGATATAGAATATTTCATGAAAATAATTCTTCACATAACTGCTTGCTATTGGGGGGTTTAACTTAACTATTTATCCTTTGGTGCAGTGGCTTGAACTAAGTTGGTTGGTTTGTTCCTTTTGTGTTAATAAATGCCTGTTGCAAAATTAAAGGCCTCAAACACCACCGATGTCATGAAACCAGAAGAGGGAAATGACTCCCTAGACACATTCATTCGGCAAGCGATTGGGAAAGAGCCATTTCTTTCTTTCTCAAGGGCCAATGATAGCCCTGTTCATTGGATTCAATTACTTAATGCCTTGGATCAACAAGGTGGGTGTTAATATTGTCAGCTTTTAAAGTTAACCATTTGATGAAAAAAAAAAAGGTAGATTATCTTTATATCTTTTGTGTCTTTGGTTCACTAGTTCTGAGAATTATGGATAAAACAATCTTTCCACCTTGTTAAAGCAGTAAACTAGGAAAAGAAACAAAAAAGTACTTCTAAATGCAAGCACATGAAGTTCCCAAGTTTTTTACCTTTGTTGTGGCTTCTGCACTTGTGCGCATAGTTAAAATATCTATGTTTGTTGTTGGTAATTGGGAAGGGGTGGGTTTGATTGATCTTGGGTCATGAATTTTGTTATTACCTCATTTCCTTGCAGACCTCCCAGGTTGGCCTTTGCTCACTCCTTTGAAAGTGCAGATGCAAAAGTGTGACAAATGTTCTCGAGAATTTTGTTCCTCCATAAACTACAGGAGACATATTCGTGTGCATCATCGACTGAAGAAACTTGATAAGGTTCCTTTCTCTATTGCTTGTTGCTCATTTTCAATTTATGCATCAGCTTTCAACCTTTTTTGTAAGTTGAATCATTAATTTTTCTTTTGCAGAAATTACTACTTCCCTGTATTTGATCATTTTAAACCAGGAAATTTTTACCTTTTGCAGGATTTGGTTAAAAATAGGCATCTCTTGGCTACATTTTGGGATAAGGTAAAATATTTTAAGCAGATCTATTCTTAAAGCCTCTTTGTTGTTTAATGATCATGTGTTCATAATCTTTTTCAGCTCTCTGAGGACAAGGCAAAGGAAATTTTATCTTTCAATGACCTGAGTTTGGAGGTATTTCATTTTGTTCCCATGTCTTTTTAATCAAACCTGTTTGTTGGGCTTGTAAAATTGGTATCCCTGGAACATTGATGCTGTGTTGCAAAATTTTGTTTGTTGTTGGTTAACTGGTCTGCTGTTTGTTGTGACTGATACCGAGCAGAGTGTGATTTGCAATTGAAATAATTTTCACTTTGTAGAAAATTCAAATTTTCATTGCCTGTAATATAATCTTTGTAGCTTCTTTTGTCTGTTATGTTAGAGTTCACAGATGGTTATGTTTCCTCATTTAATTTGTTGTGGCTTTGGGGAATATTGATATCTGAGGTGATCAGATTAATGTCATTTTGAAGTTGATGTGTTGATGCTTAGCAATGTGTTTTGCGTTGACCAATCCCTTGGCATATCATAGCAACAAAAAGAACTCCCCTTGTGGGTAGGATTTGCTTAAGATACTATATGTTTTCATTTGGTATCAGTAACTGATTTCTTATTTTCAGAAGATGCTGCAATTCGTTTTTCTATGTTTGATTCCCATGTTTGTTCCATGAATAATGTTTTATCCCCTTTTTTTATTGCCTATTAGGAAGTTCCAGGTTCTTCAATTGTGAAGTCATTGACAGTACTTACTAGGAAACCAGGATTTTCTTCTCTTCCACAAAATTGTTTGAGGGCTGGATCTATCCTTTTGGTATTGTCACATCCTTTCCTCATTCATTGTATTATCTTCTGATACATGAGTTTCTGTTGCATTCTGGATCATGACCATAGCACTTTTTGCAGGACATAATCCAATCTAGGCCGACAAGGTTTCCTTTGAATTCTGAGGAACTATTCAGTATCCTTGATGATGCTAGTGAAAAAACGTTCTTATGTGGATCAGCCGTGTCAATGCAAAAGTATGTCTTTGATGGGGAAGCTGGGAAGATTGGTCTTGAAACAAAGAACTTAATTGCTTGCATTAGCTTTCTGTTGGAGCAGAAATTGGTACTTTACCTTTTATTGTTATCATTTACGGTTTATTTAGCTTAGTTAAACATCTTGTGATACCTTTTCAGTGCACCCAAAGAAATTTCTGATTGACACTGTTCTTACAATTGCTGTGTCACACTGCAAGTAAGTAACGTTTTTCTGAAAGCAAGTAACGTTTTTCTGGAATTCAGGTCAAAGCATGGCTTGCTGACAAGGATGCTGAAGCTTTGAGGTGCCAAAAGCTGCTGGTGGAGGAGGAGGAAGCAGCACAGAGAAGGTCCTTCTACTTCAAGATTAAACATTTCATGTTACCTTGTGTCATTTATTGCAAGTTTGATTTGTTCTTCAACTAACTTATAGTTGACTGTGAGCTTGCATAAGCAGGTTGATTATTATACCAAGGAAAATAAGGATGCTAATAGAAAATAATGCGCTTCACTTATTTTTCTGATGAATAATTTTCTCACTTTCCTCTTTTGGATTGGAGCTACGTGTGGGGGATAGTTGCTAACAGTGACCTTGTAATGATGGTTTGAACTTCATTCTGGAATTTCAATGCTCAAACTTTGAATTACTTATTTATGCTGATGTTTGCAGGCAAGCAACGCTATTGGAGAGGAAGAGGCAGAAAAAACTCAGGCAGAAAGAGCAGAAAGCTAAGGAGCAAAGACAAGATGAGAATACAAATGCCAAGGAGCAAAGTGATGATGGCCTGGAGGCACTGCCAACAGCTGAAGAATCAAGCCAATTTTCTGTATCTGATACTGATACACATTGTCCAGATATGATGCCAGATCATGTTTATTTGGCTGGTGAACACTTTCCTCTACCAATCAATGACAAAGTTGTGGATTTAGAGCCTCAGACAGGCTCTAGCAGTGGATATACTGATTTGTACGCAGGTCATAATTCTGAAAGGTGCACAGATCAAGGAAATGGTTGCAGGCATGTAGCTGTTGCACGTTGGAGCATGACTAGAAAATTACAACGAAATAACCTGACAAATGGTTTCCATGCAACTCACAATGTTTTGCCATCGAAGCCTGGAAGTTATAGGGATGGAAAGCAAGTGCCTATACTTAATGGCAACAAGAAGTGGAGCAGAAAAGTGAAACCTGAATATAATGGAGAGGTTTCAAGAACTGGAGTTGAAATAGAAGCAACAAGCCAACTGGATCAGGTTAAGAAGAGTGAAGTTCTGATTGGCTCTATATATGTCACGCTGGGGAATAGCCGTCATTGCGAGGGTAACAATCTGGATGAGACTGAAGATGACTGTCCGGTGGATCATCAGGTGGGAAAGAAAAATAATGTTCAGGAGAAGATTAGACATGATGATGCTCACTGTGTCTCTAACCGATCAACAATAAAGCTCTGGAGACCTGTGAGCCGAATTGGAAGCAGGGGTGCAGCACTGATCGAAACTAGTGGTAGAGAATCTCAGGCTGATGAGTTTACTGGTGAGGGGGAGGAGAAACCATTGTCCAGCGATGTCTGTTTAAGAATGTGTTCTGTGGATGATTGTGGTGAAATGGGAAGTAATCCATCAGTGGATGAAAATCCTCTTCCCGGAGGCCTACAGTTTTCCGGCAAATTAGCAAAAGCTTTTCTGGAAAAGAGTAAGTTAAATGTGTTCACCATCTGTTACAACCCTTTTCTTGCAGAATACTCTAACCTGCAGTGTCTTGCACAGGGTGGAATGAGGCCATCACAGCTGAGCATGTAACATTGGTGCTAACCCCAAACTTTGAGCCTCCACGTTGTCAAGAAGTTCAGAATGGCTGCTTATTAGCTGATTCCCAGTTTTCCGATACTAAAAATGCAAACCCTTCGGGCAATGATCCAAATCGATTTATTAATATACCGGCACATGATCGTACTGGAGCTGTTAACCGGAAGTCCAGAATAAAGTTTGAGAGAGGTGTGAAGTTGAAGTATATACCCAAACACAGAAACTCGACCTAAAGAAGATGAGGCAGGGTATTCATTTTTTGGTTTTCTCATTACTTTGATTATACAAATGTGCACAGTTCAATCAATCATTATATTCTTAGCAGAGGTTCCAGTTTTACCGATGGTCTTCTGAAAAAGTGGAGAAAGGGTCTTTTTTGCAGAGTAAGTCTTTGTTTCATTTAGACTTTTGTTTTTCTGTTTGCCATAGGAAGATTTTAGGTAGAGGTCATTTTAGTTATTAGTCCAGATTTTACTGTAGTAATTTTGATTTCCTAGTTAATGCCAAGTACTTATTGCTCGAACATGTGATTTTTTTAGCACAATTCGTCAACCCAAGTAAATCCTTTTATGTGCCAAACTCTCTGATTGGATTTACTCGTCGGACCACAATTATCTTATCTAAAGATCAATGCTTTCATAGTGATTTCTCATTTAGAATATTGTATTGTGAATAGGGATGACAATAAGTTAGATTGAATTCTAATCTTATGCTCAATTTGTTAAATTGTGAATATAAACGACAGTAAGTTGGATTGAATTCTAATATTAATCTTTATGATCGAACTATTGTACTATGAATAGAAATGACAATAAGGCGGATTGAATTCTATAATAAGTTGGATTGAATTGTGATATTAAACTTATGATCAAACTATTGTATTGTGAATAAGTCGGATTGAATCCTAATAGTTAAGCTTGAATTTTGTATTGTTTTGAAGAGGTTGGCTGAAGCCTAAAGTATTAAATATTTCATGTTTTCGAATTTATAAAATAAGCATACATAAATTATAAATTTTATTATTTAATAACAATAAAACTTTTTAATGATTATATATATATATCTCCCCCCCCTTCCAAATCGGACGTGAGAATTTTCCCTCATCTGGCTCAAGTAGTTACACCAAATAAAGAAAGGGACTCCTACTTTCCAAATCGATAACCCTCCTCTCAAAAACCACTCCTTTGTCAATTCTTTCTAGGCAAGCTTTTCGGTCTGTCATTATACCCCAAGAATTCGAAATGATTACAATGCCCATCTCACTTAAAATTTTAGGAATCCTCTAATGAATTCCTTAGGAACTTTTATAGTAAACGGAATATATAGAATTATGATTAATCAACTTTTGCAAAATTCCAGAATCTATCACCAGCTACTGCCTCTTCGTAGGAATCAATAAAAAAGACAAATCCTTTATAATACATTAGATCTGACTCAATTATTGATAAAATGAATAAATCTGTCATTTCTTGAAATCTCCGAACTAATAGAATAATATAATAGGATGAACTAAATGCGTTTTGCAAGTTTTCCATCATAAACTTTGTTCCGCCTACAACTTATAAATGTGTATGTGTGTGTGTGTATGTAAGTGAAAATGGGTATACATTTCCCCATTAAGGGACAATTCGATTCCCTTGGAATGTTATATAGAAGTCTATCAATGAAGACTTCATTCAACTACTTGACTAAGCTACTTCGATACTTTTATTCAATCTAATCTTTTCATATTAATTTGGAAATAAAATGACTATTTAAAATGATATTCCAAAATTAATTTTGAAATAATTCAAATTTATTAGTTTGTTAAAACCAATATTTTAATGTAATAATGCTTTGTAAGTTTTAACGGATAAATATTTATTTAAGTTTATTAAATATTATTAACAGAAATTTTGC
Source organism: Erythroxylum shatona (assembly GCA_027568895.1). Lineage (NCBI taxonomy): Eukaryota > Viridiplantae > Streptophyta > Magnoliopsida > Malpighiales > Erythroxylaceae > Erythroxylum > Erythroxylum shatona. Next base: position 40,310,087 of record JAOSBK010000006.1, on the reverse strand, counting down.
TTGGTATTAACTCTATCTAAATTAAACATATGATTATAATTGACGTATTATACATTAATTAACAAAATTTAAGGATTAAATAAAATTTAATGAATAAAAATTAAATTAAATTGAAAAATATATTTATCTCAAAATCATAATTAATTAAAAACGATTTGGAAATCATTTGGAGCTTTTGGGCTTGAATCTATAAATGACTTGTGGGCCAAACTAGAGAAGCTCAAGAGACCTTCAATGGAGATTTGCAAGTAAGCTAGTGCCCACCGACTCCAATGGTTTTGTGTTTATCTGACGTTCTTTTACTTGATGTTTCTGTTGTTGACTGGTAGGTTTCAAAATCGTTGCTTTTGTGTCTGTCTCTTGATCTTTTCTCATGGAAGTTGGTAATCGTATTTTGTTCGATGGAACATGGAAGCCGACGATGAAGACGTCTCGCAACAACAAACCAACAGCTCTGATCCTCCAAGCGATCCCCAGATCCCCAGTTACCATGATCTTCTTGCTGAACTCGAATCTCTCCGCAAATCCCATGAAGAGCTCCGATCGAGATGCGCGACAATGGAGGAAGATGTTGTTAGGATGCAGAGCGAGAGAGACGAGGGACTTGGTCAGATATCTGGTCTCAAGACTGTTGTTACGGAGGTTTCAACCGAAAGAGACTTACTTCGAGGTCAGCTACGAGAGTTTGAAGTCTCTTTCAAGGACAAGGAAGATGGGTTCTTGAAAAAAATGGGTGAGGAGTTGTGTCGAAACGAAGAACTCGAAAAAGAAGTGGACTTTTCTCGGGAAAGAATCAAAAGACTGGAACTAGAGTTTGGAAACGTAAAAAGTAAACATGGGTTTTTGCTAGAGACTTTGGATTCGCTGAAATCAGTGAAGGAGCCTTTGTTGAGAATAATAGAGGGATTGGATAGTGAAAGTATGATAGAGGGATTGGATAGTGAAAGTGTGATTGGCGTGTCAAATAACGATGAGAGTAGTATAGAATTGGAGCTAGAAAGCGAATCAATGGCGGTTGGAAAACAAATCACCTCAATTTCAAAGCTAGTCACAGAGGCAGAAACTAGAATAATTGGGTTTAAAGACAAGAAGATGAAGGAGACAAAGGAATTGGAGAATAGTGTGGTGAGTTTGACGGAGGAGAATCGTGATATCAATAGTTTGTTAAGAGTTGCTTTGTTGGAGAAAGAGGCAGTAGAGAAGAGTTTGAATAAGCTAAAAGGGAACACTGAGCAAAAGAGAGTGGCTCTGTTGCAGATTGCAGAGAGAGGGTTGCAGAGAGTGGGGTTTGGTTTCATGATGGGAAGTGGAAATGTTGAGCAACCGGTGGAGAGTTCGAGCTTTAATAGTTCTGCTACTCCTGCTAGTACTACTGCAAGTACTAAATCAGATAGTAGTGAATGTGAAGAGGAAGTTGTCAGTCTGGTATGCTATATTTCTCATCCCAAAAAAGTCCTAGTTATGGAGTGAATTATACTCCTTTAGTCTTTGAAGTTAAGTTATAGTGATGCTAAATGTGATAATCCAAGCTGATGATTCAATATGCTGTAATTGTCTGAGGTTCTGATATCTGTTTTATTCCTCATCAGGCCTCAACTGTGGAGAGAATAATGAAGAATTTGCGCCTTGAAATCGGTCAATTGAGGAGATCTTTGGAGGAATCTAGGTACCTTATTTACAGACTGCAATACTTTCGATCGGAAAATTTTTTGTAATAGAGATATGAAGATAAAATACTGATAAGATGAAACTCTGAGGAAAGGCAGAAGTGATCTGATCATGGCTGGGACAACTAGAATCTTTGGATGCATGATAATTCATATGGTTTTGTTTAGCTAGCTGTGATTATTAATGGTTATGTTATGCCAGGTCAGACACTGAGCGGCTTCAGAGCCTTACCAATAAACAAGCTCAGGAAATTGCAGAAGACAGATTATACATAAAGAACTTGGAAGATAGAGAAAGGATATTGGCTCAAAATGTAATCATTTATTCTATCGAGTTTTGGTGGTAAAAATCTTCTTTGTGCACCCCTGAAGTAGTGCTTTAGATTTTGCTGACTGCAATCATTTGTTTGGACCTGATAAGGTTGAGGAACTCCTACTGGAAATAAAAGAAATGGAAGTAGAGGTTGCGAGATGGAGGGAAGCTTGCGAGTTGGAAGTAAAAGCTGGGAAGAAGGAGATCGGTGAACGCGATAAAGTGGTAAACTATGTTCAAATCTTAATTGGATTGCTATTTTTCAGCAGCGCATGTGTTATACAAAGTGTATTTATTTGTTAGGCTTATTGGTGTTTGCAACTAGTGTTTTTGGGACAGTATTTGTTAGTCTCATTGTTCTTAGTCCCAAAGCTATTCTGTTAGAAATTCCAAGTTACCTTATAGACATCACATGATGGTTGCGATCTGAAAACATAATTACAGAACTCAGATAACTGAAAATTAGAGCTTAATGTTTCTCCTGTTGTTACTGTGCTAACTTGCATTTAGCCGTATCTTGAGATACAAATCTTATCATCATTGTAATTTGTAATTCTAGTTTCATTTTAGCACATTCCACATATATATCAACATTGTGATTAGCACATTCCTTGTTCTGTCTCGGGTTTTTATATATCTTCTGATTCTGGGCACTATCATGGAATCATTGTCGTTGATTAGGTCGCCATATTAAAGCAAGAACTGGAGAAAACAAAGGCTGCTTTGGACGTATCAAACAGCAAGCTGAAATTGAAAGAAGAACTTGCAGCTGCAGCTATAGGTGCCCAGGCAGCAGCCGAGAGGTCTCTCCAGCTGGCTGATAGCAGAAGTGCAGAACTTCGTGATCGGATTGAGGAGCTAACAAAGCAACTAGAAGAAGCAGAGGCCAAAGAGCGGAGCCGTCATAAGGTCAGGCATATATGTTGGCCATGGCGACCACTGAAAATTAACTCTGCTAGTACTGCGAATTCAAGATTCCACAATGTTAAGCGAATGCTGCCAGAAATGCAAGCCTTACTTCATTAGAACATGCGGAGTAAGCGAATGCTGCGAATTCAAGATTCAACGGTCTGTTATTTATTTCAGTTGTTCATTTATCGATTTCGACCTTTTCTCCTCTGCTGTGGAAAATTCCGAGAGATGGTCTTAGGATGTCAAACTTCAACAAACTGATATCATTTCTATGATACATCAGGAGAGTTGCAAAGATACATGTTTGAGGGTCGTAGAGTTTTAACACAATATGTTTGATTCAGCAAAGGTTTGAGTATAACCAAGAATACAACAACCATCATGTATAGGTTATTCTGCTACTAAATTAAGCAGACTGAGTTGAAGGCAACTGAGTGTTGTTCCTGTCCCTGAACTTCATATCCAATTAGCTAATCAAAGATTCCTCCAACTTCCTGTCTCATCATCCTCTTGACCTAACCATCAGGAAGCAATGGTGAAAAGGAACTTCATAGTCAATACTGAAATCTAGATTATGTAATGTGGTTATACTCATTCTTTCCTTTTAGGCTTCACAAGGAAGGTTTAAGAACACACCTGCTTAGTGGATAGACCAATCTCTTTCAAATCATCAAGCTGTCAAAATAAATTATTAGACTGTTGCCACCTTAACTTACTCTAGTTATCATGAAAAATCGATTTAAAATGAAGACCACTCACATTCTTAAAGGGTTCTAGAGAATCTTCACGAAGTTCAATAATGTATATGGCCCATTTCTCTCCTATCCCCTGTTGTGAATGCATTAATTAGTTACTTGTTTAAAACAATGTGTAACAATGGTAATTGAAATTAAGAGCACTCGTCACCTTCAATTTCTTGAGTTCTTCCCTGTCTACGATAAAAGAAAGAAAACATCAAAAGTTAGTTGAAATGGAAATCAGTCGAGTCTAGTTAGTATATAATCATCTCATTAGTTATCAAACCAGGAAACAGAAGTCAGTAACCATAACTTCTATAAGTAATAGAAGTAATTGATCCGGGTGATAATGATTCTAGAATCCACTTACTTCTTAGCAGTATTCAAGAACCTTAGATATTCTTTAACAATTGAGTTCTGCAGCAACAGAATAAACTTGATGTTAAGTGTGACAAGTAAAGAAGTAGAATTGTAGATATGAAAAACATGTGAAGAAGGAAATTAGGGTTTAACCTTTACTCCTGAATTATACATGTTGAATATGTCCCATGGACTGCAAAAGCTTGCAGCTTCTTGTGCATCATTTGATTTGGAACCTCTGATCGCGGCTTTGTCGATTCGACCTTAAGATCAATCCTTGGAAACCGGTCAAGAATAATAAATTCCAAGATTGCAGTATAGGTTGCAACCTCGGGTCGTCTCACTTAATCGGAACCTAATGAAATGGACC
>JAOSBK010000006.1:40253633-40305628 GCA_027568895.1 Erythroxylum shatona | reverse complement strand
TTTTTATATATTTCTATATAAATAAAATAAATAAATAAATTTTAAATATAAAATTTTATATTTTATTATTAAATATAAATAATTTATTATTAATAATATGAAAATATTATTATTAATTATTTAATAAAATTTATTATATTAAATATTACTATATTCTATTTGATATATTAATATTATGATTTGGTCAGAGTTGATATTAAGAAGAATTATTGAGGGTATATTAGGTAGTATGTATTTATTATGTTACGTTCCATCCTAAACCCCCCAAATCGGAGGTTTCTTATTTTCACTGTTTAGGATGGAATGGAACGTAACATGAAACCCTCCGCTTCCATCCCACTCCATTCCATTCCATTATGAAACCTTCAAACAAACGATGGAAGTATGTTACGTTCCATTCCATTCTATTATTAACCCTCAAAACAAACAGGGCCTTAGGATTGAGTGGAGGTTGGTTTAGTGCGTGATACAGTGAGAGTGTTTGAATGTTGGTGGTAGTTGGTTCATACTGAGAAATGTTAATAAGAATGAGAATGAATATTATCATTATAATTATGATGATTAGTTAAGAGAACAGAATGATTATCATTACCAATGACAGCGGTTGATTTGTGAAAAATATTCAGAAAAAATTTATTATATTAATTAATTAATTAATTATATTGTAATTAATTAATTTCAATATGTTGATTAATTAAAATATTGTAATTAATTGTAATTAATTATATTGTAGCTAATTAACTAATTAAATTTTAATTAATTAATAATAACAATATTTTCATTAATTATATTGTAATGCATTATTTTAATCAATTAATTACAATATTTTAATTAATTAATGAATTATATTATATTTAATTATATTGTATTTATTTAATTGTTAATAATATTTTAATTAATAATATTGTAATTAATTAATTAATTATAATATTTTAATTAATAAATAATTATATTTTAATTACTTATATTGTAACTAAATAATTAATTATATTTTAATTAATTAATTAATTATATTTTATTTGATTAATTACAATATTTTAATTAATGAATAATTATATTTTAATTAATTATATTGTAACTAATTAATTAATAATAATAATATTTTAATTTATTATTTTAATTAATTAATTACAATATTTTAATTAATGAATGAATTTTAATTTAATTAATTATATTGTAGTTAATTAATTGTAATCGTAATATTTTAATTGTAATATTTTAATTAGTTATATTTTAATTAATTGTAACAAACACACCCTTAAATAATAATGATACCCATTCCTCTAAATTAGGAGAGGAATGTGGTATTACCCAAAAATAGACAATCAAAATAATGACCCTATAATTATAGTCCTTTACTAAATTTAATCTGTCCTTTTATGTCAATTTCTTTTTTATTTCATACGTACCAGACAATCACACTTTTATCCTTTCTTTAATGAAAAATTTGGCGAAGTAGAAGTTGATACGTGAAATATTATTCTAATTAAGCTCCAATGCATAATTTTTATCAGTTATCACCAAAACGTTTCTATTGACCAGCTTTTTAAAAATAAGCTAATTTAATTCAATCAGTCTAACTCAATTCATATTTAATAATTATTTGACATAATTAAATAACTAAAAATCTTCAATGAGCTAAAATATGACTTGTCAGCCATTTACCAACAGGCCATACTGTTTGACATTTGATGCCAATATAATAAAAAATGAGAATAAATATTATAATTATAATTATGATGATTGGTTAAGAGAAAATAGTGATTATCATTATCATCTACAGTGTTTGGTTTGTGAAAAATATCGAGAAATAAAAATTTATTATATTAATTAATTTCAATATGTTGATTAATTAAAATATTGTAATTAATTTTAATTAATTATATTGTAGCTAATTAATTAATTATATTTTAATTAATTAATTACAATATTTTAATTAATGAATAATTATATTTTAATTACTTATATTGTAACTAATTAATAAATAATAATTATATTTTAATTAATTATATTATAATTTATTATTTTAATTAATTAATTACAATATTTTAACTAATGAATGAATTTTAATTTAATTAATTATATTGTAGTTAATTAATTATTAATAATATTTTAATTAATTATATTATAATTAATTAATTAATTGTAATATTTTAATTAGTTATATTTTAATTAACTGTAACAATCACACCCTTAAATAACAATGATACTCATTCCTCTAGATTAGGAGAGGAATATGGTATTACCTAAAAATGAGTAATCAAAATAATAACTTTATAATTATAGTCCTTTATCAAACTCAATCTTTCATTCTATATTTATTCCTTTTTTTTATACCTACTATACAAGCACACCCTTATCCTTTCTTTAATGAAGAATTTGGTGAAGGAGAAGTTGATACGTCAAATATTATTCTAATTAAGCTCCAATACATAATTTTCATCAGTTGCCACCAAAACGTTTCTATTGACCAGCTTTTTAAAATTAAATAAGCTGATTTAATTCAATCAGTCTAACTCAGTTCATATTTAATAATTATTTGACATAATTAAATAACTAAAAGTCTTCAATCAGCTAAAATATGACTTGTCAGCCATTTATAAACGGGCCATATTGTTATAAAACAGAATGGAATATACTCACAACAACTATTCACTTTTGATATGCTAAATTTTTTTTTCCAATTATTCTATTCTAATTTTATTCGATTACATATACTCACAACAACTATTCACTTTTGATATGCTAATTTTTTTATCCAATTATTCTATTCTAATTTTATTCTATTACATCTTATTCGAATGATTATGTGAGGATTCACGTAAATATATAAAAAAAAGTTAATAAAATATAATAAAATCAAGACAAATCTTATCTCACTTTTAGATGGTTGCCATGTGTCTCATCAATAAGAGAAAAACATGAAAAAAGCATCATTGCATGCGTCATTTAAAAGAAAAGACAATTGAAAAGGAAACAGGTCTGTACACGATATACTACCACATGAATCACAATTTTGTTGGAACTAAGACATGATTATTGGAATTAACTTGTTAGTTGAATATCAAATTAGAAACATGTATCACAGTACCAGTTCTAGAAGAAGAGAGAAAATGAAATTTCTCTTCACCTGGTGTCACATAAATTGAACACATGTCAATCGTTAGCCCTTCCATGTATAACTGCAAAGACTTTGGCTTTGACTTTAGCATTGTTTTTAATCTATGAACGTGTGTCATCCACTTGATCGTTGATCTTAATTTGCGATTTTTATAGGGTCAATACGGATCTTTAAATAAGCTTTGAATGCGTATGCATATATGGCTCCTGTGTAATGATTTGGCTCGACGGTTAGCTATGTACATACATAAATAAGAGCAGATTAGAGCTACTTCAAGCTTAGCCCACCTAATCTCCTAGGTTTGTTACTAAGTTCTAAATGTCAAAGGTTGAAACTCAACGTAGTTTCTGATATAACGAGACATTATTATAATGTTGACTAATAATAAAGGGCATTTGAAAGTGACTAAGATATTTCCCCCTCTACCGTTTTTCAACTCATTAAAGTTGTATTATATACTTTAGATTATGTGATTAATAGGAGGGTTGATAGCTTTTAACATAAAAGGTCTCATATGAAATATAAATTTCTCTATTAAAAATAGAGTAAATAGTGACATTTTTTATTAGAATTACTATCATTTATTTAAAATTTATTTAGACGCCACAACATTATGATTCACTTTATCTTGTTCTTATTATGCTTAGAAAATTATCAATAAATTTATATTATTGTTACTCAATATATTTATTGATTTTAGCTACGTACTATTACAAAAAAAGAATTCAATCAACCTAAAACTAGTCTTCATCTAATAGTTTATATATTTTTATTTGACAGAAATGTTGAATTTGTATATAGGTTAGAGTTGGGTGGGATTTGATAAATGGGAAGCTTACATCCCATATTATTGGTAAGAAATCAAAATGATAAATTGGTACTAACCCAAGTTCAAAGTGGGTGACAAGTTTATATTGATTATAGAAAATTAAATGAAGTAACTCAAAAGAATCATTTTCCTTTACCATTTATTGATTAGAAGTTTGAAAAGCTAAATGATCGAGCTTACTACTATTTTCTAGATAGTTTTTTTAGGATACTTTCAAATTGCAATCATTATGAAAGATCAATAAAAAATAATTTTCACATGCTCATTCAGAACTTTCATATATCAATGAATGTCATTTAGAGCTTGCAATACATCAACTATTTTTCAAAGGTATATGGTAATTTCTTGACATTTGTGTTGAAAATATTATTGAAGTTTCCATAGATGATTTTACCATACACAGAGAAATTCATTCGATAATTGTTTCTATAATCTGACACTTGTGTTGCAAAGATATATATGTAGAAACAAACCTTATTTTAAATTTTGAAAAATGTCATTTTGTGATAGAATAAGGTATTGTTTTGGGACATATTGTTCAGTTAGAGGCTTGTAAATGGATAAATCTAAAATCATTATTATCTAATCCCTTCTTTACCCCATTAATGCTTGGGAAGTTTGTTCTTTTCTTGATTATTTAGGTTTTTTAATAACATTCAATTGTTGGATTGAAGTCTTCCATTCGGGATAATCTGCGATGAAAAACGAGTTAGGAAAGCACCACACATTATATAATATGCATCAATGACACCTTAAATGATGCCCAAAAAATTATTTGATTGTTGAAAAAGAGCCCATAGTTGTTTTCTTTTCTTTAGAAAATGCTTGTTTTTATTTATTGGGTATTAAGGCAGCTGTTTATTTTGATCGTGTAGCCTTTAGTTTTTTATAAAAAAGAAGGATGCAAAATTGAGGCTGATGAGGTGAGTACTTTTGTTGAGTGAATTTGATTTGGAGATAAAAAATAAGAGTGGAGTAGAAAATAGAGTTACTGACCATTTGAGTCGTGTAGTTCATTTAGAGAGTGAAAACAATTTACAAGAAGAAATTATTGATGAACAATTCATTGTTGCAAGGCTAAGGTTTCATAGTATATGAATGTAGTTAATTATTTGTAAACTAACCACTTATTTGTTGGTTTTTCTAAAGCTCGAAGAGACAAACTCAAAAGTGATGAGAAATATTACATATTGGATGATACATGTTTTTGGAAACATTGCGCAATTTAAGTAATAAGAATGTATGTACCTAAAACTAAAATTTCTTCCATTCTTACCTTTGGTTGTTCGTACACATATGGAGGACATTTTGAAGCTACGAGAGTAACTATGAAAGTGTTAGATTATGATTTCTTTTGGCCTTCTTTATTTTGAGATGTATATTCCTTTTGCAATATTTATGAACATTGCCAAAAAACTGGTATTGATTTGCAACAGAATGAGATACACCAAACTTTAATTTTAGTTTGTGAAATGTTTGATGCATGGGATACTAATTTTATAGAATTATTTCCTATTTCTTTTAGGAACATTTGCATTTTATTAACTGTTGACTATGGTTTGAAGTGGGTGGAAGCAAAGGCCAACTAAACTAATATGTGAAGAAAAAAATTATGCTTATAAGTATGTTCATGCTCAGACCTAGAAAGAATTGAATATTTGAGAATAATTTGATGCTTTAGTGGATCGAGTGGGATAGCATAACTATGTGAATGTGAGACTGCCTACTTTTTTTGAACTGACATATAAATTTTACATCACTTTTCAATTTAATGATGCTTTTGAACTTAACATGTTAATTAAGGGGATTCTTGAATTCAGAATGATGAGAATGTGTAACATCCTGTGTAACACCCCACTCCCGCTTGACCCGAACCCGATATCGATGGTGATATCCGAGTCTGTGCCCTGCGAAGGTGGCGTGTTACATCACTTAGTAAAAAAAAACTCAGTATAAATTTTTTTTTCAAGCGTACGTGACGATCAATAATTGCACATTTGGACCCACTTTTATTCAGGCACCTTTTTATTTACCAGAGTTGCCAAATTTTTGTTTTCAAAAACCAAAATTTCAATTTGCACATTCCAAAAACAAAACACATTAAAACCTTGTATGTATATGCATGAACATATCAAGGCAGAATTCTATGCACTCATAAACTATTCCAAATTACTATTTTACCCTTCCCATCGGTGATGGGATGTTACATCCTGTCTCCATATTAAGGGTTAGAACCCAAATTTCAAATGGAGAGAATAACAATGTGAGAGTTAGGAAAAAAATTTGCATTTCATACCCAGCAGCATGTCAGCATACATGTATGTGAATTTGAATCTTTGCACATACAAAACTAAGTGTACATGCATTCATTGACAACTTCCGGGTATGATTGTTTTAAATGTGATTTTATTGAAAATGAGAAGTAGAGGGAGTTGAAAGAGTGATCTTGGTATAAGTTGTGATAAGGAAAGATTTGGAAACAAAAGTGGTGGTTGATTTGGAAAATGTTCACTGAGTGTGCTTCGGTCTATTAGCCATAACTTTTTCTCAAGTTATCCAAATGAGAATATTCTTTGTTTGGATTAAACTAGAAACATATGGCTACATTTCTTATGAAGATATCAATTTTCAATTCTGTCTCTAAGAGTCTTAAAATTTGTCATGAAGTGAGAACTGAGTGTAGTACTTTGGTGGATGAATGTAAAATTCATCTTTAGACTTTAAGGAAAAATTTGGGATTGATCTAGATAGATTTTGGCAAAGTTTCCTTCATGAAAGTTGTAGCTATTGAAGTCATCTTTTAAACCATCCAAAGAACACCTAAATCTGATATCTGTAGAGAAAGTTATGCTAATTGAAAAACATCTTCTGTGTTACTCTTCATAAACTTCTTCTGGGTTACTGTTCATCTTGTATCTTCTATTCCATTTTTGATCCTTCAGAAGATGGAATTTGTCTTCGAGGTCTCCATGAAAGTTGTAGCTCTTGAAGTCGTATTTCAAAATATCCAAAGAACACCTAAATCTAATATCTATAGAGAAAGTTATGCTAATTGTAAAACATCTTTTGTGTTATTGTTCATAAACTTCTTCTGGGTTACTGTTCATCTTGTATATTCTGTTCCATTTTTTATCCTTCAGAAGATAGAATTTGTTTTCAAGATCTTCATGAAGTTGTATCTCTTGAATTTCCCTTTCAAACCATCTAAAGAACACCTAAATTCAATATCTGTAAAGAAATTTATGACAATTGTAAAATATCTTCAGTGTTACTATTCATAAACTTTTTATGGGTTACTGTTCATCTTGTATTTTCTATTCCATTTTTTATCCTTCGAAAGATAGAATTTGTCTTTGAAGTCTTCATAAAAGTTATAGCTCTTGAAGTACTATTTCAAACCATCTAAAGAACACCTAAATCCGATATCTATAGAGAAAGTTATGCTAATTGTAAAACATCTTCTGTGTTACTATTCATAAACTTCTTCTGGGTTACTGTTCATCTTGTATCTTCTATTCCATTTTTGATCATTCAAAAGATGGAATTTGTCTTTGAGGTCTTCATAAAAGTTGTAGCCCTTGAAGTCCTCTTTCAAACCATCTAAAGAACACATAAATCTGATATCTGTAGAGAAAGTTATGACAATTGTAAAACATCTTTTATGTTATTGTTCATAAACTTCTTCTGGGTTATTGTTCATCTTGTATCTTCTGTTCCATTTTTGATCATTCAAAAGATGAAATTTGTCTTCGAGATCTTGATGAAAGTTGTATATTTTGAAGTCCTCTTTCAAACCATCTAAAGAACACCTAAATCTGATATATGTAGAGAAAGTTATGCCAATTGTAAAACATCTTTTGTGTTATTGTTCATAAACTTCCTCTGGGTTACTGTTCATCTTGTATCTTCTGTTCCATTTTTGATCCTTCAAAAGATGGAATTTGTCTTCGAGGTCTTCATGAAAGTTGTAGCTCTTAAAGTCCTCTTTCAAACCATCTAAAGAACAACTAAGGGGGCGCTTGGATCACAGAAGATAATGAGAATGGGAATGGGAATGAATATAGGGAGGAATAAGAATGGATATAATCATTATAATTATGATGGTTGGTTAAAATAAAGGAATAATTATCATTATCTTTGATAGTGGTTGGTTTGTTAAAATTCTTGAGAAATAAAAATTTGTTAAAATTTTGTTTTATATCAAATTTTAAATATAATCTAATTAATTATATTTTATACACCCTATTTATAATGACAGAATGATCAAAATCAAGTATATTTTGGTATTTTTTTTTCACAATTTCAAAAATTGTAGATTTTTTTTAAAAATTCTGTTTGTATTTGTTACCTTTAAATTAATATTATTTGGTAAGTCTGTAATTTATTATGATTGTTTAAATTACTATAAGAAACTGTAAATTTAATAATAATAATCACTTACCCCTAAGTCCATTCGCCCTCGATGCATTCATAAAGCACTTGTACCAGGAGAATAAATCAATGATTCACATTCCTCTGAATTAGCAGGGGAATGGAGGATTGCCAAAAATTGAGTAATGAAAATGTTACCCCTTCAATGATAGTTTGATGCCAAACGCAAGGTTTCATTCCATTCCCATACATTTTTCTCCATTACCCCTAAACAGGCATCCCCTTAGTCTTAAAGAGAGAATTTGAGGTTGCTCAATAAGGGAAAAAGAAAGAAGAAGGGAGGAGCTTTCTTTAGAGCTATTAATCTCATAAATTGGTGAAGATTCAAGGTAAGTTTGATTTTTATACTTGGGTATATGGAAGGGGCTTTGGTTCATGAAGTTTAGGAAATACATGGGTTTAAGCAATCTATAGTCAATTTTAGTGAATGTGCTTTATGGGTTCTTAATTTGAATCCCTATTAAATGGAAATTTTATCATTTATGAAGGAAATCAAAGAGGGGATCAAGAGAGGCAAGCGGAGCAAGGGGAAAGACACCCTTAAGCCAATTTCTAAGCAAAGATTTCTAGGTGGATTTTATGTTTATAATTGGATAATAAGCCATTATGTTTTCTTTTTAGTCAAGAAAATAAAATGATTTTTTATTGCTGTATAATTGTGGCATATGTTGCTTTTGAATGATTTGAGAAATTGCAATATGCTTAATATTTTAAGTTGGTTGATTAATTGTGAAAAGATGATGGAAATGCATATGAAATATTTCATGTTCATGAAAGACATGTTTTGAAAATGTGTCATTTGGGCAAACATGTTTACAAGTTATGAAATGCATGTTATGTGGGTTTGGTTAGGTCCCTTAAGTATGTCAAGTGCACTTTGATAAAAAACTTCTCCCTCCTGTCCGCTAGTGACATGGAGCTCCTTTATGGACTCCCATAAGTTCACGGCTACGTAAAACCATTTTGTGAGATTGCGATAATACGTTCTGCTCATAGCTACACAGGACCCTTATGGGAAATATGTAGTATGTTATGTTTTGGACCTACCCAAACCATTTTAATGTGTTTATGTGTTCATGGTATGTTGACAAGATTGATGCATATATGATTTGTTATTGTGAATTTGGTTGAAAATTTAAAAATCATGTGTTTTATGATTCAATAAGAATTTTTCTATGTCAATGAACATTTTAAATGATTTTGCTTGTTATTCGTTATAAACTCGTTACCCACGAGCTTTAAACTCACCCCCATTCCTTCCCATCTCCAGGGGACGAGCAAGAGATCGAGTAAAAGATAATCGAGACATCACTCCAAAATTTGCATCTTTTTGTGTTTTAAGCTAGATTTGTAACCACAATGCTTTAGCTGTATTTTGAGCAAATTACTGTTCATGTATCTTTTTGTATTTTGGCATTTTGAGATATTGATGTATTGTGACTGAAAATGCCCACTAAAGCCTTGTAAAAACTCTTATATTGATTTTAATGAAGCATGTTTGTGTTTTGCCGATGATATGTCAAATTTGTTCATTGTATTTTTCAAGTTTTCCATAAGGGTGAGAATTTGTGTTATGGCTTTGAGGGGAATATTGTATTGATCTAGGCTAAATTGGATGAAATTGTCTTCTTGGAATTTGTAGATTATTTGTCCAGCTTTCCAATGATATATAGTATGAAGTTTTTGGACATTAGAGTTGAGAGACATAATTATTAGAAGTTTGTGATGTTGTATAGGATGGGCTTTCAGGACAGCTACATTATTTTGAAATTTTGACTCTTATAGAGGCAGAAATTATTTTTAAGTTCTTCATGGAAGTTGTAGATCTAGAAGTCTTTTTTAAAAATGTCTAAGAATGAGCTTAATCCAATATTTGTAGTGAAAGTTATGCCCTTTTTACCAAAATAGGTCGGAGGAAGAAAGGAGAGAAGAGAAAAGTCGCGATCGCGATTCGGACGCGCCGAAGTCGCGTTGCGATTGTGACTCTACAGCTTTTTCCCCTAACCTGAACACCTCTCACTCTTTTAGCCATAACTTTTTTGTCCAACCTCCAAATGACCTTATTTTTGAAGCATTGGATTCCTAACACATTTTTCTATCTCTCCACAAAAATTTATAGCTTTTGGTATTAATACGAAAAGATTGATTGAATCAAAGTAAGGGTATCAATTGGAAAAGCATGAACTGAATATTTTACTGAACATGCTTCAGTATTCGAGGATATCTTGATCTGTAGAGCTCCAAATGAGATTATTCTTGTTTCTAAATAAACTAGAGACTGAAGGGATTGAATTTTAATTCAGACTCTAAGACTTTCAATTTTTGGAAGGAACTTGAGTATAATGAATTGTTTCAGTCACATAACAGTCTGAAAGTGTGTGGGTTATAACTTTTAGATTTTTGCTCGAAATTGAATGATTTTGGTGTCATTAGACACTTAATACAATGGGAAACAAATGTTTTGAAGAATTCTAATTGAAATTCCTTTTTGAGGTTTCCCAAAATCTGTTCGGAAGTAGGTAAGATGAGTTCGTTTTTTAGATTTGATTGGTGTGGGCATGCCACCCTTGTGGGATGCTCATCCAGATGTCATGTAGGATGCCGGGCACGTGACTCATAAGGGTGAGGTCCCAAAAGATACACCGCTTCCGAGCAATTTTAAGCCTTTTAAGGAGCAGTGCCCAACAACTGATGAGGAGAAGGAACATATGGCAAGTGTCCCCCATGCATCTGCAGTTGTGAGCTTGATATATACTATGGTCTATATTAGGCCTGATATTGCTTATGCAATGAGAGCTATGAGTAAGTATATGTCCAATCCAGGTAAAGAAAATTGGGAAGCTATGAAATGACTATTGAGGTATTTGAAAGGTACTTCAAATATGGCACTTTGCTTTAGGAGGAAAGAAGTGAAACTTGAGGGGTTCGTTCATGCTAATCTCAGTGGGGATGCTGATACGAGCAAGAGTACTTCTGGGCATGTTTTCACCATTGGTGGTATAACGGTAAGCTGGATGTCTAGGCTACAGAAGTGTGTCTCTTTGTCAATGACCGAGTCTAAGTATGTGGCAATGTCAGAGGCAAGTAAGGAGATAGTTTGGCTCGAGAACTTCCTAAAGCAGATAGGTAAACAGCAGGAATGATGTGTTCTCATCATTGATAGTTATAATGCAATTCAATTAGCTAAGAATCTCATGTTTCATTCCCGAACCAAACACATAAATCCGAAGTTTGGTTGAAGATGGTGTGTCATGTTTGGAGAAGGTGTTGGGTGCTAAGAACCTAACGAATATGCTCATTAAAGGGGTGAGTGTGAACAAATTGAGGTTGTGTCGGCCCTCAATTAGCCTTCGATGATTGCATATAGAGGTGTTTGATGCATTAGATGCGAGTGTGTGATTGATGGTGATGAATAAGCATTTTTTTGGGATGTCTTCAAGTATTACAGTCTCCAGGTGGGAGGTTGCTATGCGTGGAGACTAAAAGAAAAGACGTGGTGGGGCCTAAGGCCTACTTTAATTAGTTTCCTTCTTCTTAGTGTATTGGCTAATGATAAAAACACCTAAAATGTTTTTCTAGGGTTAACGTGAGGCAACAAAGAGAGATTTATGTGTGCCTTGTAATTACCATCTATTTACTTTTGAAAATCTCTAGTGCATTGTTTTCGTGGTTTTTCTCCCAATTTTCAAGTTTCCACGTTAGACTTGGTGTTCATTGTTGTTGTTATTGTTTTCGTTTTCTTGTTTATTGTTGCGTTTATTATTGTTGTGCTTGGTGAAATTGGAATTGCCACGATCCTAACACAACCCACAACAACCTAGCTGCCCTATTGTTTCAAGCAGAGGAACTTGAGATCTAAAAGTTAAAAGGAGCTTGCCATTGTGCAAAGTGAGAGCATGCAAATCATCCCATAAGTCCATTTCAAGGATACTTAGATCTTTGTGATCACAAGTTTCTTATATCCCTTTAATCTGGAGCATAGTCAATAAAGGGATGATGTTGAGGTGGAGTGAACACAAGACATTTGATTATGTATAGCTCTCGAATGAGACGGAAACGTCCTCATCATTTTCACACATAATCCACTCCTGCCATCCGGGCATGTTTTCAAACCTCACAATTTGGAGGCACTAAAATGAATTCTTTATAGATGTACATCTACCACAACTTAGGACCTATAGATACAATTCTTGAAAAAATTGTAATTGGGACATTTTTCAAGTGCATTGTAGGTAGAAGGAGAATAATAAATTTTCCTTCAATTGTTGAAGAAATATATTATTAGCCATTTGTTTCAATTCTTTTAGCGCCTTCTTAGTGACAACGGAGGCATCAAAGAGAGGAAGAAGAGAAAATATATTATTTTCATAATTTATATTTTATTGACGTGAAAAATAAATTTAAGATATCATTTATGTGTCAAATATGATAGATGATATGGTACGTCACGTTGATAACGTTAACAAAAAGGCTAAAAAAATTAAATATTTGATTACTATTTTTGTAAAATTTAAAATTTTATATAGTTAACCTTTATTTATAGTTTTATAAGTGGTGGGGAAGAATATATTAAAAGATGATGTGGTGGGGAAGAATCTGGTGAGCATCTGCAAATATGAAACAGTCGTGATCCTCTGGAAGATCTGAATAATTTATTATATTTATGTATACATGTACTTTTGATTATATTCAAGTTCTTAATTACTTGAATGAAGAATTAAACATAAGATTGCATGGCAAGTAATGCTCACACCATCAACTCCTTGGATCTTGCTCTCTAAATGCCTATTCTTCATCGATCAATACATAGCTGTTGCTGTCCTCACTCCCCACATAATATATGTAAAGAAAAGAATGATCACTCGAAACACTTCTGAACCTGTAGTTAGGGTTTTTCTCCGACGGGACAGAAACCACCTGGGAGCAATTGGATTCGACGGCTGGATTAAGCACATTGCATTACGTTACGAGGCTGGAGCAGCCGGTCCCGAGGAAGATCAGAGCCAACCTATCACGGCATGATTATCAACGGTCGTTGTTGCGCTTCAGACAAAGTCTCTGATTTGGTGTGCTTGTCTCGATCTTGAAACCGGTGAAATGACCTCACGCACATGACCGATATTTGGGCGGCTGTGATTTAACCGACAAAATCACTGTACTTTTGCTTCTTTCTCGGTAAAAAGCTGAGCTCCGCAGTGTTGTTCCTATACCAAATCCAACTATATAATGATCCAATCTTTTTCTTTCTTGTGACTGATAACCAGTATATTGAAATGCCCTTTCGTTTCAAGTCGTCGAAGGCTCTGGGTAATAGTTGCAAGTTTGATGCTTTATTTCGGCGACATGCACCTGTGCTTGGGATCGAGTTCGGTTCCATTCAAGCAGAGGTTAGGCCTTCGTGTCATTTTTCTTTTCGCTCACTCATATTTTCAAAAACAATTAGCATTACTTTTGGGGCTCATGAGAATTGCAATCATAAGAATGACCACTTTAACAAGTATGGGCTAATGGGTTCTGAAGATGATGATTGTACAATAGCTAAAAATTCTAGATTGGGTTTTTGTAGCGAGGTAGAAGAATCGGATGAAGATGAGGAGGATGATAATAGGGAAGAAGTGGGAGAAGGTGGTTATGAAAGTTGTGGTGATAAAGATGATAATGAGTTTATGGTTTTCAGATCATCTGATGGGCTTAATCGACAAAGGGAAGAGGTTATGAGAAGTGAGGTTGGGGATGAGGATTTTCGACACCCTTTGGTGAGAGAAATTTGTAGGTTGATTGAACTTAGGTTTGCTTGGAACCCTAAGCTCGAAGGGGAGTTGAGGCATTTACTCAGAAGTCTGAAGCCACGACAAGTTTGTGCTGTTTTGCAGTCTCAAGCTGATGAAAGAGTTGCTTTACAATTCTTCTATTGGGCTGACCGGCAATGGCGCTACCGGCACGACCCAACTGTATATTATGCAATGCTTGAGGTCCTCAGTAAAACTAAGCTCTGTCAGGGTGCTAGGAGGGTGCTCCGCCTCATGACTCGCAGGGGAATCTATCGTTGTCCGGAAGCTTATTGTCATGTAATGTTGGCATATAGTCGGGCGGGTAAGTTGAGGAGTGCAATGCAGATGTTGACTTTGATGCATAAAGCAGGTGTTGAACCAAATTTGTTCACATGTAATACTGCTATTCATGTTTTACTGATGGCAAATAGGTTGGAAAAGGCATTGAGGTTTGTAGAAAGAATGCAACTTGTTGGAATTGCACCAAATGTGATAACTTATAATTGTTTAATCAAGGGATACTGCAATGTTCATCGAATTGAAGATGCCATTGAGCTAATTGATCAAATGCCATTCAAAGGATGCTCCCCTGATAAAGTTAGTTATCACACTGTTATCGGTTTTCTTACTAAGGACAAACGGATCAAACAGATAAGAGAGTTAATGAAGAAGATGAGGGAGGGAAGTGGGTTATTACCAGATCATGTTACTTACAATACTGTGATTCATATGCTTTGTAAGCATCGCCATGCAGATGAAGCGCTTGAGTTTATAAAGGAAGCAGACGAAATAGGATTTTGTGTTGACAAGGTTGAGTACAGTGCAATTGTTGACTCTTTTTGTAAGATGGGCAAGATGGACAGGGCAAAAGAAATTGTGAATGCGATGTTCAAAAAGGGTTGTATACCTGATGTGGTGACGTACACTTCTGTTGTCAATGGACTTTGTCAGGTTGGGAACGTAGAGCAAGCTAAGAAGATGCTTCAACAAATGCATAAGCATGGTTGCAAGCCAAATGCTGTGACATATACAGCCCTGTTAAATGGGCTTTGTCGAAATGGGAAGTCATTAGAGGCTAGGGAGATGATGAATATGAGTGAGGAAGATTGGTGGGCTCCAAATGCTATCACGTATAGTGTTGTGATGCATGGGCTGCAGCGAGAGGGAAAATTATTGGATGCATGTGATGTCGTCAGGGAGATGGTTAGAAAGGGTTTCTTCCCAACTCCAGTTGAAATTAATTTATTAATCAAGTCACTCTGCCTCCAGGGGAAAATGAACGAGGCAAAACTGTTCATGGAAGAGTGTCTGAACAAGGGATGTGCTGTCAATGTTGTAAACTTTACTACCTTGATTCATGGCTTTTGCAGGAAGGATGATGTAGAAGCAGCTTTGTCATTATTTGATGACATGTATCTAATAAATAAACATCCTGATACCATCACTTATACAGCTATAGTTGATGCACTGGCAAGGAACGGTAGAATACAGGAAGCTACTGAGTTCACAAAAAAAATGCTTACTAAGGGCCTGAATCCTACACCTGTGACATATAGAACAGTGATTCATCATTATTGCCAAATGGGCAAAGTGGATGATTTGTTGATGTTGTTAGATAAAATGTTGTCACGGCAGAAGTGCAGGACGGTATATAATCAAGTGATTGAGAAGCTCTGTAGTTTTGGAAACACGGAAGCAGCTGATAAACTCCTTAGTAAGATTTTGAGAACAGCCTCAAGAATTGATGCCAAAACATGCCATGTGCTGATGGAGAGTTACATGAGGAAAGGGAATCCTTTTTCTGCTTATAAAGTGGCTAGTCGGATGTTTAATCGAAATCTGATTCCTGATTTGAAGTTGTGTGAGAAGGTGAGCAAGAAACTGTTGTTGGAAGGAAAATCAGCAGAGGCAGATAACCTGATTCTAAGGTTTGTTGAGCGTGGTAATGTTTTACCTCAATGTCAGCAGCATCTGCAAAGCTAATGCATTCTTTGCATATGATTGATGCACTCTTAGTTTTGAGAACTTCGTTGGATTTCAACTCAGTAAGACTTTTTTCCATTTTAATACATATGTGTTTCATGATTCTTTTTTTCCATTTTGCACTGTCTTTTTGGATATTTCATTGAGTTATAGGTTAGGTCACTGATGTGACACTTAAGCAGGTAACACTGTTTAATTACGTTTGTAAATTATTTAAACAGTTACTTGATATGAACAGATGGGATCTTTTGGTTTTAGGTTAAAAAGTACACCATAACAATATCCATATGCCCAGGCAGTTTTTCCAAGCTTTGGTGATGTGATCTTATAGTGATGTTCATAACACCAGAAAATAGTTTCAATGGTAACTGTACCACTTTCACTGCCGTGTGGAAAGCGGAAATGTATCTAGGTGTATAAGATAGAAACTTTGTGTGATGGTGCAGGGAAAAAGAAGATTATTATAGAAATAGATAGATCCATGTTGGTTTATTCTGTGCAGTTCTTTGTACAAATCAAGCACTTTTTTAAAGCTTTCTTAAATCTGTTGACTCATGTAGGGAGTGGAGTTTCTATGTGAATGAAACAAGAGGGTATAGAAAATATCAGAAGAACACCCACTTTATTTCTCTAATTATATGTAATTTATACATGAGTATAATCTATTCTAATACTACTAAACTATTGGATTTTTAGTATATACTGACTTATAATATCTATAGTATATATTATCTTATTTACTAGAAGATAAACTTATCTCCTAGAAGATAATCTCCTAAGCTAACTAAACTTACCTAAGATAATTATCCAACACTCCCTCTCAAGTTGAGGAATAGATATTTATCATTCCCAACTTGCTTAGAATTGTCTCGAATCTAGGCGTAGGCATGATATTTGTGAAGATATTGACTTCTTGTGCTTCAGTAGGGACATAGCATAGAACAATGCTCCCTTTTTCTATTTCACATTTGATAAAGCTCCTGTCAATCCTAACATGTTTTGTTCGATCATGTTGAACAGGATTCTTCACTATACTGATGGCTGATTTACTATCACTAACAACTTTGATGGGAGAGGAAATGGTGATCTATAGGTCCTACATCAACCTCTCTAGCCAAATAACTTCACAAATTCCTTGTGCCCTTAAACTCTTATTTCTGCACTGCTTCTTGCTACTACGGACTGCTTCTTGCTTCTCCATGTGACAAGATTCTCCCATAGTTTAGTACAATAACCTGATGTTGACCTACTGTCTTCAATACAACCAGCCCAATTTGCATCCGTGAACCCTTCTATGCTTTTTTTCTCATTTTTCCAAAACATTAATCCTCTACCTGGACTACGTTTGAGATATTTCAGATTATGGTGATTGCCTCTAAATGTCTTTGAGTTGGAGAGTGCATAAATTGGCTAACAATACTCACAGAATAGGCAATATTTGGTCTAGTTAGTGACAAATAGATAAGTTTTCCTACTAACCTTTGGTATCTTCCTTTGTCAACAGGAGGATCTTCTTCATTTTTCTTGAATTTCCAGTCTCTCCAGTGGAGTTCCCGTAGATTTGCATCCCATCTTTCCTGTTTCCTCCAGTAAATCAAGAATGCATTTTCGTTGAGATATGAAAATACCTCCCTTACTTCTAGCGATCTCCATTCCAAGAAAGTGTCTTAATGCTCCAAGGTCTTTTACCCTAAATTCCAGCCTCAATTTTTGTTTAAGATCATTGATCTCACTACTGTCATCGACTGTGATTATAATATCGTCCACATACACAATCAATATGGATTTCTTTCCATTTTTTCCACAGTTCACAAATGTTGTGTGATCAGCTTGTCCCTGTTTGTATCCAAACCTACAAAAAGTGTCACTAAACCTCTTAAACCATGCTCGTGGAGACTGTTTGAGGCCGTATAAGGATTTTTGTCAGTTTGCAGTCTCTTCCCCTTCCTTCTTCGGTTTCAAAACCTGGTGGTATCCTCATATATATTTCCTCATCCAATGTACCATTTAGGAAGGCATTTTTAATGTCAAGCTGATGGAGTTCCCAATCTAAATTTGCAGCCAATGATAGAAAGACTCTAATCATGTTCAACTTCGCAACTGGAGCAAATGTCTCCTCATAATCTATTCCATAAGTTTGTGTAAAGCCTTGAGTCACTAATCTAGCCTTATACCTTTCAATCTCTCCATCTGTCCTATACTTCAAGGTGAACACCCACTTGCTACCAACTACCTTTTTCACTTCGGGTAGATCCACAATCTCCCATGTTTTATTATCAAGTAAAGTTTTCATTTCTTCAAGTACAGCTTCCTTCCACTTAGGTTCTTGGAATGGCATCATGTACATTTCTTGGAATTCTTACACTGTCAAGCTCAGTAGTGAAAGCTTTAAATTTTGAAGATAACTTTGAGTAAGTCAAATAATCTGAAATAGGATATTTAGTACATGATCTTACCCTCTTTTGCAATGCAATTGGCACATCCAATTCACTTACCATAGTCTCTCTAGAAGCAAGTTCCTGGTTCAATGATTGGCCTTGTTGAGGAGCTTTAGGCCTTCAAGAATACACTAAGGTTGGTTTTTAAGGAATTGGTTCTCCCACTGAATTGGATTGGGCAATTTCAAGTTCAATGGTAGGTGTTTGCGGGTTTTGTGGGAAGGTTTGTGAGATAAGAAGTCATATGCTTGAGTCCCTATAAATCTCTTCATTGGATGTCTCCCTCTGAAGAGAGGTATTGGTAAAGTATGGTTGTTTTTTGAAAAAAGTGACAGCATATGAAAGAAAGAATTTGTTTGTAGAAGGTGAGAAGCAATTATAACCCTTTGAGTGGGAGAGTACCCAACAAACACACATTTAATAGCTTGTGGGTCAAGTTTGCTTCTATTGGGTTGATTGTTGTGTACGAAAACAGTACGCCCAAAGACTTTAGGAGGAAGAGAATTAAGGAGCTTAATGTGAGGACATTGTTCTAGAAGAACACCTAATGGGGTTCGGAATTTAAGAGTTTTTGAAAGAAGACGATTTATCAAGTATGAGGCAGTTAGAATGGCTTCTCCCCAATAAGAATTTGGAACAAAGTTGGTAAACATCATAGATCAGGCTACCTTTAAAAGATGACGATTCTTTCTCTCTGCTATCCCATTCTGTTGTGGGAAATAAGCACAAGAGCTCTGGTGAATGATCCCATTCCCACTGAGATATTGAATAAAATTAGCTGAAAATTACTCTCCCACTGTCTATACGCACTACTTGAATAGAGGTCTGGAATACATTTTGGATGAGTTTGTGGAAATGTTTAAAGATATAATAGGCTTCAGATTTGTCTTTCATTAGATATACCCAACATACCCTTGTATGATCATCAATGAAACTGATAAACCATCAAGTACCGGCTAGACTTGTAACTCTAGTGGGACCCCAAATATCACTATGAATTAATTAAAAAGGTTTTGAGGGTATGTATGAGTGTATGGGATAAGTATTTTTGCTTTATTTTGCTGTGACACATTGCTCACAATATAAAGAAATATGATCTTTATTGATGAAAAGGTTTGGATATAAGATTTTCAAATATGGGAAATTGGGATGACCAAGGCATTGATGCCAAAACATAACATCAGAATTTGACATAACTGAAAGGGAAATCCTATGTAATGATTTGGATTCAGTAGGAGTACTCTTTCTTAAGAAGTAGTAACGTCCATCTTTCTCCTCAGCACTGCCAATCATCTTCCCCAAACACCAGTCCTAAAATTCACAATGAGATGGACAAAAACGTCAAAATACAGTCCATGTCCTTGGTTAATTAACTAACAGATAGTAGATTATAATTTAACTTAGGCACATAGAGAACAGTATTTAATGTCAGCTTTGGCAAGCAAACTTTCCCTTGACCAATAGCTGGTGACCCTTTTCCATTCGCGACCCAAACATTAATTTTCTGGTTACATCGCTCATATTTTTCAAATACATTCAAAGACCCAGTCATGTGTTCTGATGCACTTGTGTCCACAATATAGAGATTTTGACTTACGGACTTTTGATAATAATGATTGACATAGGTTACCTTTATGCATTAGTGTTGCAATAGAGGTTTGTTGGTCAAGTGAGTCTTTCTCAATTGTGATTTTTGTCTGATTCAAGAGTTCATGGAGTAATTCAATATGCTAGGGGAGCAGGTTTAGCCTGTGGATTTGCTGACATCAGATTCTGCTACATGTGCTGGTCCACGTTTTTGCTGAACTCTTTGATTTTTAGGTTTCCAATTTGGTGGTTTCCCATGTAATTTCTAGCAGGTCTCACGGGTGTGGTAGGGCTGGTCACAGTGGTCACAACACTGCTTGTCCTTGGTTTCTTGCTCTCGGGGTTAGTAAGTAGACTCCTTTCAAGAGTTTGTTACTAAAGCTGAGGCTTGAGAGGTTTGTTCAGAAGTGTGTGAGGTAAGCATGACTCCTACTCTCTTCCCTACACACCTCAACAAACATTTCTCGGATTGATGGCAATGGTTTTAAATCGAGTAACTTCCCTCGTACTTCATCAAGTCCAACATTAAGTCCCTACAAGAAATAAAAAGCTCTCCTTCTCCAATAATTTTTCATACTTCTCGGCATCAACACAACACTCCCAATTTACTGCATAAAATAGATCCATCTCCTACGATAATTCAATGAATAAGTTATAAGAGTCGGCAACGACATATTACCTTGTTGAGTATTTATGATTTTTGATCTGATTTCAAAGCACTAAGAAGTGCTTTCCCATTTAGAATATATTTCTTGCACAACCTCCCAGATTTCTCTTGCAGTCTTGCAGAATAGCTAGGTTCTTGCTATTTTTGGCTCCATTGAATTTATAAGCCAAGCCATGACAATAGAATTCTTAGCTTCCCAAACACTGCAAGTGACTGCTGTGTCTTGTGGTTGAGGAATTGCCCCTATTACATATCCAGCCTTGCCTCTTCCTTTGATTACGAGCATGATTGATTGGGACCATTCTCGAAAATTCGTTCCATTTAATCTATGTTGTGTGATTTGCAACGAAAGATTATCAATAGAAGGAGATGGAGTTTTGGCTGAAGATATTACGTAACTAGGTGTTTGGGATGAGGTTTGGGGCTCATCAAATGAACTAAAGGTTGGTTGAATACCAAAATCAGTAGCTCTGATACCATGAACCAAGAGGGTATAGAAAATATCAAAAGAAAACCCACTTTATTTCTCTGCTATATGTAATTTATACATGATTATAATCTATTCTAATACTACTAAACTACTGGAATTTTTAGTATATACTAACTTATCCTATCTATCATATATCTTATCTTATCTCCTAGAAGATAATCTCCTAAGCTAACTAAACTTATCTAAGATAATTATCCAACAAAATGAAAATGGGACAAACAAAGAAGAAACTTATATGATGTTATGAAGAAAGGAATACCATGATAGGTAAACCAAAAATCAAATACCTGGACACGACTCCAAAGCAAAGGAACAGCAGCTCTAGCATGATTCTGGATATATACATTAGTCCAAAGTGGCTGATTGGGAAAATCTAATAGAAGTGTATCTGTTTCGGATGACATATTGTAATTGTCAACTGTAAGGCTCCGAGGCACAGCATCATATAATGTACCAGCTGCACCTGCATTTTCTGGACAACCACGACTGCTTCCTCCTGCAACACCGCAATATCGCTTGCGTATTATCCTATACTCAGATATCTAACTAAGTACTAAAACTAGAAGAAAGATTTCAAGTGTGCGTCTTATATCGATGTCCAAGCAGTTCCAATATCTCAATAGCAACTATTTCAATAAATACCAACACACCACACAGGAAAAAAAAGGAGACAGAGAAGGAATATTTGTATAAAAATCCCATATAAATGCTACCTTTTATGTTTGACCCCCCTCAATTCAAGTTTTTTTAGTGAAACTCTCCTTGAGGGCAAAAATATAAAATGGTAATCTTCTTAAATATTCTAACAGAATGAAATGGTTATAATTAGGAGTCGTGGTTCCCAGAGAGATGGCAAAGTCAAATAAGCACATCTAAAATAAAATTAAACTAAAAATTAAAGGTATGATTCTTTCACAAGCAAAGCTTCATTATGAATTAATAAGACTAAGAGAGAAGATATAACTTTTGCATCAAGTCTACTATGTGATCGTCCGAAAGAAAGTAAAGACAATAAAAAAAACAGAATATGTAGCTTTAAATGTATCAAATGGTCAAGAAAACTGATAAAAGGTTCAAGATCTCAAGGATCTAAGACCCACGAGAAAAGTTTGGAAGTTGATAGACATACAACTGATAAGACTGCAGCTAAACATAAACAGAAGTTAGAAGAGAAAATGATCCTGAAAAGGGTGACCAATAAGGAAATGAAATTCGTTGAAACAATTAAAAACTTGCAGAAAGTTAGTTCATTCAGCGTACGGATGAAGTTGTATGAAGTGTCTAATGCTAACCCAGTTCTCCACCATTCACGTGACGGTAATCAAGCCTACTGCACAGTTACTAGAATAGAACTTTTCTAAAATGTCATAGCTGAGGTATTTAAGTTTTCCATTAATTTCCAAGTATACTGACTCAAGTGTTGTTCAGTACATTCCTAAACCCACAATCTTCCTTTCATACAAAAGTAGCTCCTTACAAAGAAGAAAGAAGAGTAAGAATGCAAAAGATTATGTACCATCCCACCAACCACAAAGACAAGAGGCCAAAAAGAAGAAATAGAAGACACACACACACATAGAGACAGAAAGAGAGAGGGAGGAAAAAAGGCCAAGTGCCATAACTTTTTCATCTACCACCTCATTAGGTAGAAGGCACATGCTTGCTCAACTACAAATATAAAATAACATGTTATAATTTCACAAGGTACAAACTTGGCAGCTTTTGTATTTTATGAATGAATAAGAATTTCCTTAGTTAGCCCTATGTTGGCTTTTATCAGGAAGGGAAGGATACAATTGAGGAGTTAAGAGAGAAACATGTTGTTCAATATGATCACTCAATACATATTGGGGATGTGCCTATCAGTAATGTCTATAAAGATAGAAAAAATTCTCACCATGAACAAAAATTTCAGGTTCATTATGCCTACTGAAAACGTTAACCGAAACTCGCCCACCACCACCACCACCGAAACCATCACCTCCACAAGCACTTATGTTGCCATTTCCTGTCCTGCTCTTCACAAAGAGAAAGTACAAAGACATTAGAATACTAATAAGAGCATATTCTTACTGAGAGACTTAAAATACCATTTTTACAGAAAACATAGATGTTTAAGAGACTAATCTCCACAACATACACAAGATGGGTAAAAAGGAAAGAACCAAATGAGGATCACTACTGTGGGACCCTGTCAAGTTTTGATTTTCTGCTTACTCACAGATAAAACTACTAAATTTCTGGTAAATACACCCTAGGCTTCTCCAATAATTTATTATAAGGTTTCTTTTCTTTAGTATGTACATAGAATGTCTTCCAATAAATAAGAATGATCAAAGTGACCTCAAATATAACCAGCCAACAGCTCCAAATTAGCTAAAATAACCCAAGGCTTGACAATTGCTGACTCTCGAAATCTCAGAGCTAAAATTTTCTTAATATGACAATCTTAACTTACAAGGCTTCAACCATATAAACAAGTAACAGTGCAAGACAAAGATAGTCCCAATTACAAGGTTCAACCCAACTGATTTCACATTCAGGGCACTACTTGTAAGTTCTTATTGATCATGCAAAATGCAGTAATAGGTGAAAGGTATAATTTTTTGAAAGAAGTGGACTAAAATTCCCATGCAAGTGAGTCGGTGGATAGCTTAAAGGTGCAATTCTCTCCAAGAACCTTAGCAATTATAGAGTAACATCTTCTTATGGGAATAAAATCTTATTTGGATGCTTGATAAGTTAAGAGAAAGCAGAAAGGGTATAAGTTATGAGCACACACAACATTTTCTCCACCCAAAAGAATTTTTAAAAAAAGAAAAGAGAATTATCTGCATGACAAACAAAAAAAGGTGAAAAATATGTTAGAGATGAATATGTTAGGAAACATAACATTTTTTGTCAATTAATAATGTCTTAAGCATCAGCTATGCGCAGCCTTCCAGCAGCTTTCTTATTAAAACAATTAAGTCCAGGATCAACTTCTGGTCACATCAATGCTGCCTCTACCCGCTAGTCCTGATTTAGATATTGTAATTAAGAGAATTTAAAAATACTTATAATAGAATATTAGCTTCGCATAGACTAATAATCCACAATGTCCTGTATGGACGCTTAACTTTCAGTAACCATAAAAAGGGAAAAGAATGGAATCATCCTTCTCTAAATTCCAGGGAAAAAAAAGTAGCAGTTGATGTAACATTCCTTAACATCCACTAAATCTTGCATTTAATGATATTTCCACAATATGTCAACTAAGCTAAGCCAAACACTTCCACTAATTAAACAATTACACTTTCTTTCTCGAATCTGTATACAGTAAACCTCAAATTCCCTTCACGAACAATATTAGCTGATTATAGATCCAAAAGAAAAAGATCATATAGAGAGAGCAAAGCGACAAAATACTTACATTTTGTAGGCGGTTATGTACACACTGCCACCAGAGCCACCACCTCCTTTGGTTCCTCCGTCCCCTCCATCAACCGAAATTCGCCCATCAACTTCCAAGTACTCCTTTATAACCAACCTCACCCTACCGCCTCCTCCACCTCCGTAATTCACCTCCCTACTTGTACTACCTCCTTTGCTCCCATAGCTCCATGGAGTTTGCAGAGACGACCACGAGTAAGCATCCCCTCCCCACACATCCTCCGGAAGCTTTCTCTGATCCACCAAACAACAAGCTCCTCTCCCTCCGTGTCCTCCGCCAGCTCCTTCTATGCCATGCGGCGTACCACTTGTCTGCTCCGGCGGCTCCCCTCCCAATCCCGTCGTATTCACAGCAGAACCGTTCCGGAAGCTCGCATTAGAAGCCTCAAGCTCGAATGTTCCGGTCACAATGGATGACAATACCGACAAAGTGAAATTGCCACCAATGTTGACAGTTATTTCACAACCTGCTATAGCGCATTGGAGCCTCACACTGGGATGGATGTAAAAATTTCCTATCCCTTCTATGTACACGTCGTGAGTGAGGTTTACATCTGACACTATCTGACACGTGGTATCGAGCGAGCCGATGCCTCCGAGATCATCTTCACAGGAAACCGAGGGTAAGTGTGGCGGCGGAGGCGGCGGAGACGGAGGGGAGTAATCCTGGTGAAAGAGGATGGAATCGGAATCGAGAAAATCGTCGGAGAATGAGAGGACGAGGTTAGGGCTTGTGGTGAGAATAGTTACAAAGAGAAGGAAGAGAGTGAAGGAGCAAAATCGAGCCATTTACTGGTGGTACAGGGGATTAAGCTCCAAATTCGTCAGTGGAAGCACGAAGATTGTAACCGCCATGCGAGAGATTCAACAGAAAATTGAGCGAATCTGCAACTCTTAAATGCCAAAATAGAAAAAGGAAAAATCTAGAACTGGTTTCTCAAAGAAGAAGAAGAAAATAGAAGGTGCTCCCCAGTATTTTTATGGAAACGGAATGACAGGTAATTGGACGAAAGGAAATAAAAGGTAAACGGGGGGAAATCCAATGAGGTCAAGACATGCTAAGCGCGGCTGTTTGTCTAGACTTCATTGGTTAGGGAAAATTCATATTTGTCCGACTTTCTCGTGCTCATCCAATGAGATTCTTGAGACGTTATCATTGTCTATGGAGTGGAGTATAGATGATTGTTGAGTTTTAGTGACCCCATGGAGAGATGATGTGAGGAGCGTTTAATGCACATCCATCCTAAATTAAGTGGAGTGACAGGATCATGCGGACCTAAGCATAAGCATCACACCAAATCCTGTTTCCAGCTTTCTCCAATTCGTAAGTTAAAAAATTCGTAAGTAAAAACTTCGCCCACGGAGGCACTGTTTCTCCCAACTCGTTTAGTATCTCGTGTACTCTTTCTCTTTATAAAAAAAAAAAACTTCGCCCATGCAATGGCAAATATGAATTTTGGAACAGCCGGACAAGCATACTAGAGAATTACAGCAAAATATAATTACTCGTTGATTGACACGTGAACGGGAATAGAGCTTGGTTAGGTCGGTCGTGCTAGGCCCGAACCTAATCATGACGACCCATGGACCAATCGGTCCACTTCTCAATGATTTATCTAAGTCCTATAGGCTATGACAGGCCCGGGCCCAGGTCCACATATCTACAGCCCATTCACAGGAGTTAGTCTCCCATGCAAACATAAAGATCTACGTAAAGACCTAAACCTAGCGTCTATGCCATATATAAGGTACTATTCTGCCATAATACAGGTACAACACTAGAACCCTAACTTTCTATACTTTACAGCAATCCAAAACTCTCACAAAAGACTAACTTGAGCGTCGGAGGGGCTTGCCGGACACCAACCCCCGGCGTGCCTTCATTATTTTGCAGGTGCTTTAGAGCTAATATCAACTAGTTTCATGGATCCAAGCAGCAACGTGCAGCCTCGTCAGAATCAGGCTGAACCACTTTCAAATTTAAAATATAATATACTTTTGCTTTTATCCGCCTTAGATTTTGTTTTTCATGGAGAATTTTTATTTGTTTTGGTTCATCCGAAATAATTAATAACCTCTTAACGGACTTCATGGAGATAATTGGGTGGGTAATGCATGAACGAAATTGGGCCATCTAAAGATGTGAGGACGGTAGGCCCAAAGCCCGAAATTGCGAAACAAAATGTCTACGGTTGACACGTATACAAACTGGATGCAAAATTCAAGTTTTCCGTCAAGTTAATAGATCTTTTGCCGCTGCTGCAAAATTCAATCTCTAACTAATAAACACACGACAGAAGGAGGGAGATGTCTCCGATGGAGTACCGCCGGATCAAAGATGAGGTCTTTATTCCTCTTACTCTTCCTTTTGATGAATACTACAATGCACCTTCAAAAGACGAATTTTCTTTCTGATTTGGGGTTTCTTGAGTTATATCTCCGAAACTGCTGCATACATATCGGTGAGTTTTAGACTAGAGAATTGATATTGCACTCATATCGTTTCGAATGCTTTTGTCTTCAAGATAAAGACGGGGCCTCCGCTGGTGATGACATTGAGGGCTTAGGAGCTAAACCTCCTACTGGTTTCTTTCTCCTCAAATTTCCTTCTGCTTTATCTTCATCACTTCCCTAACTTTGATTATTTTGCTGTCATTCAATGCCTACTCTACTTTATTTATTTATTTATTTTGTAGTTCCAATTCATAATGTGGCCACATTTGGATGTGCTTCTAGTGATCATTCCAAGTGGAAACGCAGGGATTTCCTACTTCTTGCATTGGTACCTTTTCCCCCTCTTTTATAGTGTTATTAACAATAGAAAAATAATGTTCATTAATATCTTATGTTTCTTCTTTTGATTTGTTGAACCAATAGGACACTTGTCACACTTACATTGACTATTCTTACTAG
Source organism: Erythroxylum shatona (assembly GCA_027568895.1). Classification (NCBI taxonomy): domain Eukaryota; kingdom Viridiplantae; phylum Streptophyta; class Magnoliopsida; order Malpighiales; family Erythroxylaceae; genus Erythroxylum; species Erythroxylum shatona. The sequence continues at coordinate 40,277,966 of JAOSBK010000006.1, read as the reverse complement.
CTCACAAGCTATACTCATTGTCTGGTCCAAGAGAGCTGGCAAGTATAAGTACAGTGTTACCACTGCAAATTTCTTGGTAAGAAGGTTCTTTTCCTATTTATGATGGCATCATCATTATCAGATATTTACTCTGCACAGTGATTTGATACTACAGAAACATAAGCATGCAACCATCCATATTGGATAACATCCATACTAAAAAACCTTTTGAACAAATTGGCATCGACATCTTGGTTTCTTCTTCTGCTTCATTAGGTGGAGACTTTGAAATGTGCTTTATCACTCGCTGCCTTGGCTAGAAACTGGAAAAATGATGGTGTTACTAAAGACAACAGATTAACCTCTTGTATTCTTTTACTGAACTGAGCTTTTTCCTTTTGTTTTACTTGTCAAGAGATAGTGGAAATAATAATGAGATAGCAAGACAATTTAAATGGTCACCCTCCCATAATAGACTGGCCCTCCTAGCTATTCCAATTTACATCTTACCAAACTTCATAACTGTTATGTCAGCAATGGGGATGACAAGGAAACCAACCAAATTTTTTTAAAATATTTTAACTCCAGATTGGATTTGTAGACTTGTTTTATCCCTATAATGTGGTTGCCTTTATATCTGGACTCTTCTTTTCTTAACTTGTTGGTAACTGTATTTTAATTATATTCAATAAGTGGTATGGATTTCATGTTCTATTTGCACAATTAGGTTGAATATGGCATCGGATGAAGTTATTGTTTACCCCATTCCAACACCATTTTACCTAGTGAAGAATTTGCTTCAGGTTCAATCTTTTTTGTTTTTTTGTTTGAAGATGTAACAGCAAGTTCACATTTTTTTCTTAAGGTTTGATGGTCTCCTTTTTTTGTTTGTTTGTAGTATTATATCTTTGCATTTGTGGATGCACCTGGTTATCAGATATTGAAGAACCTCAACATTATCAGTACTGATGTTTTATATCAACTGATGCTAACGAATAAGTAATTATCTCTACTATCACCCATTGGCAGTTTTCTGTTATTATGGCATGCAATTAACTACTATATTTATCTATTCGGCAAGATGAAGTTGGTAATGTTTGCTTGAGCTCAAGAAATACCTAAACTTGCAGGATGTTTATTAGGTTGTGCTAAAAAATGTGCTGATTTCAGGTTAAGTGAAATTCAATGGGCGGCTTTTATTTTATTATGTGCTGGATGCACCACTGCGCAATTGAACCCTTCGTAAGGATTAACTTTCCATTATTTGTTGGCCTTTGAATGACACATAAAAGGAAGGTGAATTATGTATATGTCAATTTTATGGTGTTTCAAAAACTTAATAAATGAATTGCATTTAATAATCTATGGTTAAGTCAAATTCATATAAAGTAATTATAAAACAATCAAAATATTAGTGAAAGAGAGGCAAAATCAATTTATAATGGTTTGAACAAACAATAATTGGTTTATGTTTAGTCTCCAACTTTCACTTGAAAATTTTACCATCTTTTTTTTTCAATAGTTGGACCCTCCATATATCATTTTCTTTTCCATGCCTAAACAGGAACTCTTAGAATTGTATTCCTTTATTACAGGTAAAGAGGAACCCCTACAATCAATCTTTTTTTTGTGTTGGATTAAGAATAACCCTTTACAACATCAATTACTCACCTAATTGATATTACAAATATTCAAGAACTCCTTTATCACATGATATACTAAGAGATCATCAAGCTCACCTATATATGAATGCACTCAAAACTCCAATAGTTTTCCAAGATTTCATATAGTGTTTAAGATCCTTTGTACATCTCATATGTGGTCTATTTATATTAAAACTAAAAAAATATACCTATTAGAGACACAAACTAGTCGTTATAATGACTAGCAACAGTGACATTAGTCAACCAATGTGTGACACTAATCAACTAGTGTATCAACTGATGTTTCCCGACACAAATAACAAACTTACAATACACGAAGTATCTTACTTTCAAGGATATTGATCGACCAATATGTCACCGTGGTCGACAAATGTGTATACAAAATACAAAAATCACTTTAAAACCCTAAAATAGGCCTACCTAACTCTAACAAGGTAGATTAAACTTCTTAAAACTAAAATTTCTAATTTATTTCAAAGATCCAGATATATTCTTTTGACAAAACTTCATCCAAAACCAATTTAAAAATTCTCCAAGAGAATTTTTGATTCTTTAAAAAGGTTGTCTTCAAACTTAAATAAAATTTTCTCTTAATTATAAAATATTTATGTATTATGCATACAATAAAATGATTATACAATATTTGAGTTCTTAAACCCTTGAAAGGACCAAGATAAAGTTGTGAGAAATTTTACAATGATTTGCAATATCTTGAAGTGCTTGATTCTTTTTTATTTTTGGTTCTTCACTTGAATTTCTTTAAAGTTCACTTAAATTATTTGGTACTTCCACTTTGTTCATCTGGGCTCTTTTAATGAGTTTGCCGATTAAATCACTTTACTCTTCTATAGAATTTGATCTTCCATCAGAATATATATTTGATTCTTTAACACATTATATGACTAATATCACTAAAGATAAACACATTAGTAGTAATATACTTTATATCATCAAAACCATATGTTAGATTTTATTTGGTTCAATAGTATTAATGAGTGGCAGGGGTTTTTTTATCATCTTTTTGCTATTATGCTGTTGTCAGCTTTATTATGACGAAACTGCTGCTACTTTCATGTGGATAATCAAATTGTTAGACATTTTTTGTATTATTTTAGACTTTGAACTTGGCTTTCAATCAAGTAATTGATATCTTTTCAAACATGTCTTCCTGTATATCTTAAAACATTTACTCATTTCGTGTAGATTATAAACTTCTTATTTTGGTTTTTTATCATGTTTACCTTACCTGAATGCTAATAAGCCATTTCTGCAGTGATTTTCCTTTGTATTTGTTCATAGAAGTAAATCCAAAAGTATTGTTCTGAGAAGTTGCATTATACACCAAACTGATCCTTGTTTTCTCCAATTCTAAAGGAAACTTCAGCCAATTACTATGAGAGAAATTGCAGGTATAATAAAATTGATATGTCAAGGAATTAATATAGTTTTTCAATAATGTAAACATACTACTTGTATATGCATTTAGAATAAATGTATCTTTCTAGCTCTTGTTTTCTGGATCCTGATGCTTCATTATACTGTTTTCTTGCATTTATTGGATCCTGATTATATTCCTTTAGAGTCCCATTATATTCCTCTGTCATTATATTCCTTTAGAGTCCCAAGTTTTCCTCTGTTTTCCTTTTCTGATACCAAGTGTCTTAGTTTCTTCGTAAGCCTTGATCTCATAGCTACTCCCTCGCAAGTTCATATGCCTCCTTCATTTGATATTCTGCTTAGGTAAGTGGTTACTGATGCATATTTGGTCATTATATAAAACCAATACTTGGTCAAAACCATTTATTACATGTGATAATGTAATCATTCATAAAAGGAAGAATGGATGATTACATTCTTCCTGTCTCATCATCCTCTTGACCTATCCATCAGGAAGCAATAGTGAAAAGGAACTTTATAGTCAATACTGAAATCTAGATTATGTAATGGGGTTATAATCATTCTTTCCTTTTAAGCTTCACAAGGAAGGTTTAAGAACACACCTGCTTAGCGGATAGACCAATGTCTTTCAAATCATCAAGCTGTCAAAATAAATTATTAGATTGTTGCGACCTTAATTTACTCTAATTATCATGAAAAATCGATTGAAAATGAAGACCACTCACATTCTTAAATGGTTCTGGAGAATCTTCACAAAGTTTAAGAATGTATGTGGCTCTTTTCTCTCCTATCCCCTGTTGTGAATGCATCAATTAGTTACTTGTGTAAAACAATGTGTAACAATGGTAATTGAAATTAGAAGCGCTCGTCACCTTCAATTTCTTGAGTTCTTCCCTGTCCATGATAAAAGAAAGAAAACATCAAAATTTAGTTAAAATGGAAATCAATCGAGTCTAGCTAGCATATAATCATCTCATTAGTTATCAAACCAGGAAACAGAAGTCAGTAACCATAACTTTTATAAGTAATAGAAGTAATTGATTTGGGTGATAATGATTCTAGAATCCACTTACTTCTTAACAGTATTCAAGAACCTTAGATATTCTTTAACAACTGAGTTCTGCAGGAACAGAATAAACTTGATGTTAAGTGTGACAAGTAAAGAAGTAGAATTATAGATATGAAAAACATGTGAAGAAGGAAATTAGGGTTTAACCTTTACTCCTGAATTATGCATGTTGAATGTTTCCCATGGACTGCAAAAGCTTGCAACTTCTTGTGCATCATTTGTTTTGGCACCTCTATGAGGAGTTACTGGCTCCAAGACATCGGTTGAAATTTCATCAAAAATAGAAGTATCATTTGTCATTGCCGTGTCCCTGTATGAAACTTCATCAAGAACAGAAGTATCATTTGTCATTGCCGTGTCCCTGTATGTCGTCGGGGTTGAGAAGTACAGAGATTTCAAATTGTTTGACAACTCTTGCAGCCGTGCACTAATAGGTGGCGATGCATGTTGATTGTCAAGTGAGTTGTAGTTTTCCTTGTCCATGTTTTCACCTAATATATAGACGACCATATAACAGGGTGAAATCAAGTGATTAATCAATCAATTTAACTTTCAGGATAGGTGTACATTAACCATTGTGGCTTACCATTTTTATCCTTTGGCAAAACTTTAGTGATTGGAGTAACTTCCTCATGGCCGTCCTCATTATGTGAGATCTCCTACAGTTGTTAATATTAAAAGGGATTCCCCAGTTGTTTAATTTCAAGAAATATGTAAAAGAGTACAAAAGCAATCGAAGAAGGCTCAGCCATTAAGTCGTTAGGTCACCTGAAAACATGCTGTAGTTTCGTTTGCAATAGGATTTGGTACCAAATCCTATTACAAACGAAACTACAGCATGTTTTCAATCTTCTGCACATATTACAGTAAATTAAGATGGTAAATGCACAAACCGAGAAAGATGTAGATTTTGAGTCCTGTAGCACTAATGGTGATGAACCTTCCTGTGCACACACATGGAAGCTGTTAGAATCTAGAGATCATGACTAAGGAAGAAAAGAATAAATGGAGAGGACTTTACAGCTTTCAGAGGTATTGCTTGTTTGGCAGTATTCGAAGTCATTTCCTACAAATGAAGTTATATGAATTAATCGCATGAAACTAAAGTCAAGTTAACTGGAGGCTCACATGCATTCCCAAGAAGGAATATCGATAAGAGGGATAACTTCACCGATGCAAAACCTTACCTCTTCATGCGTAGAATGTTCAGTTGCCAAATCGTTGTCCAAGGAGCTCATCTGCATTTGAATAAAGGCCCATATAGAAAAATGAAAAACAAAGACCATCTCTTACCCTTTGTTTCCAGTGACATCGACAAATTAAGTGTCCTTTCCCTATAGGAATCCGGTAATAATTGCAGACTAACCTGTATCTTTGATTTAACATCTACCGTTTGAGAATGCAATTTGTACATTTGTGAATATTAGACAAATAAGACTAGTTCCTTCACTTGTTTCCTCCTCAAGCAAAAGGTCCATGATTTTTTTCTTTGTTGTTTAACTTCTTAAATTCATAATTAGGGCATAATTATCAGACATGAGGCAAGAAAGTAAGAAATAAAGTACCTTCTCAGATTTCAGCTTGCCTGTTTTGTCAAACAATTTCCTTCAAGTAAGAGAAGAAAAATAGGAGAAAAAAAAAAGACTTCAACACTAAGTAACACAAGGAAAGAGAGGTAGATGCATATTTTTCCCATTTTAGAAGTAAATTATCATCAGAATACCTAGTTTTCAATGCTGAACCATTGGTAGCAGCTTTCTTTTCAGGAAATGGCATGCTGCGCACAGCTTGTTTCTTAGAAATGTTGGAACTACTTCCATGTAACCGGCTCTTATGTGAAGCACTCGCCATATTTCTGACTGACCTGCCAATTTTCTTAGTTGAGTCTGAGATGGCCCGACTAGTGCCTTGACCGCAACGAGAAGCTAAACTCAACATGTAGAGGGAGTCTTGGCAAAATGATGGATTCTGCATTCAGAATTGGAGACAGAAAATGAAAACTGGAACCCAATAAACTCAACCAAAAGATGCTGCCTGAAGCCTTGTCATAGAAAGCATACCAAGCAAGAGACCAACAAAATTCTGTTTGTTCCACCAAGGGAACCTTGCAGCAGGCGAGTGAGCTTACTTTCCCGGTATGGTACATGGACTTCATTTGCCTTCAAAGAATAAACAACATTCTGCAAGGCATATATGGACTTGTTGATCATCTTGATGTTCTCAACACAAGTTTGTCCATCTCTGCTCCTCCTTCTTGCATCCTCATAACCTGAAAGACACCAGCAATGGCCTGGATGTTAACACTCAAAACTCATGGATCAGGGACAATTCAGCTCTGAAGATGATGAACAAGAATTGTACCAGCCAAATCAACAAAATTCATCTTCCCCACTACCACATCATTCCCGTTTTCACCACAGGATGATACGTATATAATCAATCCTTTGTGGCTCCTACTTGGAAGCTCGGCAGCTATCTTTTGATCCAGTTTATGCATACCACCACGGTCACCAAAATATAACTTCTGAAATTCAGCCACGGAAGCCACTCGAACCTGAAAAGCAAATTATATTCAAATTCAATAAACCGCCGTAACAGAGTTATCTAGAATCATAACAATCCGTTAAAAAATAAAAAAAGCCTTGCCTGAGAAAGCCCTTTGAGTTGAATTTTCCCATGAGCTTCCAAAATTGAAACTTCCTGTCGCTTTTGATCTAGCAGATCATAAACACGATCTTGAACAATCTCATAGAACGACATAGACACCAACTTTCCTTTTTCCTCAGCCACAGAAAGTACTTCAACCATAGCTAATACCGCTATACCGAGCTCCTCCTCCGTACCCTTCAATTTCAGAAGTACCCATTATAAGACTAACAGCAAAAGCTAAAAGTTCCCTTTTTTTTATCAGCACTAAACAACTCTAGAATCTAACCTGAATCATGTAGGATTTCCCACTACCTCTCGCTCCACAAGCTATAACAGTGGCGTTATGACCCTCAAAAACTCTAGATATCAGAGGCTTTACTTCTCTTGAATATATCACATCATTGCCTTCGTTTTGCTCATAGCAGAAATCTACCTCGTAACACTCTCTTCGACTACAACAAACAAACACAATTCACGTAATTTCCGCTCTTCCCCAATTGAAATATTAACAAAATAAAAACAACAGCCAACCAAACATGAAGAAACTAACTAGAGCCATGAAGTACCTAAGCGATTGCTCCACGAGTGTGACGGTTACGGTTTCAGAATCTTCTCCTTTAGGCTTATAAACGGAGAGCCACGACACCGAACCCTCTTTGCTAGACTCGGCTTCCTTAGCCAAAGAGCCCCTCAATTTGGCGACGACTCGAACCTTCCGGTCACGAATCGGTACCATTTTTTCTTCAGTTTTGCTCCGACCAAGAGTAATAACAACAACTTGGAGGGATCAACGAGAGAGGAAGAGAATGCGAGACGCGTGTGAGATTGGGAATCTGAGAACTGGGGAGAGATTTTTACAGGGAAATTGGACCGTTAAAGGGACGTTTTCAAATTTTGAATAGTTGGCGCTTCTCAGCTCTGCCATGACTTAAATTGTTATTTTCAGATATGAACAAGGGCATTCTCGTCATAACGCTATCGTAGAAGAGTGCTCTGTACGAATTCGTCTTCGCAGCGGTGTGTTTGTTTAGACGAATTACACAGTAACAAGGAGTTCTTAGGGATAAGAATGGGTCGATCCGGTTCGATCCGACTCTTTGTTTTTTATGGGCTCAGCTTCAATTGTGGTATGGTTGAGCCCAAAAGAAACATTTGAAATGACATTCCAAATTTGAGAATGGCTTAAAGGCTCGATTTGGCCCAATCAAGTCTTAATCGTACTTAAGCCGAGACAAATCCGAATAACATTATTTTGTCAAATTAATTTGGACCATTTGGCCCAACCCTCAATTTAAGGTTTGGCTCACCTCGAGTCCTTATTGTTGAGTATTGAGTCTCGATTGTGCTCAAATTGAAACTAACCTAAATGGTGTCATTTTGTTCACCTAACTTGATCCATTTGAGTGGACCTTTCAAACTCGAGAATGGCTTGCAGGCCTAGTCTCGATCCGACTTCCGGAAACAAAAAATCAAGTTGTGATCGTGTTAGATTTTAGACTAACTTAATCAATTGAATCTATCTCTCAATTTTATTAATAGTTTGAAAATTGATCCAAATTAGGTCTAAACTGTCACTCTTAAAATTTCATTTTCAAACTGAACAATTGTCTTTGATTTCTTAGAAGCATTATGGCAATGGCCGGACCTAGATTTGACGTCAAGCATAATTTAATTCATTAATTTCGAGTTGAATCGGGTCAATTTCTTATAATTGATTGCGCCGTAAAGAAATTGTGAAAGGATTAGAGCAAGAAATTAATCTTAAAGCTGAAAAAATATAATTCTCAATCTTCAAAGCCGAGTTCGTCCTATTTACTACGACCTACTAATTCCTGAGATTCATAAGCTAAGAACAATTTCTGATGAAACAGACATAAGCAACATCTCATATAATAATATGAAGAAGAAGAAGTATATACGTGTGAACAGCCATCACTTTAACAGGCATCACAACTCTTCCTACATGTTCCATAGTAGTCAGGAGAGCCAATCATGAAGACAGTGTTCCTTTGGCATTCCCCCATAGCAGCCCACCTCGGACAATTTTCATCCTCATCGGCACACTCGCTGCCGTCTGATCCGGACGAGACCAAAACCGAAGCCTTTCCACCGTCAATGGGTCTTAGGTAGAAGAATTTGGTAGCAGACCACATTTCACCTTCAAGGACAGGGCATCTTAGATGGGAGCTACTCCTGTCTGGAGATGTATTGAGATGCACGTTGAAAAACAAGATTGCATTCCCTTTGATGGGCTTGAGAGTGTTGCCAGCTTTCGAACATTCTGACCAGATGCTATTCTTTGGCTGCAAAAATTTGGATCAAAGTGAATGACGGGATCGGTTTTAAAGATTCACTGAGAAATTGCTAACGTGCTATTTGTATCTGACCTCTGAATCGGGGAAGAGAATACCGCCACCGGATGTGACGTTTGAGAGATATAAAACAAGAGTTGCCATCAAAGGCTCCCTTGAGATCAGCGTGAAGTTACCGAGGTAATCAAACTTGCGGTTGACGTCTTCAAGCCCATATCGCGTTACCTGCAGTGCATTGCCATGCTCTAATGTACAATAGATGTCAGATTAAGGACAGAAATATCAAATCACATCAGAGTTTAAAATACAAAATAGTGTTACCTCTGGGAAGTAAGGTCCAAGCTGAAATTCTGTCTTCAATCCTTGCAAGTTTGTCATCCTGAAAAGATAACATTGATCAATCCTACAGGGAACTTTAATTCGTTAACTGACTACACTAAGTGCAAGAGAACTTTAAATTCAAATTGATTATGGTTCGCCCCTTCCCCGAAAAAGGACAATCATACAATTTCCAATTGTGATCCTTGCTGATTGGATCATCCATATACTATGGAAGAAGAAACTCCATGACGAACTTGGACAGAACAGACTACTTGAACACCAAGCGTTTATATTTATTACCACCATTTGGGCAAACGCTATGTTTGAAAGAACATACTTCTAAGATTGGAAAACAAACATGATGGATCAGAAATCAGAAATCAGAAATTTCACTGGCCAACTACACTTTGTAAGATACCGCATTTTCTATAAGTGAAGAGAAATGGGAGAAGACAATAGATTACAGCACATTATCATCTACAATCAAAGAATATTTAGCCCCAACTACACAAACCAAGAAATATAGGCCTGCTTGTCATCCACATCGGAATAAATGGAGTTTCCCGAGAAAGCTTGCTAATGGAGGATGGAACCATATGACCACTTACATCTATTCTTAAAAGAGCTTTTGAGCTTTCATGACCCTCTCCAGAAGATGCTTCTTTTATATCTTGTGACTGAGATCAAAGCAAGTACTCAAGTTATCTCCAAGAAATCAAACGACGACCAGCATATTGAAAGTAATAATGCAAGCATCAGACAAGAATATACCAACGAAATAAGATGATCACATTCATCATCTGTCAAAAACCCTTTGTACAGAAAAACCCTGAATGAAAAACAAAAGAATGTCATACACTTGGATGGAAAACCATTCAAGCATTGCGAATGAAGGGCGCGCTTCACTTATTCACAATTGAATCTAAGTTTCTAAAGATTAAAATGAAGCAAAAGCAACTCAGACATGTAAAATACAACATACAAGCAATGACAATTACAAGTGCCATCTACTATAACAAAAAGTGAACAATGCAAAAGTTAATCGAACTACCTGACCTCGGTCGCCAAGATAGCTGGACGACTTGCGATGGATCAACTCTTTTGCCTCGAGTTAAGCTAACTCTTTCAAGTTTACTGTTTAGCGCGTTGTTCCTCAATTCTTTCCTGCTACTGAACATAAAAGGAGACCAAAAAAAAAAAGAGCTTGACATGGGATAAAAGCAATTAACCAACCAAAGAAAACAACTCATATAAAATTTAACGAACTTATGAATGAAATCTCAAAACAATAGATAACAAGGGTCAGAGGATAATCATTAACAGATCAACATATGCAAAGATGATAAATCACTGCACATCTTTCTTCGCGAGAAAAGAAGCTAGCATCATAACTCCACAAACCAGACTTAAGTACTCGTACAGTCCAGAAAAATCAAGACTAGCTTTTTATCCTTGAGAACAGATAATCAGGATAAACAACTACAACCCATTAACACACAAGAATAATCAAATCACTGGTTTTCGTCTGAAGAATAATGTCAGAAACTGTAAGCCAGAGATCGAGGACATAATCAAATTACGACGAAAGAGATACAATCTGAGCAGAATTCACTGCAAAATTCATTCAAAAGTCACAAATTATATCAAATCACAATTTATATCCTACGGAACCAGTCGGATAACGTAGAGTAGAAGGAAACAGAGATGGGTTTCTTTACCTTTCTGCAAAAGAGCTGAAGACTGGACCAGTAAGCGCAACAAAGAAGAGAATGTACAAAAGGGAAGCCATTTATGAACGGGATCTAGAGTTGCAGAGAAAACACAAAACCCAGAAGATAACTTTCAGACCAAATTCAACAGAATCTTTATCTATGCGTGTAAGTTTGAGAAGCTCAGGTTGTTGGTTGGTTAGCTCTTCATTGGGCTCTCACTTTCATGAGGCCGAAGCTTCCCTTTTATTCATCTTCCCAAAGAATGTTTTGGAGTTAATGCTTTTGTCCAAAAAGCACACCTTGTCATCTCCTCCTTTTTCTTTTTTACTTTTTCTTTTTAAATAATTAGGAAAAAGTTAGAATACTTTTAATTTCAAATATATTTTTATTATAGATAAATTTGAATTAAGTTAAATTTGAGTCTAAGATAGTAATAAAATTCCTTCAAAATTATAAATTTCAAGTTATTTTTTTAATATCGATATATTTTACTCAAAGAAATAACATTTTTACCAGTTAGGAGTAAGACTACGTATTAAAGGTTTTTTTTCAAACTCTACATTTTAGCGGAATTTTTACTATATAGTTATTGTTGTTATAGTTGTTGTTTAAATTTGATTTAAAATTAATAAGTTAAATTTAGCTTAACTGACTTCCAAATTAAAATTGAACTTGAAATACTGATTAAACTCTTTAAAAATGATATTGTTTCTTCAAAAAATAATTTTAATTAAAAAGGACGTTGAATAATAAAGATTTGAAGATGAATTTGAATTTAAAAATTATTGATTTATTTTTAAAAATTTATAAAATAAATATATATATTTTTACGAAAGAACCCGCAATTGTCATTCTTTGGTAAAACTTCTAATTGACACAATAACCTGCAAATTACGTCACGTCAATCGGATACTCCGCACTAAGCAAATCTTGTACGATAAGTTCGATCGAGAGAGTGTAGATATGAAAATTTGAACACGCGACCTTTTGACTCATGTTCCCCCACTCTATCAACTCGACCACTCCATAAGTACAATAATAATATTTGAAGAGTAATTTTAGATAGTTTTATAATAATTAAGATATGTAGATTTCTCAGTTTAGTTAATAAGTTATTTAAATAGAATGGGGCAAAAAAATAGTGATTTAATTATAATTTAAATAAAGCACAAGTTATTTAAATTATAATACATATCCACTAAAGTGTGATGACGAAGGTTAGAAGACTTAAACGGCACCGTTCGACTAAATTCAATTTGACAAAATCACCCTCTTCATTCACTTATTTTACCACTTCTGGTATCTATATAAAGGGATCGACAAACGCACCAAAACCCTAGTTCGTCTGCACCCGCCTCACCTGTTCGTTCGCTGCTTCAACTTTCGGGAGGTACCTTCTTTCTCATTTCCTCTTCTCTATTTGTGAGATTAGTACTTTTATCTACTGGTTACTGAGAAAATGTACGAAAATTTTAAGCCTTTGTGTCCTTAGTTGCCTTCTTTTCTCAGAAATTTGAAATAGTTTCGGAGGTAGTGTAAGTAGTTTTAAGATATCAGTGTTAGTGAAATTTAATGTTTTAAGGAGGGTTTGTAAGTAATTAGTCTTGTTGTAATGGTGGTGTTCGGATGCGATTTTTTAACAATGGATTTTATTCGGAAAGTTCTGTTTGACTTGAAAAGTTTGTTTGCAGTTTTTGTAGGAAATGTTTGCTGTCTCACTGAAACCTGTTAACTGATCTAGTTTGTGGTATGATCTTTGATAACTCATTAATCCTTTCAGGTGTTTGACTGAGGTTGTCAAAGCATTTCAGTTGTTAGTGCTAAGAATTTTAAAGAAAAAAGTTCTCATCTTTATCCTTTAGGGGTTTCCTTGATTTAGTGCTTTTGGTTTATAGACTGAGTAAATGTCGTTGGTGTTAGGTAATGGCTCCAAAACAGCCTAATACTGGTCTATTTGTGGGATTGAACAAAGGCCACATTGTCACCAAGAAGGAATTGCCTCCACGCCCGTCTGATCGCAAAGGAGTAAGTTGATTGCGATTTCAATGTCCTATATTTTGATCTACTAATTGTAACTTTTAGATTCTGAGTTGGTATGACGAACTGAGAGACAACATTTTGGATCCCCTGTATGAGAAGTTAGGATTCTCGCCGTGACTACTCAATTAATCATTTCAGTAAAGGGGCACATTTTTGTTTGGCCTAGTCCCTTTGTCTTGAAGTCTGGAGCTATGTTCAATAAGCCACTTAATCTTTTAAATTTATTTTCAGAAAACGAGCAAAAGAGTCCACTTTGTGAGGTCTTTGATCAGGGAAGTTGCTGGTTTTGCTCCATATGAGAAGAGGATAACTGAGCTTTTGAAAGTTGGCAAGGATAAGCGTGCCTTGAAGGTAGCTAAAAGAAAGTTGGGCACACACAAGAGGGCCAAGAAGAAGAGAGAGGAGATGTCCAGTGTTCTCAGGAAGATCAGGTAAGTTTCTAAAATATCTTGTATTCCACCTGAGTAAATCCGAATTCCGATTCCTAAGCATCTTCAACCTGGCATCCTAATGATATTGTACAAATTTCTCACCTTCTGCTCCGATGATGACCTTTGCAGGGCCGGTGGTGGTGCTGAGAAAAAGAAGTGAAGTGCCATTTTCAATTTTAAAGTCTGCAACGAATTGAATCTTTGGTTTGCAGTTAGAAACTAGTCAGAGGTTTTTTGTTGTTAAAGACTGCATCTTATGTCCTGAACTTTGGTTTGTTCAAATGAAATCAAACGATGATTTTTCAGTTTTTATCTACATTATATTCCATAAATCATAAATTTGTGATGTGGCCAAACCCAAATTCTATACAAAGTTGCGGGAGCAATTAGCTTCACTGAGCTAAATTATTCACTTGAAAGTGTGATTTATCTCTCAGAAGTTGTTCACAATATTTATTGGACAATGTTACAAGGAACAAAACCATTCCATGTGAATAGTATATTGAGTCAAGACCCATTTAACTTTGAAAATTAAGTGCAAATTTGCAAAAATGATACAACAAATGTTACAAACTGAAGTTTAAGTAGTATGGGTCGTCTTCACGGCTTAAACTTCTGAGTGATCTTTCCTACTCCTTCTCTGCAGTCCTCTGCCATACGCCTGGCACCTTCCATGATGGCCGAACTAAATTCTGCACATCCTCTCACCTTCTCCTTGATATCCACACTAATTTCCCCCGTGTTCTGGTTCAATTTTTGCATGGATTCACTAGCTTTCAATACAGCTGCATCTTTTAGTTCCTTGGCCTGTAAACCTGTTCTAATAGCCCACTCCTTCAAAATTGAAATGAACAAGAGTATCTTCTGTATGATCCTATCAATTACTCCTCTAGACTTCTCTCTTACATTATCTGCCATTAACTTGAGCTTATCCGCCAAGTTTTCTGCTCTGCTAACTGTTCCTTCAATGGACAATTTCTGTCCAGCGGTAAGCCAGGTAACTCCAGCAGTACTCTCGTCACGAAGATCACTGTCAACAACCACCTTGATGCCCTGCCTCTCCCAACGATCTCTTGCCTCTTCCAAGGCTTTTGCCTGTTCTCTAGCTCTCTTTGCCTCATCCTCAGCCCAAGCCCTGAGTAACAAAATTGAAAATGAATGCCACTTATCCCTTTGATTTTACACAGGAAGATACGGAATGTTAAATCCCCAAAGTGTAGGACATCGATGCACCGAAAGTCAAATTATAAATAGGGAATGTTATGTGATAGCACCTAGAAAAAGAATTTTAAGCCAACATAGCCAACTTAATATGTTAGATACAGGTAACTTAAGCATGAAACCACTATCAATAGCAAATCTGCACATAACTATGGTCCACGATGTTAAATCTGTAATCATCAATATTTCTATTTTTACCTGGCCATAGACAGGGCTTTCCGTTCTACCTCCAGCTCATACTGTAACCTGGAAATCTCCTGCTTTTCGTTTTCTGCTTCTGTTTGGAGCTTGCTAATTCTTTCTTTTTCATATGATATCTGCACCTTGTTGGTCGTAAGATTTTGCAACTGCTCCTCCACTTCACGTCTTAATCTCGAAAGAATTTCCATCTCTGATTCAATAGCAGCACGTTCTCTCATCAAAGCAGCATTTTCTCCCTCCCGCTCAGCTCTTAACCTTTCTAATTCAGATTTTGCATCCTCAGCCATTTTCTCCACAGCATTAATCTTTTCTCTCTCCAAGAAAAGCTCTCTCTCAAAGCTTGCATTGACATCTTTTTCAACCTGAGCTACTAGAGCATTATGTGCAGAAACAGCATTTTCAGCCATAGACTCTGCTTCAATACGGGCAAGCTCCTCATTCACTATCTCAGAAGCCTCACCAGTTGCAAGAGCTACGGCAGCTTGTGCCTTTGTGACAGGTTTATCAGGCTGGAAAAGTCTTGTGCAACCTACGCATATGGGGGACATAGAACATACAAATCAATAATCAAGATCATACGATTCAGAAAGAATTCTCTAGACATGACCCACCGAAGGCAAGTGATATAATTCCTTGATCTCCAGCAGACAAATCAGCTATAAGGGCAGGCCATGCATCTGGATTTATTTTATCAATATCTCTAAAGCCAGATTGTTGGTACAACACCTATATAAAATAAAAGATTAGATCCATATCCAACACTTCATAGTATACAAGCAACATAGCAGTAAAGAGATAGTCAATATAGACAGACAAGATTCATCTTGTGTTCAAATTCTAGAGGATAATTATAGCCAAAAAGCTTTGAACTTTTGCAACCTTTTTATTAGCTTCTGGAAGCTGTTTTTTCTCTAAAGCCATCTTCCAAGTTACAAGATCCTGACGTGATGCAGGGCTGCAGTAGGAAATCACAGCAGTACAATTTTAGAAGAGACAACCAGAATACTTCTAACAGCCTATTCATTAGAAAAAAGAAGATAAAGCACTTTATCATGATATATTACTTGAGAAGAATATATCATACAGGCCTTATCAAGGCATATTCAAATATCTTGCTTGCGTCCTAACTATAAAAAATAATGTTTTGCAGGTAACTTAAGCAACCAACAGTGCATCCTGATTGAATTAACTATTGATAATAATCAATTCTTTCTCGCTGACGACTGATTGCAGCTCTTGGGGATAATTACAACCTAAGGAAACAGAAAATCTGAGTAGACCAGTTCAACATGGAAATGCTGTCACCTTTCAGGGAGGAAGTAAAATGAACCTTGGTCTTCTGAAGAAGATAGCATATCATTATTTGAAAGCTTGCTGGATATCAGGCCTGCTTCAGCCAAACCTGGAAATCCAATTCTGTATTAATAGAAAAAAAGCAGGGTTCTAATCGATGAGCTTACAAACGAAGAAGCTGACAAACAATCCTCACCTTGAATGGATGGGAAATCAGGATCATCAGGAGTGACATCATCAAATGCAAGTTCCGTGACATCCTCTATATACATAGCTGGATATACTTTTGATACTGTGCTCCTTCAAGAAGTTGCAAGACAATCATAATCAAATGTCCAAATGACTGGCAGCACCAATGCAAGAACCTCCAAATCCACAACCAAACAATTAAAAGATGCGCACCTAGAAAGACAACTGCTAGCAGAAACTATCCAACGAGCATATTCACGGCGTGTACATAGATCACTGGGTCGAACATCAGCTTCAATAACCTTGAAAAGGATATTTCAATCCGAGAATGCAAGTCATTGTTTCATCCATTTACAAGTTAAACACCACTAACTAATCATCCCAGAATATCAAACACATGCAGGATATAGTAAAAGTACCTTCAGCACTTGCAATGCTGCCAAAGCTTGCCCTTGAACCTGATCAACAACTGCAGGAACTAATACTTTTCCAGGAGGCGCTTTCAAAAATTCAGAGACCACGGATGGAGCAGGTATACCAGCAGAAGATAAGGAACTTATGTCCATAGGACTTGATGTTCTGCCATTTATCCCATTTTCAATAGCTGAATCTTGTATGTGTTCTATTGAATTGTCTGCAGCTGATGCAGACGTTGTTTCAAAAGTCTCATTTCTTTTTGATTCATTCACCTCTGGGAATGAAGTATTTCTCTTAATGGAAACATGACAAGTCTGGTTTGCATCAAGGTTTTCTTGGTTTGAGTTCAAGGATAAGGATTCCCTATCATCTACTAAAACATGAGTTTCTGGAACTGTATCCAACTCTGAACTGACTGGAAGAGTCAGTACTAATGGCTCTGGGGATTTGACAGCAGTTGAATTGGAAGATATTGGCGAAGGATCAGGTATCTCTTCAACATTTGATCCAAGTAATTGTTTATTTCTGTCAATATTATGGCTTATTGCATCCAATGAGTCAACAGGTTGACTGTTGACTATATTTTGGTCAATTTGAGAACTAGATTCAAGTGCTATTTCAGAATCTGGCGAATCCAATGAACCACGAGTCTTCTTAACAACTATCTTGTCATCAAAAGCAGATTCATATTGTAACTCTTCTTGAACATTATCACTAACAACCTTTTCTTCTCTACCATGTCTATCCTCATCCGCTGATAAGACTTCACTGGCTTCACCACCATTATTTTCGCTAGATGCATCATGAAGTACCGAAGATGAAGAGAGATCATTTCGTATACCTGTATCACTCTCAAGATAACTATCATCAGGCTTCACGCTCTTTTCCTCACTCTTATTCTCCTCAACTTCATTATAATCATTTTCACATTGCAATGAAGTTTCCTGTTGAGCTGTCAAGGGTTCCATCTGTTGTATTGGTTCTGTATGTAGTAATACATTTATTCAATACAACAACAAATAAGGAGTGAAAAAATATACCAAGTCCTGGAACCCCACTCTTCACCTACACATGCAATATCAACACAGCAGAATGCCAGAATACAACTTTTGCACACAGACAATGATATTCCAATCAATAAAAGCAAAAACAGGTACATTTTACTAAAATCTATAGACTTTCACCCTTTATTATTGTAACAAAAGGGAAATTACTTACTTGATCTTCGCTTGCTTAAAGACAATGCTGCAAATGTAAGACTGGCCATTATAACGACCCCAGCTACTCCAGCTCCCACCATCCCTGAAAACTACTTCCAGAGTGTTATTAGTCCATATTCCTAAAACAATTTCACAATAAATTACTTAATTTCTCATTAAAAGAGATATTAATTAAACTAATATACACAATTAAACCAAATTCATCAAGGTAAAAATGAAATAACTACAACTACCTTAAACACTACCATTCAAATCAGTCAAAATGAAAACGTCATTAACAACGAACATTGATGTAAAGGACCCAAATTAACAAAATGAGCCACTCTCATACCTCCAAGCCATTTCTTTCTCTGCGACTCAATAGTCCGCTCTTCGCTATCCGAATCGGTCCATCCAGCGAAATTATCATCCGAGGAGACCCACCCGACCCACGAACTCCGACTACGACGTCCTTCCACTCCATTCCCACAAAAAATTCGGCATTGACGATCGAAACCCCCAATTCGAAGCGTCCGTGGGAAAACAGCAGGCGATCCCTTACCGGTCTTGCAATTGAAGGCCAACCGGATCTGGAGAGAGGTCGGAGAACAAGTTGCAGCCATGGAAGGCGGTTGTAGGAGAAGGTGAAATCCCATAAACTGAATTAATTTGAATATTGAAGGAGATTTCTAGGGTTTTGGTGTGTAATCGTAGCGAGATAGTAGCAGAGTGACAGAGCACTTTTATCTATAACTGCATTTTGTCCTTATACAGTTAAAAATATCAAACGACATGTCGTTTCGAAAAACGGGTAGGTTTTTACAAATTATTTGATAAATTATATATTATTATTATTATTATTATTATTAAAAAATATCACCTCAGCAATAAGTGGATCTAGTATATTTAGGTGTGAAGTCAGAGAATTAAAGTTTAAGATACAATCAACAATTTTTTACTAATTAGGAGACATAATCAGTGTTTAAAATAAGATTAACTAATTAAAATTTAAAAGATTTTATTAAATCGATATAAAATTAATTAAAATTTTAATAAAATTTAAAATTTAAAACATATTAAAAAACAATCTTATTTACCGAAATATCTAAATTTTAATTAAACATGTTAAATAAAAACTAATTAATTTATTTTGATTTACAAAATTTTATCAATTTATAAAATTTGACTGATTAATTAATAAATTGATTAATTTTTAACAACAAAAATTGTTAAAATAAAACAAACCAAAAAATAAAATAAAATAATTTGAAATTTTTACAGTTGAATTGATTAAATTTTTTTAACTATTAAAGTCTCTCTATTATGTAAGGATAAAGTCGCGTAATATCAGACCTCTCCACGTCCCGCTTTATTGCGGGATTAATGATAAGATATAACTTAACATTAGAGATGGCAAAAGAATTTTCTTTTCGATTGACATGTGACACAAAAGTCAATGGACTCAGGACCATAGGTTCTTGAACTTTATCAAAACGACACTGGACTGCTCGAGTGAGCCGACCATCCTGAACCCGAAGCCAACCCAAAAACCTCTTGTTTTGAAATCTTCCATGCATGAGTTATGCTTTGCAAATAAGAGGAGGTGACCTCCTCATGCTGTTTCATTTGAACAGTTCAGTTCCATAGAACTAGATCACTGTACTTGGTCCCTATAGACCAAGATCATTGGAGCAGAAGAGAGAGAGCTGTGAAGAGGTAACAATAACTTCACTTAAAGAAAAATGATGCAATGAATGTCTTGCCCTTGATTCTACGAAGTAAACAATAATTCTTCTAGTCAGGTATTCAAAGGATAGAAGTTTTAGGTGATGAATTTACAGTTTCCTTCTCATACCGGACCTGCAAACTTCCCGGGAGATGCTACGGCTCAAACTTCTACTTCACGAGCTTTATCGCTGGGGTTTGGCGTGCTTCCTTCCCATATTTCAGCTAGCTCCCTCCTAATCCATGAGACCACAATTACAGGTCCTAATGTGGAAGGCACCTGCATAATTTCACCAAGGAATTAAGCTCAAGAATAAACTTGCCACGAACGATGAAACTGAAATGGTTAATCAGGAGAAAGTATGCTACTTTTTAGTTGACTCGGACCGATTCTCAATCATTGACATAAGACCATCCATAGAAGCAATATTTCATACGTTTCTCAATACGAGGATATCATAATGCTTTCTCCACTTGCAACTAGGCTAACATTTAGCAATTGGTAGATAGCATGAGGTGAACACACTTAAATGTGTAAGAAAATGTTAAAAAAAGAAATATAGCGATAGGTGGATATGTTAAAATGAAGTTACAAAGATCAATCAAAGCAAAATAAATAAATAAGAATAATAGTAAAACATGTAATAATGAAAGAAAGAAAATATCAGAATGTAAAATTCCAACCAAAATGCCAAGAACTTGCACAAGTTTAGTTGAAAGGTGTACCAAATATAGAAGTGCGGGTTGAGGTGAGTGAGTCAGAATGCCAGCTGCTAAAGCAGTAACCAATCCAATTGCATATCCAGGAAAAGCATACCATATGTATTTGTGCCCTTTTGAGGAATGTAAATCTATGAGATTTGCTCTTTCGATAATCAAAACAAAGGACCAAGGCTAGAAGCATGGCAGGGATAGCCTGTAATAACAACTGTGTCAAAAGAGATGACAGAACACGATACCAAAAAGGACCAGCTGATGCAAGAATGATGATTCAGAAATATCGTTGTAGGTGAAGATTCCATCAAAATTCTTCAACTATATGGAAGAACCCAAAAAAAATCACTCGAAAGAAATTTTTGGTATTATATGCAGGAAATTTGATGCCAAAAAAAGAAAAAATCCCATGCATCTTGATGGTAAAATGCTACCGCGAGACCATTAACTTGAAAAACAATCATACCATGTCACCCAGGCCAAGCATCATGAAATCTACATTACTTCCTCCAGGAACTGTACTGCCCAACAAATTCCTAGGGAAGACTATTTTCACTGGCAATTGAAGCTTCTTTGTTATCAATTGCAACCCAGGAAGACTCAAACTATTAGCCACTGTATGAATAGGATTTGATGCTTGTTGTGTAGCTACTGATACCATTACATTTGCCCCAAAGAACCTCTCTGAGAAGAACACCCAGAATATGTCGTATACAAACAGACATGCAAGGAGCAATGCATATATTTTGATGTTTGGAAGACGCACATGACTTACAAAAGCAATGCATATAGATATCCCCAACAAATTGTTCAATATCCAATGTCCAGATATGAGCCAAGCTGCAACTGTAATAGAGCATGCCAACAACAATAACCCCTGGAATCGTGTATATGTCTTTGAACAGCACCGGGACACAAATGGATCTGTAAAACCACAGTATGATCTAATATGGGCAACATAAGGGGAGAAGCAGAAGAACAGGGAAGAAACAGAGGCAATGGCCGTGAATGCAGTGAGGAGTTGTGAGACGGAAGAAAACAGGTAAAACATCAGAAGTAAGCTGCAAGAGCTCACTATGGGGATCATTAATGCTTGAGACCTGTCCAGTGTAATTGAAGCTTCTGATAGGTCACGGTTTCGCTCCATTTCTTTCCCATAATTTAAAGCTCGAAATGCTGATCCAAATGTCACTGCTACTGCTGTTACAATGAGAGTGACAGGAGCAGGTTCCAATAGATAAAAGAGCTTCCACAAGGGCTCCATATTGAAGAGCTGACTTTCTAAAAACTAATTATATCAAGAATGCCAGACTGTTCACCACACATAAAAAGAAATGAGCCCTATAGCCAAATTTCTCTCTTCTTTTTGATAGACAATTGATAGGAGAAACTCGTCAAGCCTGCGGGAAAAAAAGAAAGGAAGAAGAAGCCACTCAATGTCAAAACTGTAATTGAATTGGATGAACACTTGATTCAATTAGTAACAATAAATTTAAAGAACTAAAATTCACTAATCGGTGGATGCATCCTGTACACAATTTAGCTCTCTGTACACAACTATATAACAAGGTAACACTGAATTATTCAGATTATTGTAACCTGAAGTAAAACAAAGGTAAAACAGAAATCTAAATTTGCAATCTTGTTTTGACTTTCTCAATTGAATTAAAATTCTGAAACTAAAAACAAACCTTCATAAATAATAAAAATGGTACTACTCATCAAGAAAAAATCAAACATATGAGAAAGAATTCAGGTTTCCAATGGACTGAACACAACAAGCACCAATTCACAACCAAATATATTCACAAACATTCAGAATGAATTCAAGTTCAAGAAAACAAACACTAATTCACAACCAAACATTTCAACTAAAAGATGTCAAAACTTCCTATTACACTATTCACTCAATTTTCTCAACATACAAACATCCAACTTCCACCCAAAGCTCGTACAATATGCTCTTCCACTCTAACATCTAACTCTATAGTAAACGCACTAGCATCTAACTTCACAACCAAACATTTCAAATAAAAGATGTCGAAACTCCCTATTACACTATTCACTCGATTTTCTCAGCATACAAACATCAAACCACCACCCAAAGCTCATACAATCCAATTCTGCTCTTCCACTCTAACATCTAATACTACAATAAATGCACTAGCATCTAACTTCACAACCAAACATTTCAAATATAAGATGTCAAAACTTCCTATTACGCTATCCATTCGATTTTCTCAGCATAAAAACATCAAACTACCACCCAAAGCTCGTACAATCCAATTCTGCTCTTCTATTCTAACATCTAACACTATAATAAACGCAATAGCATCTAACTCTATGAATCTAACAATTAACCGAACATGTACGGTAAAACACGTGAAAAAGGTGTATGCATTCCGGCAGATATAGATCTAAAGAAAAGACTTTTGAAAGATTTAGAGTCTCTGGAACTGAAATTTTGTAAGATTGGAGAGATATTCTTTAACCTTGAATTGGAAGAGCTCGTAAGACTTTCTTCCTCTTCAGCCCACTCTTGTCTGCCGCGATCTCAATTCTCGTAGATTGAAACGAAAAGAGAGAAAACGGATTGTGTTCATTTTTACAGCTTTGCCCTTAACAATTGGACTTTATATTTATACACAAATTTTATTTTATCGTGTTTATTGCAAATAAAAATATATAATTATTACTCCATAAAATATAATTATTTTATCAATATAATAATTAATAACTTAATATTATAAAAATTGATTAATATGTAAAACCGATCGATTAAATAGCCCGATCTTTAAAAAGTAGTGATAAAATATACAAACTTTTAATTTTTTTCAAAAATAACTTGACATTATATTTTTCATTAGTTCGTTTGACGCAATTTATTGTATCGATTTAGTATTTTTGTTATTTGGCAATCACATATTATATTTTTGTCACTTTTTATTATTTAATAAATAAAAATATCAAAAATCTTAAAATAATTATGCATTCTTTCTTTACTTCTTGGTCGGCACTCCTTCCTCGCCCAACTCCAGTTAGGGATGTTAATTTTGGCCCAACCCAGCCTGATTTTAATTCGGGTTGATCGAGTCATAGGTCAAAATGGTTCGGTCACATTGGCCGAGTATGGGCTGAGCCAACATGTGGCCTGACATAAACAATAAAAACGAC
Source organism: Erythroxylum shatona (assembly GCA_027568895.1). Taxonomy (NCBI): domain Eukaryota; kingdom Viridiplantae; phylum Streptophyta; class Magnoliopsida; order Malpighiales; family Erythroxylaceae; genus Erythroxylum; species Erythroxylum shatona. The sequence goes on along the minus strand of JAOSBK010000006.1, from coordinate 40,254,258 downwards.
ATCATTTTATAAATTTTTTAAAAAATTAAGAATGGGTTGGGCTAGCTCGCAAGCCATCCGACCAAGGGTCTGGTCGGGCTGGCCCAAGGATCCGATACTACCCATTGACATCCCTAACTCCAATAACTTCCTCATTTTGTAAAGTGACAAAAATACAATATATGGCAACTATATGATAAAAGCAATAATTTCTTGGGCCGACCTTATCTATTGACTTTCCTAATTCCAATGACTTCCTCATTTTGTGACGTGAAAAAATACAATATATGGCAACTATATGATAAAAGCACTAATTTGACAATATAACTATATGATAAAAGTACTAATTTATTGGGTCGACCTTCCCCATTGACATCTCTAACTCCAATAGCTTCATCATTTTGTGACGTGACAAAAATACAATATATGGCAACTATATGATAAAAGCACTACTTTGACAATATATGGCAACTATATGATAAATGCACTAATTTCTTGGGCCGACCTTACCCATTGACATCTCTAACTCCAATAGCTTCCTCATTTTGTGATGTGACAAAAATACAATATATGGCAACTATATGCTAAAGGCACTAATTCTTGGGCTGACCTTACTCAACATTCCTAACTCCAATAGTTTCCTCAT
>JAOSBK010000006.1:40178220-40204181 GCA_027568895.1 Erythroxylum shatona | reverse complement strand
CAAAACTGTAACTGAAGAAGATAAAGTTACATGTAAATACACTTGCTTTCCAGGGCATTATATTTACATAACTCCAATAATAACCATACAAATGTATAGGGAGAAAACATTGTGATCCCTAACTAACAGTGCCTAAGGACTTCAATACACACGTACTGTATACATGTCTCACAAAAACATATGGGCGAAGTCCTTTAGTCAAACAATCAACAAGTATATCCTCAGTCATCAAATGCTCTACCTCAATGCCAGCTTTCTGTATTAATTCCTTGATGGTCAAATACTTAACCTCCAAATGTTTATACCCTGTGATGTTCTTATTTTTCTTACTGAACAACACAGCAAAAAGATTATCACAACATGATCGAATAGCTTTAGCCACTAAATCAACCACAGATAACTCAGTCATCAAGTTCCTGAGCCAGACTGCCTGTGTAGCAACCTCATAGTATGTAACAAACTCTGCATGCATAGTTAAGTAAGCCACTAGTGTCTGCTTGACACTTTTCCACGATACTACACCATCTGCTAACATAAAAATATATCCTAATGTGGACTTTATGTTATCTGGAAACATTGCAAAGTCCAAATATATATACCCTATGAGGCTTAAATTGTTAACCTTTCTCAATGTCAACATATAATCCTTAGTTCCCTTTAAATATCTCAAAACTCATTTAATTGCATTCCAATGGTTTATTCATAGGTTAGCTAGATATCTACCCAACAATCCAACAATAAATGCTATGTTTATTCTAGTTCACACCTGGGCATACATTAGGTTTAAGAATACTATAATAATAAGGCACATTCTTCATAACCTCTCTCTCTGTATAATTCTTTGGACACTTTGTCAAAGATAATCTCTCTCCATAAGAGATAGGTGCTACAACAGATTTATAATCATCTATATTAAATCTTTACAACACTCACTTAATGTATGCTCTCTACGAGAGGCCTAATAAGTGTCAAGACCTTTCTCGATGAATCTGAATACCTAGGATGAAAGATGCTTCTCCAAGGTCTTTCATGTCAAAATGCTAAGCCAAAAGTTGCTTAACCTTATGCAACATGATCAAGTCATTTAATGCAAGCAAGATACCATCCACATACAAAAGTAGAAAGATAACTTTGTTCCCCCTTACCTTGTAATACAAATGCCTTTTAACTTTATTTTCTATAAAGATAAAAGAGGTAACAACCTCGTCAAACTTAAGGTACCACTATCTGGAAGCTTGTTTCAAACCATATATTGATTTTCTCAATTTGCAAACCTTATTAGGCTTTTCTTGATCCTGAAATCTTTCAATTTGTTCCATATAAACCTCTTCACAAAGGTCTCCATTCAGGAAAGTGCTTTTAAGATCCATCTGATGTAGCTCCATATCATAATAAGTTATTATTGTCATTATCACTCTAAATGCATCCTTAGAGGATACTAGAGTAAAGGTAATATTAAAGTTAATTCCTTCTCTCTGAGTGAACCCTCTAGCAACCAAGCAATCTTCGAACTGCTCAACTTTATTGTGAGAGTCCTTTTTGGTCTTGAAAAGCCATTTATAACTGATAGGTTTTCAATTTTGAGGTAAATCAACAATCTCCAATACCTTATTATACTTCATAGATTGCATCTCATCTTTCATCACATTCCACACAAATTTGAAAATGTAAATGGATCATGAACATTTCTAATATCATAATCTTATTCACCCAAATGGACTATGTAATCAGATGAAATGGCAGGTCTTCTTAGTCTAGTGGATATTCTTAACTGAACTGGTTCTTGTACCTTAGGAACCTCTGTTTGTATAGGTGTAGGCCTTGTTTGGCAATCAGTTGATTGCATTAGTTGTTAGCTAATTCTATCAGCTGTTAGCTAATAACTGATTCTATTAGCTGATTTGACCATGCATTAGCTATTTGTCATTTGATGTTTAGTAAAATTAGCTGCTTAATATTAGCTATTTATGTGTAAAATGACTTATGAGGACATGACTTAAAAAATTATAAGGGTATGAATATTATACATCTTGGTATTTCGTTCAATATTCTTATAGGAATTTAGATTTTAGATATTAAATTCTACAAAAATTAAGTTTAATAATAATAATAATAATAATAAATTGTAATATATTTTATTTAAAATATTATATTTTTAAAACTTTTTATTAAATTACTATTTATTTATATATAATAATTTAAGAAAATTATACTTCCTTTGGTAACAAAATAACCATTAAATAATTAAATAATATTAGAAAAAGAAAAAGAAACAAAATAATTGCAAGTTAGGTTTTAATACCTTATAATTAAATTTTAAATTTATTCATTAATACATGATTAAGAAGTTATGCTTTAATACCTTATTAATTCACACATATGTCTAAATTTTAAGTATTTTAACAATTTTAAATACGAAAATTATAATAAGTCCTGATGAATTTATTCTAAAATCAATTTAAAAATTCAATTGAAAAATCATGATGTCTTTAATTGACATCATTAGTCATTACTACATAGTTAGAAATCTATGTTTTCATACAACATCAATTTACACAATTTTGATATTAAATTTATAACAACTCTCAGTATATTTAATCACAAATTCGATTAAGAATGGGTATATTTACTGATGAAATACTATTTAGGATACCTCTTTTAAGTCGTATATAATACCAAGTAAACTTTAGTCCCAATTCGACAATCCCTAATAAACTAGCCTATAAAGCTAACCTTGATGAGAGAAAGAATTCAAATTAAGCAAATGAGTAAGTATAAAGTGGATTTATAATGGAGTGTTTTAGTTTATGTTCGATCATATGATTTTGTGTAAAAGAAAGACGGAACATGGTGCATACGTATTGATTTCCAAGCCATCAATAAAATAACTGTTAAGTATAGATATCTTATCCCCAGGTTAGATGATATGCTTGATAAAATTTCTTGTTTCATATATGTATTCTAAAATTGATTCAAGGAATGACCATTAACAAATTTGCATAAAAAGAAGGACATCAATGGAAAACTATTTCTAAGACAACATATGTCTTATAGGAGTGGTTAATGATGCTATTTGGTTTAACTAATCCACATGTCACCTTCATAAGTTTAATGAATCATGTTTTTCATATTTATTAAAAAAATTTCTAGTTTACTTGATAATATTTTATTGTATACTAAAAACTTGGATGAACATATTTACATGCTATTTTTTGTGTTCAAAGGGAGCATAAATTGTATGTTATTCTTAAAAAGTGTGCATTTTGTATGGAATCCATCATTTTTCTTAGTTCTGTTGTGAGTTCATATGTAATAAGTACAGATGAAGATAAAATTCAGGCAATTAACGATTAGACTACGCCTAAGAATGCAAATGAGGTCAGGAGTTTTCATGGATTAGTAAGTTTTTATATAAGGCTTGCGAAAGAATTTAGTTCTATTGTAGAACATGTGAATTGGAGTTTTTAAAAAGAATTTGTGTTTAAGAGGTGTGATATGTATGATAAAGCTTTTAAAATCTTATGTACCTTTGTTAGGTTTGCTAATTTTGACAAAGCTTTTAAGGTTGAATGTGATGCATCTGAAATTGGTATAAGGGTTATTTTGATGGAGGATTCCAAACCAATTGCTCACTTAAATTGAAAGTTTAATAGGACATCTTTTTTATTTTTATGCTGTGAGTTCATATGTAATAAGTATGGATGAAGATAAAATTGAGGCAATTAACATTTAGCCCACACTTAATAATGTAAATGAGATAAGGAGTTTTCATGGATTAACAAGTTCTTACATAAGGTTTGCGAAAGAATTTAGTTTTATCGTAAAACCTGTGAATGGAGTTTTTAAAAAGAATATTGTGTTTAAGTGGTGTGATATGTTTGATAAAGCTTTTAAAATCTTATGCATTTTTTCTATGTTTGCTAATTTTGACGAAGCTTTTAAGGTTGAATGTGATGCATCTAAAATCAGTATAAGGGGTTACTTTGATGGAGGATTCCAAACTAATTGCTTACTTCAATGAAAATTTTAATAGGACAACATTCAATTAGCCTACTTATGACAAGGAGATACATACATTAGTTATAACTCTAAAAACACGATATCGCTATTTATGGCTGAGGGACTTCATAATTCATCATGATTTGAGAGCTTAAAGTTTTTAAAATCCCAAGGTATACATTACAAATAGGTAGAGTTTATCAAGATGTTTCCTTACATGATTAAGCACAAGAATGGAAAGGAAAATGTTATATTTAATGCATTATCTAGAAGCTACATATTGCTTACTTTATTGCAGCTAAATATATATATATATATACACACTATAAAGCATCACTTTAGATTTTTCTTGCTTAAATGTTACACGCTTATCACAAATAGAATGTACATCACAGTTCATATTAGGCCAATTGAAATGTTCAAAATTATACATATGATGCGCATTTTTTTTGTGATAAGTGTGTAACATATAAGCAAGAAAAATCTAAAGTGACATTATATATATATATATATATATATATATATATAAACAGAATGTACATGAAGTGATGTACATTCTGTTTATGATAATTTTGTAACATATAAGTAAGAAAAATCTAAAGTGATGTTTTATGGTAGGTATACATATTTACCTATATATAACCAGCCTTGTATTGACATATCTATAGATTTAGTCTTAGGTTTGCTTAGGTCTCCAAGTAGTTGAGATAACATATATGTTATTATTAATAGGTTCAGTAAGATGGTGCATTTTATTATATATTCTAAAAATATTAATGCAAAATATATTATTGATTTTGTTATATAAGGAAACAATTTGTTTGTACGGATTACCAATAACTATGGTAGGTGATAAAGATAATAAGTTCTTAACTCAAAAATACTTTGTGGAATAAGTTAGGAACTAAAATCTTTTCTTTTTACCATTACACATCCTTAGTTGAATGGGTAAAATAAAGTAATTAATTAGACACTTACTAATTTATTTCATACCATCATTCAAAAGAATTTAAAATAATAGGAGAAGTATTTGTCGCATGTTGGGCTTTCATATAATAGGTCGGTTCATTTTACTACCTTTTATTCTCCTTTTAAAGTTGTGTATGGTTTTAATCCTTTAACTCCTTTAGATGTCTTACTTTTGACTACTAACGAAATGATGATATAGAAGTTAAGTATAAGACAAATTTTGTTAAGGATTCGCATGCAAAGGTTTATCCTAATATAGAGAAAAAGAATGAGTAATATGCAAGGCAAGCCAATAAGGGTGCATGAAGGATTATTTTAATATGGAAAATGGGTTTAAGTTTATGAGTGTAAGGGGAGGTTTCCTACATAGAGGAATTCTAAGTTACAACCTAGAAGAGATGGATCTTTTCAAATGTTAGAAAAGATCAATTTTCCAAGTAATTACATAAATGCGAGTACTACTTTTAATTTTCCAATTTGTCTTTCTATGATGTAGTTGATTCGAGGATGAATGCTTTCAAGGAGGGAGGAAATTATGGATATTAGCTTTCACCATCGCAATAACCTATTTCCAACCATTTTTATGATCCTTTATAAGAAATAGGAAGTCTAATGATTAGAGAAAAGATTAAATGTATGAAGATAGTTTTGTAAGGATTAATCATGAAGATGAAAGATAAGGAGCTTGTTTAAGATGAATTAGATGCCTTTGTAAGATCGATCTCTTTTCTACATGCTATTAAAGGTAGAATATGCTTGAAAAATGAAGAAAAAGCTTAGAGAAGATTGGAGAATAAGAAAGTACAATATAGTAGGCATTAGTGTCATGTTGATGGTTGAAACTAATCTTGAATTAGAATCCGGAGGTTTGAGAAATAGAGACAAATTGTCTCTAAAGTGGACTTGTAATTAGCACCAAACTAATCTTTTCTAAGCACCCAAAAAGTTCCAAAACAAAATCAGTAGCAATATGAGTCTTAAATAGGCACCAATCATAAAGGATTAAGTATTTTATTTTTGTTAAACCTCATATTTATGTTTGTATAAGGATTAAAAATTTTAATTTATTTGGTTATTTCCTGATTTGGCTATGGTACAGAAGTTCATTCCTTTTGGGAATTTATTTCTTAGGTGTTTTATTACTATAAAAGGTATATTATTGATATAATCTAAGAATAATCAATATAGAAATAAAATCGAGACTTTTCTTCGCTTTTATGAGAATTTCCTCTTTTTCCTTTTACAAGAACTTAATATGATCTTATGAAGGTAACTTGTGGGGATCAAAATTATTATAGAGTTTGTTCTAATAAGTGAATTTGGATAAAGTAGTTTTTCTTTCTTGATTTAAAGAACCATAAGATTCTAATTCCTTGTTATTTAGGTTTTAGGTATTTCAGCCTAAGGTTCATATTGTTGTAATTGGAAAAGTGAAAGTTGATTATTGATATGAGTGGGTGTGCTGCAATTGGGTGTAGAAATTTGATGTTAAATAACTTGAAATGGTCTTTAGGTGTCACTGATTTAGGTGTTGGATTGGTTGTTGTCAAATGTAAAGAGTTGCGTAGTTTAAATCTCTCTTACTTGCCATTATAAGTTTGTCTTCTCCTTAATAATTTGCTTATGAATGTATTAATGATTATTATGTTTAATTATGATTAATTAGCCAAGGTTTAGATTAGATGCATGTTAAATTGATTTTTTATCTAGAATTTGTTTCAAAAGCTATTGTGCAAGAAAAACACGTAGCATATTTGGCACTTACTGCATGTTTGAAATCTTATAAAAGTGAAAGTTTATTGTTAGATTAACTTATTAAACTATATTTTTATTCCATATGTCATTTATTTATTGAAAGTTTATTGTTAGATTAACTTATTAAACTATATTTTTATTCCATATGTCATAAATAAATGTTTACCCTCCTTATTAAAGCTATAATACCTTAAGGATTTAATTTTACATTTTTACTTCAATATAAATGATGATAGCCTAAGGCCTTGTTTGGTAAAGAGCTTATCAGCTCTTTTTCAGCTGTTTGACCCATTTTAGCTGATTGACTTTGTAAAAAAGCTATTAGAAGTGTTTGGTAAATAGCTGGTTGGGTTATGTACCAAAAAAAAATAGCTGGTTAGGTTGGCTGATTCAACCCAACCAGCTAATTTCGGACAAGCTCCTTCGAGGAGCGTTTCGTGATAATCAGCTGAAAGTTTTTATATTCATGTCGATTTTACCCTTTTACTACCGCCTTGTGGAATAGAATTCTTGTAGCAGAAGATCTCTTCCCAAAGTCGAAGTTCCTAATCACATGGTACCGTAACGCCCGAACCGTCAGCACAACCACCACCAGCGGAGAATCCGTCGAGGAAGAGGAAGTATTTCGATGAGAAACTCGTCGACTCTTCCTACTTCAAAATACGTGCTCTTCTTCGACAACTTTGCCCACAAGTCATCGAGGTAATAATATAATTTGGTTAAAGTTGATCATTTTTTGTGTGCTCTTGTTGAGTCGTGGTTGAGTTTAGGTATTGGTTTACGTTGGTGGTTCTGGGTTTTTATGATTTTGAAGTAAAAAAACATTCTTTTTATTTTTGGCCCTTTGGGCAATAAAAGGCTCTTAATCCAACAGATAAGGTTGTAGAGGGATTTATAAGAGAATCTATTGTCATTGTTTGTTTTGAAGGGAATAGTGGAAATTAGAGCTTAACTGGTAATTTTCACTTAACCGTAGGAGTTTGCCCTGATGGCTGGGAAGCTAGTAGGTTTAAATCCTGATAAATGCATGGTTTTAGGGATCCATGTAAGCATTACCACCTTTTGATGCGAGTAAAAGAATGATTCCTGGTTTAAAAGTGCTAAGCAGTCATCTGGGTTTATTTATTTGTAATCTAGCTATAGAAATGCAGACTTTCTTTGCATCAAAAGCTTCAAGACGTTTACTTGATGGCATAGATGGTTTGATGTCCTGATCTTGTACTTTGACATGGTATATCTTGCTTCTTAATGAGCATATGCATGAAACTGCATCATCAGCTACCAGTGTGTGGAAATTTGAGTGTTGTACTAATCCTCTTGTGGGATGGCATATTCATGGCGATCTCTGTCATACCATTATTTTCTGTTATGATCCCCGACCTTTCCATTATCTGCTTCCCCCTTAGTGATGATCTGTTTTGGTTAGTGGATTGAATTCATTGCGCTGCTGCTGCTGAATTCTGTCAAATGTGATTCCTCAGTGCTAATTGAGAATGCTGGTAGCTGCCAAAAGGGATTCACCTGTCATTTATCTAATGTTTGAAGGGCTACTTTCATCAACTCATGATTGTAATGGTGGTCAGTGTGTTCTGGATCCCAAAATCAGCATGTTTAACCCCACAGCCACAGACACTTATTTCTGAACCAAAACTTGATTAAGTAAAAAGTGTGGTTAAAGTTTTCCATTCAGAGTTAGATGGATCATTAGAAGAGAAGTAGACTGTAAAGAACATGGGTAGGAATACCTCACATAACGTCTTGATTTGTTAAACTCTGCCTCTGAATGGAGAGTCCTTTGAAAGTTTCTTTATATTGGTAAGTAATGTATCTATCAAATATAGAGATGGTTCATATTTTGATAGCAAGTTCTTTTCGAAATGGATAAAACTTAAAATTGGTCTATCACGCAATGCAGTTGGCCGTCTGAGTGTATTCTAATTAAATATGAGGAGAAGTTAGGGCCTAATTATGTGCAAAATTTTATAGCTTTCTTTGAATCATTTATTCATGTAAAGATGTGTGTTATATTCATCTATTCTTGACTTTAGTTTTTCTTTTGGAGCTCTTGATGTAGGTTCTTCGGACTTCTGACTTCCGAAATTGCAGAGCAGCCTATGAAGTTAAAATGCGTGAGTCTTACAGGCACTTTTAAGTTTCTTAAAGAATATCATTTCTCCGAAATGAGACATTTTTGTGATGTGTTTTTTTTTCTCTCATAACTATGATAAGTAATTTGTTGTATGTATAGTTTTAAGCAGCTCTGTAATTCACGTAATTTACTAACCGTAGAAATGAAGCTTTTCATGGACCTCTACAGACAGATGACTTCAGACATAAAACCCCTTGACAAGGTTGCATCAGAAAGTCACCCTTTCTCCTCTGAAAATGTGCTTCAAAAACAACCATGGCACGGAAAAGAGGATGGAACACTAAGAGAGCAGGTTCAACCAGAGCAATCTATGGAAGAATCTTCCGAGAAGGAACATCCTCCATCCTCAAATTCTAGCGTGAAGCTGGATGATAGTTATATTCGAGGAAGCTATATTGTAGGTGGCTCTGCTTTTGGTTGGAACTTCATCACATGTTCAGGAAGTATGCCGGTTTACTACGGTGTGACAAAGGAAGCTTATCGAAGTGCCTCAAAGATGTCCAGAATTGTTGACTCAGAAACAACTATACCCCCTGAAGAGAAATAGTTAGTGGGATCATTTTTTATTAATAGTTGTAGTAACATTGGAATAGTGAGAGCAGTTATGTTTATAAGAGAACTGCTGAAATTTTGATGATGAGAAGCAGTTTATAGGATTCAAAGTGACTTCGGTGCACCCTCTGATTTAAATTTTTCTTTCATAAGCCACATGTCAACTCCTTTTTTCTTATTTGTTACAACCTCCAAGCTAACAATTAGTCACAGTGTTGTGATTTAACTTTCTTCTAATTGCAATTCCATGAAACTTGGCACTCTAGTAGCTATTAAACCATTGTAATTCTTGCATGTGGATCCTATTGGAACTGGTATTGTTATCTTTTGTCAACTTTTCTGTGGCAGGAATTTTGTAAAATCAGTGTTTGAATAACAAAAAGTGAACAGATTTAGAGTTTATGTGCTGGTAAATGAGCCAAGTCACGGAGGCTTAAGGAGTCACCTAAGTTCATCTCTGATGTTTCTATTGTTGACAAGTGACAAGCTACAAGCTTCCATTTGTTCTGTGGACATCCAATGTTTTGGCAGCTTCTAGGACTAGTACTGACTCCACGGGAGAATTAGAAGCACTTAATTGTATGATGCCGTTGATATTAAGTTCACTGATCTTAGTCACAAACAGTATAAACTATTGTATGGTACTTTTAATACAATGTTTCAGTGAGATGTAGGTGAGTTAGATTGTAAATTTGTGTTAATTGTTATTAAATTAGAATTGAATGTGTTATGTGGGCAAGTTATGATTGTTTTCAGTCACAATAAGAATAAAGGTTACGTTACAGACGCAAAAATCATCTGCTTGATCTCTGCTCCTGCCTTGACATGCCATTTAGGTGATTTGATGGATATGAATGATTTTTTACCATTTAAGAACAGAAATCTTAAAGAGTGAAAATAAAAATAAAAATTGTGACACAAGGATGTAGCTACAACTATTCATCCATATGCAGTTGTTCCAAACTCCAACCTAACCTATATAGAATCATAATCTTCTTTTTTAGTTTAAGGTTCGAACAGCTACACAGCAGTATCTCTCACAATGTCATGTCAAGTATGCTTGCCATGTTAAGAACCAGAATTATCAGGACCACCATGTTGTTCTTTTCACGTCGTGAGCCAAGACATTCCATTAAGGGTCGATTTTGATCTTTGAGATACATTTCCATAAGAATTTAGATTCATATTTTCCACATTTAATGATAATGGATCTTTGTTCTATATAAAGTGAAGCCACGCAAAGTGTTCAGCGGTGGTTTTTGAGATGGTGATAATGGATAGTCTACTTTTCTTCTTCTCCGTCAGTGCATGCTTCTTCTTCAGTCATGCAGGTTTGCAGATTCTTACTTTCCCTGCATGTCCAGAATTTTAAGCTTATAGATGCAAACATGACAAAAATTTGCTGATAGGACTTCTGCTCTATTAGATGGATATTATGAGTTCAATTTTCTTTTCTTCTGATGTACAACTTATATTTGTTTAAAATGGCTGAAAACTACTGCGGTTCTTATGAACTTTAGTTTGTACTGAAAATCTTCTATAGTCTTACCTGCTGTGTGTAATTCATTCATTGCCGTCCATATTTGATTTAATAGAGTGTTCATTACCTTTTGTGTTTGATGTAGGAGCACAAGGAATTGGATTGAACTATGGACTCCTTGGAGACAATCTTCCACCTCCAGATCAAGTGGTGACCCTGCTAAAATCTAAAAACATACAGAAAATTAGACTCTTTGATCCAAATCCAATTGTATTGAATGCTTTAGGAAACTCTGGGATAGAAACTGTAGTTGGCGTTCGAAACCAGGATTTGCCAGAACTTGCGGGTGACTATAACTTTGCAACTCAATGGGTTGCAACAAATGTGATACCTTACATTCCTGCAGTCAAATTCAGGTATATAGCTGCTGGTAATGAGGTCATTCCAGGGCCTCTAGCACAATATGTATTTGATGCCATGAACCACCTAGACATTGCCCTGAAAAAAGAAAACATCAATATCCCAGTAACTATAGTTATTCATACTGCAGTAATAGGCCCATCCTTTCCGCCTTCAAGTGGTGTATTTTCAGATGTGGCATTGAGTGCTATGCAACCTATCGTTCCCTTTCTAGTAACGAACCAATACCCACTTCTATATAATCCATATCCATATTTTGCCTATGCTGGAGACCCTGAACATGTCCCATTAAGCTATGCACTAGGAAATGCTACAGGAAGTGAGGTTGTGCATGACGGTGATCTGCAGTACAATAGCCTATTTGATGCTATGATTGATACCATTTATGCAGCCGCCGAGAAAGTTGGAGGAGAAGCTCTTCGAATTGTTGTTGCAGAAACTGGATGGCCAAGTGCTGGAAATGGAGACAAAACAACCATTCCTATTGCTCAAGCTTATGTGAACAATGTAATAGATCGAGTTAATTCACAGTCGGGTACACCCAAGAAACCAGGAATTCCCTTAGAAGCTTACATATACAGCATTTTCAATGAAAATCAGAAGGCCGCTGGAGTTGAACAGAATTTCGGACTTTTCTATCCAGACATGTCTCCAGTTTACTCTGTCAAACTTCCTGTTTAGGATACTGGTAGCATCTAATCTCACAAAAATAGTGAAGCTAATGGTTTTTTGTGCATATCTAAAGGAATTGATAATTAATAAGAAGAGCAAGAGCCCCATCTGTTTAATCAAAGTTGTGTTTCTAGCTGTGTATCTCAGAGCAAACATACTGATACTAGCCTTTATAAATGTGTCAACAGATAATCCGTAGAGGAGAGATTTAAAGAAACAGACGAAGTAATCTGAAAATTGGCAAAAGCAATTTCCTTTCACTACAAGAAATCAAGAAATAAAGGGGGAAAAATGGCAAGAAAATGAAAACACAAGAGGAAGTTAAGACAAACTTCTCATTTTATATTTCTTGTATTTTAAAATAGCAGAAACTTGGTAAATTGTTGTCTACATATATTCTATACTAACAAATTAATGAAAGGGGCGGGAAGGGTATGGGAAGGTAGTAAAAATGGGATGAACAAACTGAAAATGCAACAGAATCAAGAATAGTTTGTTTGTAAATGTACTTCTCAGAAGTCATGGAAAAGCATAATAGCATCGTCAAGCTTCATCTGAGATGATTCCAGCAGCATTCTCACTTTTTTAAGTCTTTCAAATTTGACTTTCATGGGTCCCTCACGTCGATCTGCTGGTAGATTTAACACCTGAAACAAATTGTCACAAATCAAAATTGTTGGTGATGAAGAAGAAAAGTTGAGGCATTGACATGTGTTGCAAAGGAACAGAGAAACATAATCATCTAGTTATTCATACCTCCTGCTGTTGTTCAAGCTCATAAGCCATCCGAATACTCAAATTTAAGGCAGCATGGAACATCTCATCCAATACAGTTTTCCAAAGAGTTTCTTTGTTTATTTTCCACAACAAGAATATTGTTGTTCCTACAACTATTTTCTGCATGAGAGATTAAATAATAGCTTAGATTATATTGCCGCAATATAACATGGATAATTTCCCAATTCCAGCAGTCCTTAGAATTTTAGCATAATACAAACCCCCCAAAAAATACAATTCAAGAAAAACTAATAAGTGACCATAGATTAAAATTCAAAGATCATCCCAACCAAGAAAACATGTCGGCACCAATAGCACATATATCATGAAGTCTCTATAACTACTTAAGCATATGCGTAAATTTGGCTTATGTACAAAACTGAAATGAAATCCAATACACAAAAATTTCTTCTCCAAAACACGTTAATCCCCTTTAGGAGCAATTACAAACGGAAATTCTTACCTCCATATGTATGTAGCTGTCCTGCCACATCTTATAGAGTATGTTGGTTGTTTCTTTCTTTTCAACAAAAACTGTATCAGAAATCTATATAAATGATGAACAAATGAAGTCAGGATTATCATCCCACCACAATGAATTGAAATCTTAACAATTAGAAAGAAAAACTACAATGAGGAAGATAAATAGGAAAACTCATACATAAATTGAAGCAACATGAGGCAGAATTTCCCTTGTATACTTATTTCAGTTCTGATATAATTTTCATCGGTTTGATCTTGCAAAGCTTTAGGTTAAATATCAAGTCAGGATTTCAGAAAACAAATTTGTAATTACCGTATAAGTTCAAAATACCTTATCAGTCTCAAGCAGGCGACCTGCCTCTGAGAGTGATCTGAAAATCCTATAAGCATCCTTTCCGTATCTTTTTAGGACAACTGACTCTACCTTCAGTAGATGAAATATTACAAAATCATTTCAATGAATAAAATTATGTTTGCAAATACCCACTGAATGGAACACAAACCTCATCACTCTGTGCCAATTTCATAATGCACTTGAAGTCTGTTGAGCAATTATTCATGTGTTACTAACCAAAATGTAATTTACTGAGTCAAGCTGTTTAAGTCATATTCTAAGAAGAAATGAACCAAAGGACCAAATTATTACCTATTATATACGAGTCATCTTCCACAATCACAAATGGTGGACCAGAACTTAATTGAAAAAGGGAAGCTCTAACATGGTCAAAGGTCATATTTCGACCCATTTCATTCTTAATCACCTCTTCATAAATAGAATCAAGTGATAATGGAGCTGCAGTTTATTACAATTAATGCATAAAAAACGTTAGCTAACTCCAAGGAGTATCTACAGAATGAACAATGAGAACAGGAATTTGAACGAATATCTGAGAAATTTTATCACATGATTTTGCAGTTTTCACTTTCTTCTCTTCCTTTCTAGATGCTTCCAGCATTGCACTTATGACAATCGCAGCTCCATCATCCAACCTCGTTCTGATGTTCTCAGTGCAAGCCTGGTTGCAATGAACATGTCAGGACCATTTAAGAAAAAGAATTAGTAAGCATATTAAGAAATCAGAGCTCTAGTAATAGTATGTGATACATGACTATTATATTCTTTTGAACTTCATTTACTAACTTCAAGATTCAATCTCCAACTCAATGATCGATAAAACACCAGTAACCAGTTCACAAAACACTTTTAAGATGTTAAGTCAAACAAATTGTTGACAAGTCGAGGTGAAAATTGAACCTTATGTCTAAGTCGACGAACAAACTCATCAAAGTTTACACGCCAAAGAACTGCTTGCTCTTCTGTACCCCCACTATCTACATCTGACTCCAAAGCATCATATTTGCGCTAAAAATGTGCAGATAAAAGATTAGCATGTGACTATGATAACTCTAAATACAACAAGCAATGAACAACCTTTTCCCCAACATGTTCAGTACAGGAGTCACTTTTGTCTTTAACTGCATCAGCATTCCTTTCATCATCAGTAATGAGGGAAAATCTTTTTGCTTCTACAGGCACTGCTGCCGCAATAACACGTTGTTCTAGTGTTTCTGGTTCTACAATTATCTGCAATCATTCACCAAAACAAATAATACAGATTGAAAACCATCGTCAGAACAAAGAAGTCAGAAGCTTAGCAGGGGTCAACTGGTAAGATGCAGTTAAAATTAAACATCTAGAATGTGGTCCAAAGGAGATAAGTAAGTAATCAAACCCTACAAGAAATCCATCTCTGTGGCACAACTGAAGACATGTTTCTCATCTTGGAAGAATTAATTGATGGTACAAAAGAATATCAGTGATCCTTTATCTTTATATTGTTTAGATTTTAGCGTGCTAGTTTGAACATTTAGAAGTATGACAAGTAAGAATTTGGAATTTTCAAATGAATGAGAAATAACCTTAGAAGACTTGGCACCTCTCTTCCTGGCAGGAACTTCATCTTGGTCTGGTTGCGTAAGAATAGGTTCAGGTAGAGGGCAGCGCTCAACATAATGAGATGTGACAAGTTTATGAAGATTTTCTTGTACAGCATCCAGACTGATGCTATTTCCTGTACAATTTTCTGAAACAATTAGAATACAAATATAATGAAATAACAAAAATCTAGAAAACAGTAGAAACTGAGACGTTGAAGAGATATTGCGGAAAATTCTGTTTACCAATGTCACTTAAATTTCAACATGTCAAACCAAAATTCATCACAACCTTGTATGCTTCTGTTTTGCTTTTCGGGCCACAAGACTGGCCGATTTAAGTGATACCAGTATTGGATATAAATCAAACATGAGTACAGATATTCATAAAACACTTGCCTTCCTTTTGAATTGAGTTGAACCTATCATGAATTTGATTTAATGTAAGCCTCCCATGCTGAAGTAAAGCCTCAGTAAGGTCTACACACTGAAAAAGAAGCAATGGACAAAACGATAGACCATCTGAACTAAACCCAAGTACAAAAACATTAAGAGAACTGAACAATCAACTTACCATTTTATCAAATTCTTGGGACACAGTCACCAAAAACTTGGAGAACCTCACACGATGTATTATGTTATCGAACAACACCATGTACTGAGTTGATTTCGGGGCATCTAAAACACCAAGAGCCAAAAAAAAAAAAATCCCCCATAGTTCATTACACTGTTTTCAAGTGAAAAAAGATACTCAAGCACGTCGATATTCACCAAGTAAATAATCACTGCTTAAATTACTCAACCCATTTGCGAACAAGTTCAGAGGGGGCTAATAACCAATTAAACACAAAAATCCAAAGTAAAAGAAGAGAAAATATTGCAACTTTAACCTGGTTCGTCGAGATAGAAAGCTTGAACGCAGTTGTGTTGGATTAAAACAAGTAAACTGTTCTTAACCTGAATCTTGGAGAGCTCGGTGTATCGGATTACGTGCTGAAGAGAAAGTGGTCCCCTTCTCAGAAGACATTCACAAACTTTCTGCTCACATAGAAGCACATTGACAGATCACATAATACAGAGAGACAGAGAAGAGAGAGGGGTGGTTACATACAGCGACGAGATTGCCGAAATGATTGGTAATGATGTGAAGGGCAAATCTGATGCCGTGCTGAGTCGCCATTGCTGTTCTTCTGCTGTTTTACGGCGTCCTTACAAGAATAGGTGGTGAATGAGTGCAGTGAAGCGAGTTCACTTGTTTCGTTATAGGATAATTAATAGGCACCAAAGGCACGATGAGGGGTCCATAGCTCAGTGGTAGAGCATTTGACTGCAGATCAAGAGGTCACCGGTTCGAACCCGGTTGGGCCCTTAGATTGTTTTTTAAGTTTTTTTTATTTCTCTCTTCATGCATTGGGCGTTTTGGGCTCACATATGTCCTTTAGACTGTTTTCTTTTATCTTTTTAGATTCCATTTTTTAATATCTTATTATCATCTTTTTATTTTCTGATAAAATTTTGAATATTTTATTACAACGATTTAAAATTGAAATACAATTTATTCAAAATAAATTATTTAGTAAAATAATAATTTAAAATTAAGTGAATATAAGTTAAATTAAATAAATATATTTTAAATAAATTATTTCACGAGTTAACCACTTAAAATTAAGTAATAATTAAATTTCTCATGAACTAAATTTTTTTCACTATATGACTTTTAGAATGCTTAAAACCATCTTTATATATCCTATTATCGTTTAAATATTTGAGTTTATTTGACAAAATAATAGTTTAAAATTAAATAAACATAGGCTAATCAACCAACTTACATAATTGGGAAATCCTAAACTTTTCCGGTCTTTGATCGAAACAAATTTTAGACCTAATTATTCTTTTGATGATTCACTTTTTTATTTATTTTTTATTTTGTAACTAAAAAAGACATCCCGATTGAAATCAATTTAAATAATTAATAATAATCAAAATTTAAAGAAAGTAATTTAAAAGTAAATAATAAATTCAACTAAAATAATCAAGTATAAATTATGTAACAAACCATCAATTTACAACAAAATAAACACTAATCAGATATCAATCTTTAGACTCATCGTGAACCTACTTTTTCTTACCACAAAGTCCTAAAAAGCAAACTTGAAAGATCCTAGGCTTTAAGAATCATGTCCACAATGACCCCAAAGTCTCATGATCTTAAACAGTCTCATGTCGGTCTGTCTTGTCGGTTCTCTATTTCTTGATTAGACTTTTGTGATTGCCTTTGCAAATTATAAACTCTTAACCACTTCTTTTAAGATAACCAGTGTTTTGAAACCTTAATCGATCATCGAATCAGGAGTTTTACTGATCACCAGTTTGATTGGTTCAACTGGTTTAACCACCAGTCGAATCGGTGTGACGTAATAATTATATTTAATTATATATAATATTAAAAAAATTAAAAATATACAAAAATATACCCAAAAATAAAAAATAAAAACAAAAATAAAAAAAATTTTATTGAACCAGTGGTCGGACCGGTCCGACCGGTCAATTGACCGGACCGATTCTCACTGATTCAATTAAGAACTGATTTTTAAAGGTGAACCGGACCGGATAGCCGACCGGTCACCGGTTGAACCGATCGAACAGGCCGATCCGGTCCAATTTTCAAAACAGAGAAGATAACTGAAGAACAAATCCTTGTTTGCAATTCGTAATTAGAAAAGACATTTGGGCCGGCCGTTGTGGCCCAATTTGAGGTCAATGAGTGATTGATTATATCCCGGGTCTAATTTAAAAGAAAAACTAAGTCTCGGGTTCAATTTGCTCCAGTGAGGCCCAACTCAAGGCGAAAACATATAGACAAAATGATATTGTTTTGTGAAAAATGACATAATTTTTATTTTTAATTAAAAAATAGCTTAGATTGAGTTGAGTCATACTTAAGATCGAGCTCAAATTTGTTACTTTAAGTTATATTCGGTCCCTGAGTTTAACTTGACTCGACTGATTGTCATTTCTATTTGTATTTTACTATAATGGATCGAATCTAAGAGTTTATTTGATCGTTTGGAATCTAAAAATTAAATTAAAAATTAGGTTAAAACTTTTAAAATAATATTTTAAAAAAATTAAATTGAATTAATAAAAAAGGGGTTCATTACAACAAATCCTATTACAAGGATATAAAAGCATAGGATCCATGTGTAGTAAACAACCTCAAGTAAAAATTCCTATCGAAATTTCCCGAAACAAATTCTCGGAGTTGCCCTAAAACTCCCCTTACTAAAAAACCTCTAGAGGTTTTCGAATTATGGTTCGACAGTTTCATCAACTCTTTCTCCAGACAATTAAGGAGGTAAGTAATTTCTAATTTAAGCTTCGGTTCTTCCTCTTCTTGTTCGACTTTAATCCAACTTCTCTAATTATGGCTACTCAATGGGCTTCTACAAAATTTAAGATCCGGCTAATCTTCCACCACGCGCAAGTACTAAACTTTAAAACCAGTGATGATGAATTGAGGTGATAAGACATGTTTAACTTATGTGACATTACAATTAGACATATTAACCAATTTGATATTAATGTCATCTTAAAAATAATATATTTAAATATTAATTATTCACAAAAGATTTAAATAAACCTTATTATTATATCTGTTAATACTTTGACCTTTTATTCAAAATTTATTAAGTATTATTTTAATAATATTACGATAATAAGGATTACGATAGTTAAAACATTTTTGTCATTTTCTATAAATTGGATAATTATTAATTGTATTTTATAATTTTTAATAATTTATCGGTTAAGTTATATAATTCGATATTAACAAAAGTAATAAAATGACCTAATAAACGATTTTCAATAATGAGTCGAAATCTGGAAGAAAAATTGATCTCAATTAGTGTGGATCGAATTCATATCGAACTTGTGATAAGGAAGTCCAATATAAAAGCTATATATAATGATTAAGGTCTCCTTTAGTTACTTATGTAATTAGTAAGTATACAGATCTTTTGACTCATTAGGAGTGTTTACGTTTTAAGGAAACTAAAAAAAGGCGTTAAGTAAGTATTGGTGATCAACTTTCTCAATTGTCCATAGAAGATTGGAGCTCGTTTTAGCATCAGAAGCTACTTCGAAACTTAGGACGGAACTGAAATCAAGCATTCTATATTTTCTTTATTTTTATCATTTTATAAACAATCTGAACACGCAATAAGTTCTATTCTACGTGTTTTAAAAAAACTTACGAAATGATTGTACATATCTAAGTTTCAATGTTGATGTAAAGATGATTAGCATAATTCTAAACTATGGTGTAAGTAATAACCTTTGTACTGTCTCGATCAACAGGATAGCTTATCATAGAGCAAGCTTTGGAAGATATTTTTCTGTCCCTTTCTTTCTATAAGAACTACGTGCCAGACAAGAAAATGACAGGTGGCGGAAGATAGGTCAAAGTGGACAACCTTCGTTTTCTTTTTTTTTGTTATTTTTAAATAAAATATGGGATACAATAATTTTGAATTGATTTAATTTTTGATTTAATTTTAACTTTCTTATTCTATTTATTATTATAATTCTTATTATCGATTAATTTTATTAAATTAATAAAATTTTATAAATTAAAATAAATCTATTAATTTACGTCTAATATCTTTTTTGTAATTAAATTTCAAATTCTTCAACATGTTAAAATAATTTTTTTCAATCATACTTTAAATTCTTTAATTTTATTAAATTTTAAGTTTATATTATAATGGTCTGATTGAACATTTAACTTAATTTTTTGTCCGACTTTAAAGCATTACATATAATAATCTATAAAATATATATTATAAATAAAGTGACGTAATCTGGTTTAAGTGTTATAATATATCTTTTCTTTTTTTGAAACGGAGGAACTCACAGTCGTTATCTTTTAGATGTACACTGGGTAAATTTCTAGATTAACGCAATAACCTACAAATCATGTCAACGGATACTCCGCACTAGATAAGTCCTATACAAGAGGCTCAATCGAGAGAATGTAAGTAAGAGATTCGAACACAGAACCTTTTGGCCTCATGCTCCTCCACTCCACCAACTCGATCGCCTAGGGGCGTTATAATATATCTCTATTTTTAACCAATCAATTTATTCAAGATTAAAGTAAGTTACAACAATTTTGAAATTGATCATATTTAATTCATCTTTTAAAATTGCATCACATCTTAGATTTAATAAAATAAGATAAATGCAAATGATATTTTATAAATTTAGATCCTTAAAAAAATAAAAGAATTATTTTATTCTTTCTTTAATGGTTAAATTATAACTTTAAAAATTGATCCTATTCATCTTTCAATTTTATTTTATAACATCATTGTCAACATCCAGTTGAAATCCTGCTGAGCCAAGGAGTTTGAGAAGATTAGATAGTACGTAATTTTACTCCTATTTAGTAAAGAGATTATTTCCAATAAGCCTGCGTGCAATGTATTATGAAGATATTCCAAAATTACAAATGGATGTGTATACAAATGCACAACAAAAATAATAGAATACAATAACTGAATAAATAAGTCAAATAGACATAAAAGATGCAATAAAATAACTAAATACATAAATAAAAATAAATAATAAAGAGAAACAATAGTAACATTAATAATACAAATAAGTAAGGTACGAAAATAACATTCATACAGAACATTTCAAAGATTAAAAATAAAAAGTAAAGATTAACGTTGGTTTAAAATTGAAATTTTTTTTACTCCCAGTCGCTAGTCTTGCCCTTTTCTCTCTCTAAGGGTGCAAGTTTTCGTCATGCCTTTGTGCATGGTTTTGTTCTGATAATCTTATCTCTCAGTTGCCCCTTACATTTTCTCTGCTGTTTCTACAAGTTATGGAGCCTGCCTTACAACGCTTATCCATTCGGGACAAAGAAGATGATGAACTGGTGATTAAGGTCTCTGAGATAGCAGGGAGCCATCTCGATTACAACTTGAGTCTGCTAGGCAGATTTCTGGGCGAAAGGCATATTAATTTCGACGCCATGGAAAGGACTCTTCTCAATCTATGGCGTCCCATTAAAGGCTGCTCGATCAAACCGTTTGGAGGGGAGGGGCTTTATCTGTTCCAGTTTTTTCACATTGTTGATCTTCGGAAAATGATGGCAGGAGGGCCATGGAGCTTTAACAACTGCATTCTCTTGGTGCATCAGATGAATGAGGGGGAGAACCCGGAGGATGTGGAGTTTCGGTATGTCGATTTCTGGGTTAGAGTTCACGATCTCCCCCTGGGTCTTGCGTCGGAATCCCTAGCTATCTCTCTGGGAAATATCATGGGCACTTTTTTGGAGTACGACATGGGTAACAAGCCGCAGTTCTTTGTTAACTATATGCGCATTAGAGTCCGTTTAAACATCACTGAACCACTTATGAGAACCAAGAAGATCCGCAAGGAGGGGAGTGATTTTTTTGAGGTTGCTTTCAGTTATGAAAGGATACCTCTCATCTGCTATCTGTGTGGTATCATTGGCCATAGCGAATCAAGCTGTGTAAAGCTCACTGAGTTACCGGAGGAGGAGATCAAACGGGAGTGGCCGGAGGAAATCAGATCGGAATTTCGAATTCAAAACAAAATCCAGCCAAATCAGTGGAGACGAGATCCCGCTAATCCCGCTTATTTTGAAGGCAGGTCCAACAATCATGGGATCTCATTTCGGGGGGCAGAAAGATCTAAGAATAATCGAGTCGTTAATACGTATGGATCTTTTTCCAGACAATTTAAATTTGCACGAAACGTTGACTTTGTTAAGACTGCACCTGCTATCTCTGATATGGAAATTTCTGGAACTGTGACGCTAGATGCTGCTCTAAAGGAAAAGGAAACTAATGATATGATTGTTGATGAAGTTAAGAAAAGACCCCGGGAAACTCCATGCTATGGTCCTAACTTCGGTGAGATGAACGGCAGTAGACTTTCATCTGCATCAGCTTCAACCTTTAGCTCTACTGATTCTCCAACGGCCGGTCTTGATTGTGAGACCCGCCGATCCTCATGAATTGCATCGCCTGGAGCTGCCATGGCTTGGGCAACCCGTGTGCAGTCAATGCTTTAAAAGATGTTGTTAGAACTAATAAGCCTAACTTTTTTTTTCTTAGTGAAACTCTAGTTACGTCTAGTAGGATGGAGAAACTTCGTAGTTTGTTGAATTTTGATTGTTGTTTTAGCGTTGATAGGTGTGGACACAGTGGAGGTCTTGCTATGTTTTGGAATAATATTTCTAATGCTTGTGTTTTGGGTTATTCGAGTAACCATATTGATATGGAGATCACCCAATTTAATAATGTTAAATGGCGTTTCACCGGTTTCTATAGATTCCCGGATTCTCATAGAAAACGAAATAGCTGGGAATTGCTCAAAGCTCTCTCTCGACGTTATAGCTTACCGTGGGTTTGCATGGGAGACTTTAATAACCTCCTCTCTGTCGACGACAAGTTTGGTGGAAGGGACTACTCTGATTCTCTTATGGATGGGTTTCGTGCGTGCATTGAGGATTGTCGTCTTATCGATGTTCCTCTTGTGGATTTTGGATACACTTGGGAACGAGGAAGAGGGTCGGCTTCGTTGTTTATGGAGAGACTAGATAGGGCTTTTGTTACGTCAGAATGGATTGATTTGTTTAAATTCCACAAGCTCTTTAATTTGGTTAGCCCTTATTCGGATCACAGTCCCATTAAGCTGATTGCTAGCTCTGGATTACCGGTTAAAAAAATCAGGCGTTTCAAATTTGAGAATAAATGGTTGCTTGAAAGTGGATTTATGAAAGTTGTGTCTGATGCTTGGTCACGAGGTAGGCATACTGATCTTTTAAATAGAATCTCTGATTGTAGTGAGGCTCTTATTGAATGGCCGAACTCGCAAGACCACAATTTCACACAGAGGATTGATAATTTAAAAAGGCGTATAGATGTTATCCGGAAATCTAGGGAGGATGATGGGTTGCTTCTGCAAGCTAAAAATGAGCTTTCAAATCTTCTTGCGCAGGAGGCTATTTATTGGAAGCAAAGGTCTAAAATCTTTTGGCTTAATTTTGGGGAAGCTAATTCCAGGTTTTTTCATGCTCAGGCATCCAAAAGAAAGCGGATTAATTATATCAATTTTTTGTAGGATATTTAGGACAATGCTGTCTCGGACATTGATCTTATGTGCTCTATTCTTATGAATTATTTTAATGATCTCTTTGCAGCTTCCTTAGAAGCAACGAATACTGAAGAGTTTGATTGTATTCACCAGGTGGTGACAGATAGTGACAACTTGTCCCTTCTCTCTCCCTTTAAAATGGAAGAGTTCAAGACTGCAATCTTTGAAATGCACCCTGACAAAGCGCCTGGTCCCGACGGCATGAATCCAGCCTTTTTTCAAAAATGTTGGGATACTGTAGGTGTTGATATCTTTGCTCAATGTTGTTCCTGGCTCGAAAAATGTGAGTTCCCTGCCTCTCTTAATAACACTACTATTGTCTTAATTCCAAAAAAAGACAAGCCTAATAGTATGAAAGATTTACGGCCTATTGCCCTTTGTAATGTGATCTATAAAATAATAGCCAAGGTTCTTGCTAATAGACTCAAAGCTATTCTTCCTAGGATTATCTCCCCTATGCAGTCAGCATTTGTTCCGGGTAGATTAATTTCTGACAATATTATGGTTGCTTTCGAGATTATCCACTACATGAAGAACAAAGGGCGTGGTTCACAGGGTGATGTTGCTTTTAAAATCGATATTAGCAAAGCATATGACCGAGTTGATTGGAAGTATCTTGAATTTATCATGTTACAACTCGGATTCAATGTTAAATGGGTCAGATGGATTATGTTATGTGTTACCACAGTTAATTATTCGGTGTGTTTGAATGACAGAACTGTAGGCCCTATTGCTCCTAATCGGGGACTTAGACAGGGTGATCCTTTAAGTCCTTATCTATTTATTCTTTGTGCCGAAGGCCTATCTGCCCTTTTAAGGAAAGCTGAGTCAAGAGGAGATATTCATGGCATTAGTATTTGTCGAGGTGCCCCTACAGTTTCTCACCTGTTTTTCGCCGACGATAGCTTCTTCTTTTTCAAAGCTTCTTCAAATGAATGCAGGCATATCAAGCGGATACTCTCCATTTATGAGGAAGCTTCGGGTCAAGCTATTAATTTTCAAAAGTCTGGTGTAATGTTCAGCTCGAATACGACACTCGATGTTAAACAGGAAGCTAGGTCGATTTTGGGGGTCTCTCAACCCATTGATCATGGTAGGTATCTGGGTCTACCTTCTTTAGTTGGGAAGAACAAAAAACAAGTGTTTGCTTTTCTGAAGGACCGCCTCAGTAAGCGTATCCATAGCTGGACAAATCGCCTGCTCTCCCAACCTGGTAAAGAGATTGTTCTAAAGACTATTGCTCAGGCTCTCCCTACTTTCTGTATGAGTGTTTTTCTACTTCCTAAAGGTATTTGTGATGATCTGCACAAAATGATGAATGCTTATTGGTGGGGTTCTTCATCAGGCCATCGATCTAAAATTCATTGGGCCAGATGAGAGAGACTCTGTGCTCCTAAGAAGTTGGGCGATATGGGTTTCCGTGATTTACACTGTTTTAACCTTGCTATGCTAGGCAAACAGGGGTGGCGTTTCCTTACTCACCCGAATTCACTGTCAAGTAAGTTATTTAAGGCAAGGTACTTCCCAAATTGCAATTTCCTTAATGCCACAGAAGGCCGAAACCCTAGCCTAATTTGGAAAAGCATCTTCTCGGCCAAGCATTTACTGGGTGAAGAGGCTCGCTGGCGAGTGGGCAATGGTGATTCGATTTTCGTGTTCAAAGATCCTTGGCTAAATCGTGATGAGGATTTCTTTGTGCGCTCACCCCCGTTAAGCGGCATGGAGGATATGAAGGTTAGTGCTCTATTTAATTCTGCAAATTCAGGTTGGGATTGTTTGTTTGTTAACGAGATTTTAGCTCCAGAAGACGCATCTCAAGTCTTTAAAATCCCAATTTCTCCTTTGCTGGAGGCCGATCATTTTTGCTAGCAATTTACCAAGAATGGGGTGTACAACGTTAAATCGGGCTATAGAGTTGCCACCGACCAATTTTCTCAGCTTTCTTCTTATATGGTTGGAGGGCATTGGAATTCTATCTGGAATGCCCAGATCCCCCTGAAGATCAAGAACTTTCACTGGCGACTGCTGCGTGATTTTATCCCTTGTAAACAGAGACTTTATGACAGGGGCGTATCTCTGGATGTTTCCTGCAATAGATGCGGTCTGGTGGAGACTATGGATCATCTGCTTCTCTCTTGCCCGTATGCTAGAAGTGTTTGGGCTGCTACAGGTATTTTTTTGCACGATGATGATATTAAATCCTGCATCTCCTCTGTATTAGCTGGTAATGAGTCTGATATTGGAAATCGAATTCTGGTAATTTGCTAGAGCATTTGGTTCCACCGAAATTTATTGTGTTGGGAACAAAAGGTTACTCTTCCTAATGTAGTTGTGATTTTTGCGGATGGTTTTCTTAAGGATTAGCAAGAGGCTAAACATGCTTTTAATCAGATTCATCCAAGCTGTCACAGTTCTCCTCGTTGGTGCAAACCTAAGCTAGGTTGGTTGAAGTGCAATGTTGATGCTTCAGTTTTGAGGAGGGATAACAGTTCAGGATTTGGGGTTGTTCTCAGAGATGACCAGGGTCAGTTTGTGAAAGCTTTTTCGGGTCATATCCCCGGTTGTGTGGAAGCTTTAATG
>JAOSBK010000006.1:40147882-40165688 GCA_027568895.1 Erythroxylum shatona | reverse complement strand
TCTTACTCACATTAACATGCTAATCAATTCCAACATATATTAATCTAGCAAAACCCCAAAATTAATCTAATCATGCTCATTTTAAAAAAATTTCAGGGGTCAACATCTATAGAAGTACAGACCCAGCTGAGGCAGAAGGGTGGTTAGAGCAAACTGAAAGAGTGTTCGATCTGATGGATTGTGAAGCAGATGAGAGATTTGACTATGTTGTCTCACTACTGCAAGGTCCTACATATCAGTGGTGGAAGACTATCCCGGGCAGTACCACCAGATCTTGCCAATTGACATGGGAAGACTTTTTGAGGGTCTTCAAAGATAATTACATGCCCAAGATTTATTTGGACATGAAGATGAAGGAGTTCTTGGAATTGAAGCAGGGAAGGATGTCAGTGGCTGAATATGAGGTTCGATTTAATGAGTTGATGGGTTATGCTACTGCCATGATCCCTACAAAAGAAGATAAGTGTAGGAGGTTTGAGAATGGACTCAATATAGAGATCAGAACAAGCTTGGCACTTTCAAATATGGGTACTTTCATTGAGTTAAGAGTTGCTTCGATCAGAATTGAACAATTGTTAAAGGACAGTCAAGGAGAGAGTAGACAGGAAGGCAGAGGTTAAAGACAGGATGAATCTCAGATTGATTCTGATAGAAGTTTTAGGAAATGCCAGAACAAATCATCTCGATTCCAGACTAGATCGAGACAATCTGGATTTCATTTAAGAAGTGAATTATTCAGACTGGGAGAGATAGTGGACAAATGTCCTCCAACCAGTCTTAACAACTACCTGAGTGTGAGTACTATGGAAAAAGGCATGGTAGTGAATGTTGGAGAGAAACTGGAGCTTGTTTTCGATGTGGTTCTTATGAGCATCATATTAGAGATTGTCCGGAGATGCCAAGATCACATTCTGGAGCTAGAGGAGGAGTTATGATTGAGACTTCGACTCAGCAGAGTGGAGTTGATGGACCTGCACAAAGAGGCAGAGGTTGAGGCAGAACTCAATTAACAAGGCCTAGTGTCATAACTGAGGTGTGAAGTAACCAGCCGCAATCTCAAGCCAGGGTTTATGCCATCACCACACAGGAAACGTCGAACTCTCCAGATGTGGTAGTAGGTGTACTGGGTATTTTTTTTTATTTTGAAGCATATGTTTTGGTAGATCTAGGATTTACATATTCATCCATTGCACTGCATCTAGCATCTAGTTCATGAGGTAGCTATATGGGAAACGGAGAATCATGTGAGAATTTAGTACCCCTACTTTTTTTTATCAATTAGATAAGAATTTCGAGGACAAAATTTTTGTTAGGAGAGGAGAATTGTAACATCCCATTATCCATGTTAAGGCTAGAATAGCGAGTTATGAGAAATCACTGAGAAATTAAGAAAACTTACGTCATGCATAAGTTAAATATGACATGCACATTTTTGCACATTCATATGACTATACATGCATTTATTGACATTTTCCGAGTATAATTGGATTGAGTTGTGATTATTGAAAATTTTTGAGAATTTGAATTTTATTTATATTGAAAATATTATTAATTAGTAGAATTGGAATTTTGGTGAATTTTGGTGATTTTTGAAAATTATGCATTTTTATGGAAAATAGGAAAAAGGAATCAAAAGAAGATTATGAATAGTTGTATTGTAAAGATAGAATTAATGGAGTTAGTTTCAAAAGAAACTTAGTTAGAGCTAGACCTTAGGAAAAGTGATAAGTGTTAAGTTGCTTTTATAATTTGTTAGAAGTAAGTTTTGATATTTGAGAGTTAAAAGACAGTTTTTTCTTATCATCACCTTCTTCGAATTTCTTCCCATACACAGAGTTTTCCATCAAACTCCTTAACTTTGCCTTTTCATATCCCTCACCACTTCCTCCACTGCTAAGTGTTTCTTCTACCTTAAGAAAAACAAGAAGTTAGTTAGAGTTCACAGTGGGTTACGTGTTCTTACATGGAGTTTAGGGTTTAGGGATAGTTGAAGATTTTGGAATCCTTAACAAGTAAGCATTGAGAAAATCTTTTAGAGTTATGGATTTATGAAATAAATTTGATGAATTCACTGTCATCTGCATGAACATGGGATTTACGTGTATATATTCATAAACACTGTATTAATGGGATGGAAATATGGATATAGAGTTAATTTAGTTTTGATGATTATTAGTGATCAGACATTGTAGAAATGAGTTTTGTAGTTTGAAATAGCAATAAAATGGTGTATAGGATAAGTGTAGAAAATTAAAAGAATGAAAAAGTGATATGCTTTGTTTTCTAGTTCTTCTGTGCATGAATATATATATATGTGTGTGTGTGTGTGTGTGTGTTTACGTAGGTAGGTGAAAGCTTTAAGGATGATCAAGAAAATGGTCTTTGAGTTAAAGAGTAGTTGTAAAATGAAGGTCTAAGAAGGGAATGAGTGTATAAATGAAGTTTGAGAAGAAAATAGTGAATGTAATAAAAAGTTCTAATTTGCGGAACATGAAGAGTGAGAAAATGGATATCTGAATTTTTGATGATTTTAATGGAACTTGGTTAAATTTGCATTTTTAGGAGTAGTATGAATTGTGGTGAATTAGTTTAGTGAAATGGAGTTGAAATGACTATAATAAAAAATAGAAGTGTTGGATTTTGAAAAAAAAAAGAAGAAGTCTGAAAATTCTAGGAATGAATAGTAGGAGAGAGTTAAATTTTTAATTTGAACTTTGATGAATTTACTGTATCGATCTAGGAAGATTTTGATAAAATGGTCTTCATGAAAGTTGTAAATCTATCTTTTAGCTTTCCATTGATATAAAGTTTGGAAATTTTGGAGTTTTAGATCAAAAGTTATGGAGGTTTAAAGTTGTGATGCGGTGAAGAAGAAGAAGTATTCGCAGGCCAAAATGTCGCGGTCATGCATATGCACGATCATGACTTTGCAAGACCACCTGGAGTGTCCCAATCATGCATGTACACGATCGCGACTTCCCTATTTATCCAAAGAAGGTTATTTTCTGAACATACTTTGTTCTTTTGTTATGACTTCTTCATCCGATGTCCAAATGACTTAATTCTTGAACCAACAGATTCCTAACACATGTTCCTACCTCTCCACAAAAATGGGTAGCATTATTAATTGTTTTGAAAAAGATTGATTGAACGAAAGTGAGAGAATCTGTTGGAATTGTATGAATTGGTGTTGTTTTACTAAACATACTTTAGTGTTTTGATTATATTTGGACCTATAGGATTCCAAATGAGATGATTCTTAATTTGGAGTAAACTAGAGAAATAGGGATACAAATCATATGAAAAATTCTAATTTTGATTCAATATCTAAGATGTTCAATTTTGGGTGGAAGTTGTACATAGTAAACTATTTTTGAATAAAAACAGCCCGAAAAGTTTTGAAGTATATCTTCTAAATTACTAAACCAAATTGAGTGATGTTGGTGTCGATAGAAACTTAAGACATTGGAAAATAACTTTGTAGAAGGAAGTGTTGCCTAATTTTGCCATTTACTTTATTAGATTTATTATGCAATGTTGACCCATATGTATATTGGAAGAAAATCTGAAGTGATCAATGAAGTTGTGTAATTTGTTTCACATTGCTTTTTATTGGTCCAAATTATAAGTATAGATGGTATTAATGAGGGCTTTGATATCTAAATGATTTATTTATAAGGATCTTAATAAAGTACCCCGAAATTGTCATTGAACATGCATTATGCATATTGTATAAGTACGTGTGCATTAAGGTATATTTGTACAATTGTGCAAAATTGTGATACTTGTAAATGTGTTTTGTATGATATAGAAGAACTCATTAGACACCAATTGGACATTGCCGGACCATCCAGACAATAGCATTTTGGAGCGTACTGTGAGTCAACCTAGATGATTTCTTAGGATTGATTTGTTTTGAATTGATTTGATTTGTTAAATCTTTAAAAAAAATTCTGAACTGTTTGCGAATTGTTTCTTAATTTTAGACTTGAAGTCCGAGGAGTTTATTAGTTGGGCATGTATATTAGAAGTGTTTTGATTTGATAAGAATTCCTGAATGACTTTGATTCTCAACGAAAGCTGAATATCGAACTTAGGTCTGATGAATGTGAAAACTTTGTCCGAGCATTTGTATAAGATTGTGATATATGCCATATTCTGTATTTGATGCATTTCATAAAATGCATGCCCAGATAAAGGCGTTGTGACTTGAGTAGCCAGTTTGAAACACTTCTACATACAGCTTTGCTCCATGATTTTTGATTCTACATGTAGAGCTATGCTCCATGATTTCTAATTCTACATATAGAGCTATGCTCCATGATTCTATTTGACTGAGCCCTATGGGCTAGTATTTGTATAAGTTTGTGATAGGACTTGGTCACAATAATAAGAACGAATGTGAGTATCATGCATATAGCATTCATATAAAACTGAAATCTATGAATGATTTGCAAAGCTATATTGAGTGATCCTATGTTGTGCCATGTTGTGTGAGTTATGATGTTTTGAATGAATATTCGTGTATATGTGATGTGTGTATGTGATCTGGTGAAATCATCAATGATAGTTCACTTATTGAGTTCGCAAAACTCATTAAAAATAAAATGTGTTTTTTTAGGTACGAGACAGGAGACCTAGTGCTTTAGACAGGACTTAAAGACCCTTTAGAATTTTGTTATGGCTCAGATGTTTGTCAGTTGGCTGCAGGAGTGTGGAGTCTTGTATTTTATAGTTTTGGCTAGAACCTGTAAAAGGTTTTGTAAATATTTGTCTAAAGGAAACAATGTAAATTTGGTGTATGAATGAAATGAAGGGTTTCAAAATTTGATGACTTTTAAATGATGTTAGTGATGTCATGTATAAGTTGGATTTGTTTTTGCTCCAATATACCATTATCATAGGGTATGTACTTGAACGTCCTTCGGGTATTCAGGTATTTACCTTATGGTAGTGAGATGTTGCATTATGAGTAAGTCCAACAACATTGCACTAACAAAAGCCAGAATATAGCACTTAGTAATCTTATCAGCATTCTGTCATCGCTCATGTTATTGAACTTGATCAGAAGTTGAATTGCCACCCAGAGGTACAAGGTCAATGTCCATTAATACCCATGAAATTTGTTCATATAGAGAACAATGTCAAAGTTATGTCTCCATTCATTAAAATTCTCTTCATTTTTCAATTTGTTATTGGTCAAGAGCAAAGTGAGTGGATTCATATTATAGTGATTATGTCTGAAAAATAAATTATTAAAGAATAAGCATATTAGTCAACAATATTGGAACTTTGTATAAAATCATAATGCATATATGCATGATGATAGATTTAAAAAAAATTAAAAAAATAAATCTTTATACGACAGTTATTTTTCTTATCTATAACGGATTAAGTGACGGTTGGTCATCTTATCCATTAAAAGAAAAACTAAGACCCTCCCATTAAAAAAGCTACCAACCATCTTCATGCACCCTCCCACTAAAAAAGCTACCAAGCGTCTTCATGCCTAACTTTTAAAGAAGCGTCATAATTTGGTATATACTTTTATCAACAGAGCTACGGTGCGAAGGTTAGTGATAAAATATGTTAAGTGTGTAACCATTTGATTCCTCCATTAAAGGTACTTGTAAACCATGCCTTGGTGGGAGGTCATATTTGCTACCAATGAGTTGACTTATGCTTTAGAAGACCAAAACCATACAAGATCTGGGATTTATGTTCTCCGGTGAGGAGTAACACTTCACCACATGCAAACGGGTCATCATATGGAGACCATGGACTCTCACATGAGCATCATTTCCCACTCAATCTTTTTGGTCTTTAAGTTTTAATAAATATCATCTTGACTAGATATAATTTATTAATCATCATATATTGTTTCATTTTATATATCTCATACATAATGAATGCATAGCAAAGCCTAGGGTTGACAATTATTCTAAATGGCATACTTTCATATAATATCGCATATTATTAGCATCTATCCATCCATTCATCTCATGAATAATAACTCTACTTTTGATTGTCCATCCTAGAACATAATAAAAATTACAAGGCTCTTTGGCCCATAAAAAATTTCTTGGACTTGGATCTTCTGCTTCAAACTCTTCGCTCACATGGCCCGACCCTTTTGGTAAAAAGTGTGCAATGGCATTTATTTTACAAAACTTTTTGTTTTTCATAAAACCAAATTGTTTCAATAGAAAATAAAAATTCTAGCACTTGAAAAACTTACAAAATCTAAAATTTCAAGAGAAACATAAAATTCCAACACTTGAAAACCTCATAAAATTGAAATTACCATTATACCATATCATAAATTGAAACCATTACCTATTCCTTTCTTCGATCCATGGCTGCTTCATCTTTAACATCATAGAAATTTGTACATTACAAAATAAAAGAAAACAGAAAATGACGACAAGGAGGAAATATGACGATGATAGGCCACCCTCCTTGTTACAAAGCAAACAAAGAAAACTTACAAGGTAAATCTATATTCTATGGACAACCAAAAGAGTAAAGCATACACCATATATATATATATCTATCACATAAAATATACAACATACATAAATATAATTACCAACCCATGCAACATATAGGAACCAAATCATGCATAATAAAATGGCTCTGATACCAATTGTTGGATTGAAAACAAAAGCATACTAGATTTGGCTAAACGATAGATTTCAAAAAAATACCGAAATCAAAATGCAGCGGAAGCATAATAACCAAATCAACAAGTTTAATCCATACATGATACGCTATTATAAAAATAAATAGCATAATAACAAGTTTGAAATTTTACTGACTCCTTTGCTATAGCATTGAATCCTTGCTATTGTATCGTCTCCATGCTATTGTATCCTCTCCTCTTTGTTGTATCCTCAACCAATCCGATCTACCACTTGTTCTCCTTGGACAACTTGACTAACAAGATCCTTTGGTAAGAAAGGGAGGTGATAAGGATTCCAACAAACCTCTTACAACTTTAGGGATTCCAAATGATGATTCACAACTTTGTGGATTCCAAATGCACAGACACAAACCTTGGAATAAGACGAGGGATTGTTTTTATTAGGCTTTGATCAATTATTTTTTATTAGTTAAGTTAATATGTTTGTTTTGGGATTAATTAAATATGGTGGGTCACATCTAATATGGTAGTGTGGTGCCTGCAAAAGAAATAAGTTAATATGATGACCTCATAGATGACATCGTCAGTTTTTCCAATATTGTGGTTTTAAATTTAAACATTTTCTAAACATTAAGGTCATATTTTTACTAAATATTAAGGGTTAAATTTGTCAATTAGTGTAAAAATTAGGGTCAAAGAAACTAGATAACCTAACCTATTATCTTCACAACACCCAATGCATATATGTCATTCCCCAATTGTCACTGCTTAAACTGCACTGGATTTCAAGGAATCGGTCTTCCTAAAAAGAATGACCCAAATGATTTCCTCCACAAGATAAAACTCATCTTTAAAGAGTTAGATTCTATATTCATAGTTCTTTTCATTTGAATCCTCAAAGAGATTGTTTGAAGTGTTGAAGAGGATATCCTTTAGGGATTGAGATAGGAAAGTGTTGTTTATGATGGTTAGAGGGCAAATTTGGAGGCAACATATAAATGTTTAGAGGCAGAGATTGCCAAAGTTTGAGTTATTTGAGAAGGAGCTCGTAGTGCTCGAGGTCTGGCCTCATAGGGTTTTTAGAGAAGTGAAAAGGGTTTATGGAAACTACTAAAATACTGTGCACAAGTACAACATGACCCTAGATAATGGTTTTACAATTAGATTCTTACATATTTAACTTAAAAAAATATGTCTTGTTTTTAAGAAGTATCTTTGTCTAAAAGAAAATAAGATTCCACTTTGTTTGTGAAAAAATAGTTAATAGTTTTTAGCTTAAAAAATATAACCTTAGTTGTTTTAGCTACAAAAGATAATTCGTATTCAAACAAACATAGCTAATAATTTTTGACAACAAAATATGAACGTAGCCTATTCTTCAAAAAAAATTGGGAATAAAAAATAATTGTAGTTAAAATAAACTTAGTTAATAATCTTTGAAAAATTCCTTAAAATATTTTTCTTAGGTATTACTTTATTAGGTTAAGATATAGAAAATTCATAGTTAGATATGTACTTTTGGCCATAAATTTTAAAATATTGAAAAAATATATAGCCAATATACATATTTCTTGTAATGAATATAGGTTCCTATGTGCAAAATCTTATGCACTCTCATCCAAATCAAAAACCAAAATATTCATTCATCATGTAGCAAATAAAAATCCATCTAATCTCGCTTGTATCCTTTTTTATTCTAAATTTATTCAATCATTCACAAGAAATATAAATTCTTTAAGATATGAATAAACAAATTAGAGACCTTTGAAAAGAAGAATCACCTAATAAAAATTAAAATTTTACTTAAGATTAATATTAAATCCATAACAAAGTTACTAAACTCCTTCCCCTATACTTAAAGTTGTAAATTGTCCCATTGTACACAATTAATCACCCAAAAAATTGAAATATGGAGAAAAAAATAAGGTAAACTAGTACCCTCCCCAGTTTATAATCTAAAGTTTAACTCATGTGATTTCCATCCATATTATCCTTAAAAAATATAATATTTAAAATATAAAGAAAATAATAAAAGCAAAATTCAATTATAGGTATAAAAAGAAATTATGATTTAAAATATTTATAATAAATAAAATAATAATGCAAGATTAGTTTATCAAGGCTAATCCCTTACTAACCATTAAGACAAACTAAAATAAAAAGGAAAATACATAATAATAAAAATGGAAAAGAAAACACAATCAATGCCCTTATCAAGCATCTTAGGTTGTTCTGCCTTTGTTGGAGAGATGGGAGTGTTCATATCTCTAGTACATTAGGGTGTTGTCTTTGTAGTAATTAAAGAATCTAACTGTTGAGTACTCTATAATGATGAAGTGGCTCCCATTAATGGAGTTGGTATCTCAACTCTTAAGTGTCCTACGATCAGGATAAGTACCTCCTCCATCCATTGATTTAATACCTCCAACTATGCTTACAGATACCATTCCGTACCAATCAATACCACCTGCAAAATAGAATGGTATCTGTTATTACGACACAGGCTATTAATACTAGTCGGTATTGTAGTTTTTCAGTCGGCATCGATCGGTACACAAAATACCAACCGGTATTATAAAATTAGAATAACATAAGGACTTGTTTGCAAATTTTAAATTTTAAACCTAAATTTACCCGACCCCCTACGCAGATGCCTGCCTCTGCCTCTCGAGCCTTCTTGCCTTCTTCTCCTTCTCCTTCGATCCTCCGTCACCTTCTTCTCCTTCTCTATCTATCTCCATCATCTCCTTCCTCCCTCCATTGTCCCCTCATCATTGTCTCTGTCTCCAGAGTCCAGTCTCCACCGTCTTTGTCTACTGTCCATTGTCTCTGGCTCTCACTGTCTCTCACTTCTTCACCACCGCCGCATTCTCTCTCTCTTTGTCATCTTCATCTCTAACTGGTGACTGGTTCAACAGTGCTATGCGTCCCTCATCCTCCCCGATCCATGCCAGCATCAGAGGACAGAAATTGTCCGTCGACTGCATCTTTGCACCCCCTGAAGACACTACTATCGTTGACATCACAGTCGTCACTGATCTACATGACCCGAAGCTTTGAGGCCTAACTTGTCAGTGAAGGCTCGATCGACACCTACCTGATAACCTGAAGCTTGTAAATTTTGTTGGGTGTGTTTTTTTGAGTTATCCAATTTTTTCTTGCTTAAATCTTAATTGCATTATTTATTATGTTGGATAATTCAATTGGATGTTGGATTTGTGAAATATTTGGAAGTTGAAAGTTTTATGTTTTGCGTGTATCTGATCTGGTTTTGGTATTATGGTTAGAATTTGGATATTGTATAGAAATGGAGTTGAAATGTTGAATGATATTGGTTCTGGTATTATAGTGATGTTCTGGTATTGTTATAGTTGCTTTTCTGATTTGCATAGATCGGAATTTGGAAATGGAAATGTTGAATGATAAGTTGATTATGGTATTATCATTTGGAAATGGAAATGGAGACATGGAGTTGAATTCATGGTGAATGATGTATTGGTTATAAACATTAGTTTAAGTTTAAATTTATGGTAAGTTTTTGGATGAAGCACGATGTTGCATTATGTACAACTTTGTTAATGTTGATTATCAAAATTGAAAGTTGAACTTGAAGCTTGAAAGTTGAAACAACCTAAACGTAAAATTTAAACCGATAATATTAAATTTGTAAAATTGTAAAAACTTAAATCATTAATGGACACATTCTTAATATTTGTGAAATGGTAATTTATTTTTAATATTTGGGTATTGATTTTAGGTAAATAATTAGCTGAGTATAAAATTATGCAATTTGAAATTAATAATGATTCGGTTGTAGTTAATGATAGTATTTGCCTATTTACAT
Organism: Erythroxylum shatona; assembly: GCA_027568895.1. Classification (NCBI taxonomy): domain Eukaryota; kingdom Viridiplantae; phylum Streptophyta; class Magnoliopsida; order Malpighiales; family Erythroxylaceae; genus Erythroxylum; species Erythroxylum shatona. Next base: position 40,155,201 of record JAOSBK010000006.1, on the reverse strand, counting down.
ATTAGTTTTGGGTAAATAATTAATTGAGTATAAAATATGTTGAAATTTAATTATTTGGTAATATATATGTGTATGGTAATGTGTGAAAGTAGTGATGTAATAAATGTATCTGAAATAGAACTTTATTTTGTCAAATTATGAATATGTTGTAGACTTGTAGCCTTATAGGTTCCAATCATTTATACTTAGACTTATTAATGTTAATTAAAAATTGTAAAAGCAACATATATATTTAAGAACGAAATATAGAATGGTGTATAAAATATTAAGGTTTGTTGAAAATGAAAAAAGATTCAAAGTTTTAAATAAAAAAAACATTTCCAAAGAAGCTACATCCTTCAACTTGATCCTCATGTTATGAATATATCTTTCAACTTGATCATCATGTTATGAATATATATGTATGAACAATTGCATAAGATATGTCATTCATTATTTGGTAATTACGTAAATCATATCATACCCTTTAACTTGATCTTCATGTTTGAAACTTTGAATTGAAATTGTTGAAAATTGTTGAAAATGAAAATTGTTTATGTATGATTTGTGAAAGTTGAAAATGGAAATTGTTGAAAGTTATTAGAAATGGAAATTATTTTATGAATGTATTGTGATTACTGGAAATGGAATTGGAAATTATTGGAAATTAATATGGAATTATGAATATTTTGTGATTATTGGAAATTAAAATTGTTGGAAATGGAATTGAAAATTGTTGAAAATTTATTTGGAATTATGAATGCTTTGTGATTGTTGGAAATGGAAATGGAAATGAAAATGCAAATTGTTGGAAATGAAATTATGAATGTTTTGTGATTATTGAAAATGAAAATTGTTGAAAATAGAATTGAAAATTGTTGGAAATTGAATTAAAATTATGAATGTTTTGTAATTGTTAGAAATGAAAATAAAATTATGAATGGTTTGTGGTTATTGGAAATAGAAATTGTTGGAAATGGAAATGAAAATTGTTGAAAATTGAATTGGAATTATGAATATTTTGTAATTATTGAAAATAGAAATTGTTGAAAATGGAATTGAAAATTGTTAGAAATGGAATTGGAAATTGCTGAAAATATAATTAGAATTATGAATGTTTTGTGATTGTAAGAAATGAAAATTGTTGGAAATGGAATTAGAATTATGAATGTTTTGTGTTTGTTGGAAATATAAATTATTGGAAATGGAGTTGAAAATTGTTAGAAATTGTTGGAAATGGAATTGGAAATTGTTTGAAATTGTTTGAAATAGAATTAGAATTATAAATGTTTTGTGATTGTTGAAAATGAAATTTATTAAAAATGTTGAAATTGGAATTAAAAATTGTTAGAAATGGAATTGGAATTATAAATGTTTTGTGATTGTTGGAAATAGAAATTGTTGAAAATTGTTGAAAATGAAAATTGATGATGTATATTTTGCGTTATTATATACGTTAAATGTTTTAAATTATTAGCTTTTGACTTATAGTGAAAGTGTGTAATATAATCATACAGAAAGAGCTATATTATATAAGATGGATATAGATACTGTGTACTGAAATTATGTGCTGTTTATTTTTATGTGTTATTTATTTTTATATATGCATTTATTTATTTTTATAGATAAATTGAAGAAAGTTCAAGTACTCATGATCAATCCACTTCTGGAAAATACAATGGTCCAACTTGGGTTCATACTACATTAGTTCCTGGTACAAGGAACCGTGTTATTTGCTTGTTTTGTAACAAGCATTTGGAAGGTGGAGGAATCACCCGATTAAAAAAGCATTTAGTTGAAGTTAAAGGAGATGTGGACTCCTGTAAAAAAGTAAGTCATGATGTAAAGTAATAGGTGAAAACATTGCTTAATGAATATCAATATGAGAGAGATATAAGGAAAAGGTTGAATTTTGAAATTGGTAATAGAAGTTAGTTTTCTAGTTTTTGTGGTGATTTTGGAAATGTTGAATATGGAAGTTGTGGTGGTAGTGGTATTGGTAGTGTTTCATCTCAGGCTCAAGAAGAAGTACCTGAATCTGATGTGAAGAAGAGAAGAAGGCAGGTGATTAGTTTTGTTGCCCCACAAACAACTCCTAGAGCCTAACATTTAATTCGTAGTGTAATGCAATCAAGAGATGCGGCTCACAATGTCAATATGGCAGTAGCTAGATAGTAGTATGATACAAGTTCATTATTCAATGCTTCTCAGTCTTATTATTATCAACCTATAATGGATGCAATAGCCTCTTATGGTCCAAAATACAAAGGTCTTTTGATTGATGACTTAAGAGGTAAATTTTTTAGTGTTGTTGTTTCTGAAATTAGAAGTTATTTGGCTGAAAGAATAGTGAATTGTAATACTTATGGATATTCAGTCATGCGTGATAGCTGGACAAAAAGGAGACTATTATAAAATTTTTAGTTTATTCTACAAATGACTATATATGTTTTTGAAATCTATTGATGCATTTGACCTTATTAAAAATACTAAGACTTTGTTTGCGATATTTGATAAAGTTGTGAATGATGTAGGGTCGGAAAACATTATTAAGTTTATTACTAACAATGATTTTGTTTATAAAGCGGTAGGAAAAAGGTTGCAAAATACATATAAATCATTTTTTTGGACTCCTTATGTTGCACATTGCATTAACCTAATGTTGGAGAATAAAAGGGATCCTAATTATTTTCCTGTTATTGATGAGACTATACAGAAAGTTAAAAGGGTGACAAAGTTCATTTATAATCGTGCATGGGTATTGAATTTAATGAGAAATGGATTAATCAATAGTAAGAATTTGTGTCGTCCTGCTGTGATAAGACTTGCCATAAATTTCTTATCACTTCAATCTTTTGTTTCAATAAAGAAAGAGTTAAGACAGATGTTTATAAGTGATAAGTGGATTGCATCTCAGGATGCGAGGTCTAACGTTGGTTGGTCTCAGTGTTAATTTTTTATCCGAGTTTGTGAGCCTTGATTGAGAGTGTTTCGCTTAGCTGATAGTGAAGAAAAGTCAACAATGGATTATATTTTTTAGGTCACGAAGAGAGCGATGGAAGCAATCAAGGCCAATATAAAACATAGGCTTTCTTTATACACATCATATATTTCAATCATTAATGAAATAAGGAAAAGACAACTTTCTTCTCCATTATTTGCAGCTGGGTCATTTTTGAATTCTTATGTCTATTTTAGACTGGATCTTACTAAGCAAGCTGAAGTTAATAAAGGAATGCTTTTAACTATTACAACAATTATTAACATTGACGCGATGCAAGATCTTTTAAGCTCACAAATGGAGCTTTACAACTTGTCTTATGGGGATTTTGGTATACCGATTGCTATTCGACAAAGAGGGAAACTTTTTTCATGTATTACTTACTTCTTTTTTAATTGTTGAAAATTAATTATCACTTTATTTTATTTATAACAGTACTTTTGTTATCTTATAACTTACAGTTTATTGGTGGGATCAATTTGAAAATGGTGTTCCAGAATTAAAAATGTTTGCAATTCAATTTTTAAGTCAACGTGTGAGTGTAACAGGCTGTGAACGAAATTAGAACACATTTGAATTTATTCACTCAAAGAAAATGAATAGATTGAAGCATAAGAGGTTTAATGACTTGGTTTTTTTGTTACAATTTAAAGCTTCGAGAAAGGTATGTTATTTTCATTATTAATTTTGATATAATTTCTTATAATTTTTAATAATTTAATTTAATTATTTACTAGGAGTCTTAATAGCATAACTAGTTCAACTTATCCAATTTTTATTGAAAATATTGATCTTTTTGCGGATTGGGTTTCTGAAGATCAGAATTTGGTAGATGTGAATGACTTGGAAGATAATCTTAGATAGGAAAACATGTCATTTGATACATTAGATTTGAATGATAATGATGATGAAACTCCTCTCAATGATGATGATTTTGTATCAAATGATCACTAGGGTTAGTACAGTTATAGCTGATATCCTCCGTTGATAATTGAATTTCGTTCCAGTTTTGTTTTTCATTTTCTTTTAATTTTACTTATATTTGATGTTTATGTTAAATTTTATATATGTAATGTAACTGTTAATGTTTTTGTTTCAGGTTTAACTTCTACTTGATTGTTTCTTCGTCATGAACTCTTTTTGTAAATTATTTAAAGATATTTATTGCTCTTTTTATTAGATGTTTTGATGCAATTATTATTTATTAAAATGATGAAATTGTATTATTGTAATTTTTAAAAACTTTGTATTATTCTTAATTTTATATTTGTATGACGATGATTGTCTTTTATATATTAACCGTGGTTATTATTCATATGTGAAGTATTTAAAAATTATTGTTATCTCATATTAATTGTGATTATTATTTATTATTATGATTTTTGGAAACATGGATGATGTAAACAGTAATCTAGCAAAGTATACGATACAACTGTACAATATACCAATGAACTACTTTGCAAATTTTAAAAATTTTGGGACTATTTCATAGATTTAAAAAATTATCCGAAACGATACCCAGTATTGACCGATACTAATAGAGTACCGTATCATAACTCAATCCGGTATCAAGTCCGGTAAGATATTCGCAAATTTGGTTCTTATCCATCTAAGAATTTAAAGTTTAACTGAAACAAGATACTGTTATATGAAAATTAATTGTTTTATTTTAATTTGTAATAACTTATTAATTAATAAAATTGACTGATTAATTAATAAATTGATCCATTTTTAACAACAAGAGTTATTAAAGTAAATTAAACTGAATAGTTAAAAACTGAGTTGAAAAATTAAAAGGTTCAAAATTTTTACGACTAAATCTTGATATATTTTTATACATTTTCACTTCTTGTCCTTAATTTTTAAACACACAACCACATTAGTTAGGTTGATTTACATAAAGTTTTAATAAATTAATTTTTAAAAATTAAAAATCATTTCCATAATAGGTAAGAAATTGAATTATCTTATATATTATATTTAAAATTTTATTATGATTAAATAAAATAATCTATTTATTAAATATTTCACGTGTATACTAATATAAATAAACTCAATTATATGGCATTCCATGCCAACAAGACTGATTATATGGGCTAATGATATAGGTTGATATTAAATTAAAAATTAAAGATTTATTAATATTTTTATACTTCAACTATTATTTCAATATAAAAATTTTAAATTTAAATACGAATTAACCCATTTAAAATCATTCAATCATTAGTCACACACTACCCCCCAAGGTTTTGGCCCCTAATAATGCAAAGCCTTAATCTTAAAGCTCCAAGGTTTTTGCCTTAATCATGGGTAAGTTCCCAAGGTTTCGGACCTCCAAGGTTTTTGCCTTAATCATGGGAAAGTTCCCAGTTAAGATTCAACAAAAGATGCCGTCAGCTAATAACTAACTCGACAGGGTCTGCCTTTCTTTCTTTGCCTTTACAAAAGCATCACGATTTCCGTTCACGACCGTAGATGACGGAGGAGCGATGGGGACAAGAGGTAAGCGTGTAAGACCTTTGTTCTATCTTTTATTTTTGACCAAAAAAATGTCTGACATCTTTACGGGAAAAGACCTAACTCATCATTAAAAGTAAGCTTGAAAGAATTAAACAGGTTAGTGTGAGTGGTTCAGTACTCTTATCCCTTAACTAGAGGTTTCGAGTTCAAGTCCTGGGAATGGAAAAATCTGTTTGGCCAACACTTTACCCCTTATGGGCTGACCCGGTGCGAGCGGAGATTAGTCTAAGAGTGGATAGCTTGAAGGTGCCTTCCTATAAAAAGTAACCTTGAAAGGAGAAGTTTACATATTATTATAAATGGTTGAATATACTCACATTTGTCCGATATGATATTCTTGACACACCTCCTCAACCCAAAATATGACTAAGTATCTGCTGAATATATTGAGCAAAGAAACAGAGCAGGACATCGTCTCAAACTATCGAGACAAACGAACTTTGATACCATGTTGAAAGACCTAACTCATCTCCAAAAGTTAGCTTGAGAGGAAAGATTTACACAGTATTATAAATAGTTGAATGCACTCATACTTGTCCGATATAAGATTCTTGACACATCTTTTCATGTGTATTAATTAATATTCTTCTTATGCATGTAATTAGTGAACTTAATAAGGAAAATATAGTAATTAATTAGGATATATATATTCAGACCAGAAATTGAGATGCTTTCAGTTTTTCTTTTGTATGTAGAAGGCCCATGGCTAATTAAAAAATTGAGTTAATTCTATTAAATCTTTGTATAATATGATCCTTTTTATCAATATTTTAAAAACATGATCAAAAGTTAAATCAATAAGAGAAAAATTTCACATTTTAAAGGTTCAACCGATATTGTTATAAAATTTTATAAAATTAAAAGAAATTATTTTTATCAATCGAAAAATTTGAACATCAATTTAAAAAAGAAATTATTAAATAATAATTAGTTGATTTATTATAGTTTACAAGGATTTATTAATTTATAAAAATTAATCGAATAATTAAAAAGTTGATCATTTTTTAACATAAAAATTTGAAAACTAAACAAAAAGGTTGAACAGTTCAAGATTTTTACGGTCGAATCCATTGAATTTTTTAATCATTGCTTTTTATTTTAGTTTTAATTTAAAATTTTTATTTACTTTTTATATACTATTTTGTCAATTTTTATAGTCAATTATTATAAAACGTCGACGGATTGAAATTTTAAAGATTGAGAAAAGGGGTAATAAATGGAAATAGTTAGAAGGTAAATAATAATTTTAAAAATATAAAGATTCAAACGTAAAAGGTCATCTAGGAAGAAGATTTCGTGGAAACTTAACATAACCGCGTCAATGAAGTCAAAAGTACAATGGCAAGACTCAATGAATAATGGGAAATGGATTTGTACATATAAATATTCAAATTCTCAACTTTGATTTGGAAAGTCGGTCCAATGCCAAGCCTCATTAATGTCTTCCAATTTTGATTTCATATGGTTCCACAAGTAGATATATATATATATATATATTTGGTTAGCCCACGAGGTGTCTTAAGAGGGTCCCAATTATGAAAAGGTATTTTTAAACCATCTACTCTCAGACTAATCTCCGCTCGCACTTGATCGATTCAACAATAAAATCTTTGAATCGTTTAATATTTTGATTCGGTTTTTAATTTTTTTAGTTCGATTTACTCTAATAATTTTTTTTGTTAAAAATCAATCAAGTTATTAATTAATATGTCAATTTTTATTAATTAATAAGTACATATAAATAAATAAAAAATAATTTTTATTTAACATTATATTTTTAAATTAAATTTTAAATTCGTCACAATTTCTTTCAATTATA
>JAOSBK010000006.1:40129540-40147782 GCA_027568895.1 Erythroxylum shatona | reverse complement strand
AATTAAATAACAAAAAAAAACAACCTAATAATAATATCAAATGAAAGCCATGTTTAAAAATAATAATAAACATTTTTAATAACAATCCAATTCTGCAAAAGTTACAAAAACGTTGCAATTTTATTCAACCCGTAGCAAAGTTGCAAACGGCTGGCTCTTCTTTCAGCTAAAAAACGGCGCCTGTAGGTGGGACCCACAGGCAACCATTAAAATGCGGGCGCCTCTCCATTTCTCATATCAAACCGACGCCGTTTGCAATATTAGACAGGGTTAAACAGAGTAACTTGGACAGGTGATCTGCTCTCATGCATTTGCAGTGGGACAGGTGCGAGTTTGTAGGTGTGCGTTCACTGTAGGAGCTGACCTTTCTACTTAAGAGACAGCCATCTGTTCTTTAGTGTATGTACAGTTTCGTTGTCTTCGATATCGAACCCATTGCGGAGGAGCTTGGAAGTATAGGATTTGTGTTCCTTATTGACTTATCAATAGTGTCCAAAGTTCGAACTTTATTAAATGTCTATAATAATTTATAAATTATGTTATTTATATTTATGTTTATAACTTTTTTATTTAGACTTTTTTTTATAGAAACAGTCCTCTTTAAAAATTAAAATTGATAAACACGTAAAGTTAATATTGACCTATCTACGGTGGATTTGGACTTGAGAACAGGAAAACGTGATCTGCTACTTTATAATTTAGTGGGATTTTGAGTTTGGCTCTATATGAGTAATGATTAAAAATCGGAATTGGTCAATTTTTTAATTTAGTTTTTAATTTTTTGTATAATTTTGATTATTAAAAATCGATCAATTTAGTAATTAACTAATTAATTTTTGTAAATTAATTAATTTGTATTTAATTAAATTTTAATTTATTTGGTAGTAAAGACAATCTTTTTATTTAAGTTCATTTTTTATTTTTAATTTACTGTTAACTATATATATATAATATAATGTGGCCTTGATTTTTTAAAATTTTCCTAATAATTTAAAAAAAAAACTTCATGCTTGTATAAGGGAAAGTCATCAAATTTTAGGATTTTTAGCAATTAAAAAATTCAACTGACTTTGTTAATTAAACCATAAAAATTTTGAACTGGTTTTTAACTTTTGGTTTGATTTATTTCAATAATTTTTGTTTTTAAAATGATCAAATTATTAATTAATGAGTTAATTTTTATAAATCAGTAAGTTTTTATATTCTAAAATAAATCAATTAATATTTATTTTTCAATTAAACTTCAAATTCTTCTATATATTAATATAAAAATTTTCAATAATATCTTAAAATTTTTATTTTATTTAATATTTAATTGATTTTATAATAATAATTAAATTTTGTAAACCATAATATTTTTATGTTATCAGCTTAACTTTTCCTTTATTTTTCAAAAACATTGATTTTTTTACAAATGTTGCACTATTTATCTGGATAAAAATTGGAATACTTTAAAGTTATTAAAGCGTTAGTTAAAATGCTATAAATCAGAGTGGTTAGAGTTAGACTGTATTTGAAGAAAAGGACTCTTAAATTTAATGAGATAGTGATTGGTGACGCGTGTTTGGTGGGTGGCGATAGCTTGGACGTGATCATGTGACTTTCTAACGCTTAAATATGTGTTTCCATAATTCTGCCGATGCTGATGAGATGCAGCTGATAGACTGAGGTCATGTTTGATGTAACTGCGATACATATGATAAGAGGATTGTGTCGTGCATGGTGTCCAGTCCACCGAAAATGGTGGGGTCTAAACTGAAAGTGACCCTAAATTATTGGACCTACTGAATAAATCCACATTAATACCTAAGTAATTATTTGGAAAGCTTAGCATTTTTAATTTTGGTACTTGAGCATTCTATAAATAGTGACCCACCTTAGTCCTATTAGCCCTTTTTGATGTCATCTAACCAATGTTTTTAAATCTGGATCAAAAATTAAATCCATAATACTAGACATTTAAGGTTTATAAAATTTAATTGATAATTAAACAGTCATAATAAAATTGAAAATGAGACTGTCAAATAAAAATTAATTGATTTATTTGATTTATAAAAATTAATTAGTTTACAAAACTGATCAATTAATTAATAAATTGATCAGTTTTTTTACAATAAATTTTATTAAATTAAATCAAACCAAAATGTTAAAAAATAAATAAAAAATTAGTTAATTTAAAATTTTCACAGTTAAACGATCAAACCAATCGAACACATTGGATCTTACTTAAAATTAACGATCAATTTTATTATAATTATGTAAAGGCTGATTAAGATATATTATTTTAAATAACTCAAATTATATTGGTATTTCCAATTCTCGTATTAAAAATTTTAACCAAGTCAATTGTAAAAATCTTGTTCAACTTTTAGGCTCGAATTTCAATTTTTCGGTTCGATTTACTCTAATAATTTTTTTTGTTAAAAATCAATCAATTTATTAATTAATATGTCAATTTTTATTAATTAATAAGTACATATAAATAAAAAATAAATTATTTTTTATTTAACATTATATTTTTAAATTAAATTTTAAATTCGTCACAATTTCTTTCAATTATATTTTAAATTCTTTAATTTTATTTAATCTTTAACTTGTTTTATGACAGTATTAAACCTTAAAACTTTTGTCTTGCTGATTTAAGTTTCGATCTGAATTTTAAAAACATTGATTCAATCAAGAAAAAGTATCATATGTGATTCAAAATTGCCATCACTCTAATTAAGATTAGTGTTAGAAAACATGTACATTTTCCGATAAACGTGGAATGTTACTTTGTCGAAGATTATTGGCATTATCCAAAGGTAACGTTCAACGATTTTCATTTTTCTCATTTTGAGCAATACTTCAACAGTTTACTTTCTTCAATGTGATTGAACGAAGAATTCAAAGCATAAAACCAAACTTTTGTTCCTGAAACCGTAACTTTCAGGTAGGAATTGAAGCCATTAATACAAAGCCAAAACGTCAGAACTTCTGAAATTCTATAGTCATCACGTGTAACGGATGGTGCATCCATCCGCCATTGATAGCGGCCATCATTGACTGATAAATTAATTGAACAGAGACTTCTCTTTCGGCTTAAATGGAAATGGGTTTCCTTTTCGCTTGTCTTGTCAGATCATGGTAGGTTAAAAGTTTCTGCTAGATTTCAGGGACTTACAATTAAATTCACAGTTCATCTACAGTATCCTGGAAATTAGTATAAAAGGGTGTGGAGGTCTGTTCTTAGTCTTGCCAACCTGTTCTCCACATTCAAGTCTCGGCTAAACCAACAACTTCTGTTCTCCGATACATTAAGTTCAATTCCTTCCTCTAATCAGAATTCTGCCATGGCTTGTTTTGGTTTCCAGGTCCTGTCAGTGTTGGTTCTTGTCATTGCAGTTGCTGTACAAGGAACGCTTGGTAAGTGATTATGGTTCTTATAATCAATGAGCGTGCTATGAGAGAATCCATGTTCGTGTACTGAGTTCTTGATGTGTTTCAGGTGAAGTTACATGCGAGAAACTAAGCCAAGAGACATGTGCATACGCAATCTCAAGTTCAGGCAAGCGGTGTGTGTTGGAGAAACACGTCAGGAGGAGTGGAAAAGAAGCGTACACATGTCGTGCCTCGGAAATAGAAGCTGACAGGTTGAAGAACTGGATCGAAACTGACGAGTGCGTCAAAGCTTGTGGGCTTGACAGGAAATCGCTTGGAATCTCATCGGATTCACTCCTGGAGTCACGCTTCACTCAACAACTCTGCTCTCACCAGTGCTATGACAGCTGCCCCAATGTTGTTGATCTTTACTTCAATCTCGCTGCAGGAGAAGGTAACGTTTCAGGTGTTCCTTTTGGTTATTTATCATTCCCGGAGTTCATGGATGTCCTCTCAATCATTTTTTTTTTCCTGGTTCTGTTCATTCTTCAGGGGTGTTCCTGCCAAAATTATGCGAGGCTCAGGAGGGAAAATCACGTAGAGAATTAATGGCGGATTTTAGAAGTGGAGGTGTTGTTGCTCCAGGACCTATACAACCTGCGGCGTTGGCTTCTGCTCCATCACTTCCACCGTTTTAATTCTTACAGGAGACGAAGAACAAATATGAGAGTGTGGATTAGATACTATATAGTATTGTCATACGATTTAATAAAGGAGTTTCGTCAGGTTTTGATAGCAGGCAAGCAGGAGTGCACTGTGAGCCAGAGGTGGTGTGTGTTAGCTTTTGTAGTCATCAATGGCTTTGATATAGCAATCTTCATCTATGTTTATTGCTGTTGTTACTACATACAAAATCAAATAAGTAAAATTTTCAAGGATTGAGTTATATGCATTGAAAAAATCAACTGATATACATAATAGTTCATAAATTATGTATTTTAAATAAATTATTTAAGAAAATATTTGCTGATTCTAATAACTAGTCCATTCTGTCAGATCTTGGTGTCCTTAATTGGCCAATCTATTAAACTATTCAACCAGAATAACTGTAAATATGAATGGATAGCTTATTCAACACTTCCATACCTAAAAACAGGCACCACAAGATCCTGATTCTGAAATATTGGCATCCAATTATGTACAATGTCAAACTTCCAGAGAGTTTGGTCGGTAAACTTCTGACAGATCGATGTACCAGTCCTATAAAGCCGGTCGAACCTTATAGGAATGTCTTAATTAGATATGCCAACGACACTTGTTACTCCGAAGTTTCAGGTTTTGGGAATATGTCATTACCACCTTTGTTCCAGGATTTCTTATCCCAACTTACACACCTGTAAGACTCTCCACTACATGTGGTGGTACTATATAAACAGGTTGTGACAAGCTATCGACTGTCACTTTTTTTTCTTCTTCAGGAATAGAAAAAGTCTCTACAGGAAATTGAAAATGGTAAGGGCCATCTTCCTCTTACTCTCACTGATGCTTGTAGTTCTCAACTTGTGCCACATTAGTTCTGCAAGATCATTACCTTCCTCCAAGAAATTCTCTGCAATTTTTGCACTCGGTGATTCAACAATGGATTCTGGTAATAACAACTATCTCCTGACAGTGCTCAAAGCAAACTTCCCTCCCTATGGTCGAGACTTTCCAGGTCATGTTTCTACAGGGAGGTTCTCTAATGGCAGACTTATTCCTGATATGTTAGCTTCATCTCTATTGCACAAAGAAGCCATTCCTGCATTCCTGAACCCTAACATATCTGATAAAGACCTGCTTACTGGTGTTAACTTCGCATCAGCTGGTTCAGGGTTCGATGAGAATACAAATTTCGTGCTCAATGTTCTTCCTCCTTCAAAGCAACTTTCTAATTTCGGAGATTACATAAAAAGACTCAGAAAAGTTGTTGGGAAAGACAAGGCTAAGGCAATACTTGCTGATTCATTGGTGATCATCAGTGCAGGAACTAATGACATAACTTCTGAGAAGATGTTATTTAATGATACTCAGTACCAATATAAATTGCTCAATGGAATGGAACACATGGTCAAAGTAAAATCAACCCACCAATCTTCTTGTTCCTCTCATTTTCCATGAAAGTTTTTTCACTGAATCCTGGAAATATATCTTTGCAGGAAGTGCATGATATGGGATGTCGCTCCATGATTGTTGGAAGTCTTCCACCCGCAGGTTGTCTTCCTGTTCGAATGAGCTTGATGTTCCCGAATATAGCTGATCGCAAATGTATAGATGAACAGAATGCATACGCTCAGTCTTACAATCAAAAGCTTGCAAAGTTGCTGCCACAACTACAGTCCAAGCTTTCAGGAAGTAAACTTGTGTATGCAGATATATATAAGCCCCTAATGGACATGATCAAGAATCCAAAACAATATGGTAAGTTATTAATAGTTGGACTAATGAAATTTGAAAAGTTAGATATCCTAAATCATCAATAAGGTGAAAACTGTGTTATCAATTTATAAATATACTTTTAAATTTTCATAGTATAAAAATCATTCAAATTTGCAAAAATTAGGATTATCTCTAGATCTCATAACTTAGCAGGATTCTTAAGATGGCACGAACTTCTTGTTAATTTTATATGTATTGATTTTTAATTAGGTCGGATCAAATTTGACTCAATCCGTTATCCCTACTTATAAATATGTCTTTTCAGGTTATATTCCGGATGCTCGAAGTTTAATCTTCAATAAAATTTTATTAAAATGGTGATTATATACATATAAAAACTGTAATAAAACTCTAAAATTATTATAAAATTTTATTTGATTTGTATCTGGTTTGAAATATGTTTACAGGGTTTGTAGAAACAAAGTTAGGGTGCTGTGGGACTGGACTGGTTGAAATGGGACCTTTGTGCAACCAATTCACAATGTTATGTGATAATGATGCTGATTACTTGTTCTGGGACTCTATTCATCCCAGCCAAGTTGCTTACAAGCACATAGCTCAATATATTCTCAAGCATGTTCTTCCCAAGCTACAGTGATCCACCAATTTTGAGCACCTAGATTTTTCAGAAAATTAGTTAATTGATGTAATATTTCATTTCTAGAATTTAATCAAACACCATACTTTGAATTGTAGGCCTGAAAATTTTTAAATGGGCGATTAAAAATGATGATGATCATCATCATCGTTACACCCAGTCTGAAATCTCGCAGTGAAGCAAGGTTTGATAGTACACAGCCTTACCTCTATATAGTAAAGAGGTTGTTTCCCGAATAGACCCATATGTAAATGTAACAGGTAGATATGATGCAGACATAAAGAAGACAGAATTAAAGAACTAGCACAAAAAATAATTAAAAATGATGTTATGTAAATATTATTTTAGTGTTTTAATCGAACCGATTCAAGTTGAGTCAAATCAACTCTCTCAAATCTGAGCCTGATACCCAAAGTTTAGTTAATCCAACTCAAATTAGGCCTAGATCAATTTGTGATGCCCAACTATAATAGAATTGGAACCACATAACATTAATTAGTATGTTGATTAGAAGTAGGTAATCAGCTAATCAATACGCCCACCATCAAAAAGTGAACCCTGAAGGCTTTTTATTATAATTAGATCGTAAAATTACAGAACTAACAAGCAAAAGTATTTATTCAATTGTAATTGGAAAAAGATCCTCTGTTTCACTTATGATTTTCCTATCATGTTTCATTAAGTCTCATCTACACATTTACGTAAACTCTACATAAATGTATGGGTAAAATTTAATAAAACAAGGTTGAAACACCATAACTAGAACAGAGGATTTCATGCGATAATACAGCACCAAATAGTGAACGTCTCAGGCACCAAACTAGGGGAGTCTAGCTGTGGAAATTTGAGCAAGGAAGTGATCTGCTACAATCCTTCGTTGGACTTTTCCACTGGCTGTTTTTGGAAGAGAATCTGTGATGAACACCTTCTTGGGGACCTTAAAAGATGCTAAGTTCTTCTTGCAAAAGCCCAAAACCTCTGCTTCATCAATGTTGGATCCTTCCCTAGGTATTACTGCACAGTTTATCTGTGGAGTACAAATGATAATGTCATTTCGAAAACTTGTTTCCTAAACGAACTAAAGTACAAGGCCATTGATAAGAACATAATTACCAAGTAAATCCCAAGTTAAAACATCCCTTTCGATTGCATTCCAATATAAACAAACATAACCAGACAAAGAAAAGATATCAAAATAGGACAATCTTAGATAAACTACAATTTTAACTTCTGGTGTATGTAAGTCCAAAGAAACCGAAAAAGAGGAACATGACAAGGTGTTCTTAACTTTATGAACCTACAAAAGGAAATGTGCACAGTTGTTGAGTTATGACTGGTTAATTTTTTTACCTCTTCACCGTATTTGTCATCAGGGACACCGAAAGCAACAGCTTCAGCTATGTCTGGATGAGACAGAAGTACTGCATCCACTTCAATTGGTGATATTTTCTCTCCTGAAGATGAACAAACAAATTCCAAGTACTGAGTAAGATAAGTATTATTTAATAGTTATTATTTATTAATAATCATTAGTCTTATAAATTGTGAAAATATTACTTTTATAAAATAAAAATTCCTATGATCACCAAGAAATTAACAAGTCAAAACCTCTGCCTTAAGTAAGTGCATAAAAATTACAAAGCAGTAAGTATTCTTTTAATAAGCTGCATCAAAATTCAATCTCAATAGGGATTATAAAAAGGTTCGAGCTTGAAATTAACAGACTCCATTCGAACTCTAAGTCACATCTGAAAGAAAAATAGACTCTGACTTTAGACCAAATTCGAATCAAAATGTCCATATTTGATCCAAGAATCGTGTTCAGATATGCATTCAGTGTCATCTTTACTCAAAGAAATCAAACAAAGCTATTAAAAAAAGGCCAGTGCACCCCAAAGTCCAAAGCGAAAAGCAAAAACAATGGCCGGCCAAGATGTGTAATCATGATGCACTTCCTAACATATAAATGAAAAGATTGTGTTTGCATCTTAGAACCACCTAATTCATAAGACATTGTCGTCCGGCATATTCCCAACTCACTAGGTGACAACAAAGATGACACCTTTAGAAACAAACTTAAGGTCAGCATCAACAATCAAGTACTGTATACGCATATTCTATACTAAATTAGAAGAAGAAAAGGACCCAATAAAAGTTAAACACAATCCATACCTCCACGATTGACGAACTCCTTAATCCTGCCCACCAAATGCAAATAGCCATCCGGGTCGAAGAACCCGATATCTCCTGTATGAAACCACCCGAATTGAAATGCGGCTTTGTTAGCCTCCGGGTTGTTTTTATACCCTTTTGTCACATTTGGACCCTTAATGCAAACCTCCCCTTTCTCATTCGGACCTTGACGTACACCGTTCTCATCCAAAATAGCCATCTCTAGACCCACGGGTTTACCCACCGACCCGGCCTTATGCGGGCCATCATCAGGTAATGGGTTCGAGCACATCATATGGCTGGCCTCCGTCATCGCATAAGCCTCCAAAACCGGAGCTCCGAATGACTCCTCAAGCCGACCCAATACGGCCGGAGCCAACGGCGCGCTACAACTCCTAATGAACCGGAGCTTCGGGTAATCAGGTTCGGGGCTTTTGAAATGTCGATCCTGTATGATTTGATGTATCGTAGGGACAGCAGTGTACCACGTAGCGTTATATTTGTTCATGTCTTGCCAAAACGTCGAAGCGGAGAATCTGCCCGCCGCCGGGAGAATCACGGCGGCTCCAGCCACGAGTGAGCTAAGCAACCCGGCCATGAGTCCATGAACGTGAAACAATGGCAACACTATCACAGTCGAGTCCGACTCAGTGAGTTTATACACCGATTTAATATTCTGTACGGAGGCAGCTAAATTGTCCTGAGTCAAAGGCACGCCCTTCGGCCGACTCGTCGTACCAGAGGTGTGGAGGAACAGTGCGACGTCGGATGGATCATTGTCGCCGAGTGAGAGCGAGTTGTTGTCGGAAACAGATTGCTCAACCGATAAAGTGATGTGCGCGTTAGCTCCTTCGAGCAAAACGGTGACGTTAGGGATGTTGAGCTTCGACGCAGCGGTCTGAGCCGACTTGTTGCCTTCTTGTGGAGTCAACAAAAGCTTCGACTCGGAGTCCGCTAAATAGAACTCGAACTCCTCCGTTGTGTAGGTGGCGTTGAGAGGCGCCGCCGTCGCGCGAGCTCTTATAACGGCCAAGAACATTATCACGAACTGCCCAAAGAAAAAAAAACAATCGCAAACAATCACAAACAAGAAACGTTAATCAAAACGATCTGCACATAAGAAACAAAAACCACACCTCGATTGTGTTAGAGAAGGTTAGCGCAACAACGTCACCGGGATTAACACCGGCGGCGGCGAGGCGAGAAGCGGCGGATTCAACGAGGTCATCGAGGCGGGAGTGACTTAACTCGAACTTTCCCGAAACAGAAACCGCCCGTAGTTGCGGGAATTTTCCGGCGGCTTGTTTTAAAAGTCCGGTGAGAGTCAAAGTTTCCATTTGGTGACGATGTTTACGAAGCGAAGAGTCAGAGATACTTAAGAACGAAAGCAAACCCAGAAACCAGCTAAAATATTGAGAGAAATCAGAAATGTAAGAACTTAAAACGGTCACGTTTCTTGTCGTTTTTCGGTGGAGGCGTCGCTTGAGGGAGGCCCCATGATTGAGGTGTTGGTAATAGAACCGAATAGAATATAACACACTTTTATTACTTGGTTATGGGAGAGGGTTTAATATTATGTTTTATTTTATTTTAAATAATAAAAATAAAAAAAATTTCAGATAATTTAAAGGTACTTTTTTATAGTTGAGATCCTCCTAAAATACTTCGTGAATAACTAAAAAATAAAAAATAAAAAATAAAAACTTTTTATTTGAGAATAAATACATAATATTTAATATATCCTCAATAATTTTTATTCATACTAATTATTTCTTCTAATCCTAATGTCCTTTTTCTCATACTCATTTATTATGATCTACAAAAATTATATATAATTAACAATATTTTTATATTGTTAATAATAAACGTTATATAATTAATAATGTAATAAAATTTTTACTAATAAAAATAGAAAATATATAAAGTTATTCTTTAATTGTTTGTATATATATTTTTATATAAATAAAAATATACATAAATTATTTTTAAATATAAATCACATATAATAGAATACAATAAAATTTATTAAATAATTAATAATATTATTTTTATATAATTAATAATAAATAGTATATAATTAATAATAAAATAATAAAAGTTTTAGTAAAAGTTTTATTATTTTAAAATAAAAAATGTATTAAAAATTATTTATTACAGTTATGGCTTAATCAGTGATCTTTTAATTAGACATAATTTCTGTTTTAAATTTATAATATTATATTTTCTATAATTATCATTTTAATATTAAAATTATAATAATCATTTATTACATATTATATTAAACAACATACGGCTTAAATAAGTTTTTATTATATTATATTTGGTCCAAACTTTTTTATATTAGGTGATTTAATTATATGTACAAATATCCGGATAAAATTTTGTTTGAGTTAATTTTAATATGTGGGTCTAGCGTGTCCCTCCTCGAGATGTGGGATAGATTCTGTACGACTGTACCAGGTTGTTCAAACCACGTTTCGGCTTCTTCGATGAAATGGACATGCGTGGCGGCTACCTGTTGGTTGGTACTTGGTACAGAGGTTGATTGAAAATTTGATACGAACACTCTTATTTTTTATTTTTTATTTTTTTTATTATATTAAGTTTCTTGGCTTAGTTAGACTAATCATAATCCCCTAAGACCCTATCTCAAGAGCCCTAGAGGAGGTAAACCTAGAACCTCAAGATCCCTCAAGTTCCTACATAGCCTGTACACTTCTGCGCACAAGAAGTCTTCACATACTTGATTGTTCAGCTGATGATTAATCGCTGGGTTCCCCCTGCTCAGCATCAGGTTCCCTAGTAGCTCCAACTCCCATACTATTGCTGGAAGCGAGACGTCCGTAATTGATCCGATCAAGGAGCTTTGCCCAGGAAGCTAGAGGATCATCAATAGGAATAGTTCCTATTTCTTCTCATTTGGCGTGACTCGAACTCAAGACCTCCTGAAAGGGAGAGCCTTAAGTGAGAAGCTGAAACCACTTAAGACACTCCTACTTGTCGAACACTCTTATTTTTAAACCATATTTTGTGATTTATTGATTTAAATATTTTTATCATCGTTTAACAATATTAATATTAATATTTTAAAGAATTCTCGATTAAATTAATTTTAATATATATTTTATAATTTTATTTATTTAAAACTTTTAGGGTTAAATTAATCGAATCGGTTAAATTTTTTAATTATTGAATTAAGTAATATTATTTTATTTTAATAAAATATTAAACGTAATCCTAATTTCTAATGATCCAATTTAATTAATAAAAATAATATTATTTTGTTGGAGCAATGAAATCTTCCATCTTGTGTGGCCCTCAAATAAATAGATGATTAAGATAGATTAATACAAAGTTAATACAGTCAGATCCCTGCGTGCTGTTTGGTTTGTTTAGTAAGAGCAGGGGAAGTTGACATCTGGATATTCTGAAAAGGCGGCTGCCCCTTCAATGTGGCCTCCAGTCTAAGAGAATTATTACACCACATTTATGACTGCTGGCCCAATCGTTCAGTTGGAAAAATAGATTACAGCTTTTGTGTTAGGCCTTGAATTTAATAACAATACGTTGGAGAGCATATGTTATCATTATCATTAGGGTGTTTTAGTGTCAAAGATGAATAAGTTATCTTTTTTAGTTTTTTTACGGTAAAAATTACTTTACGGTAAGAGAAAGAAAGTGGTTCGGCCAGATTTTGGCGAGGTCGCGTATCATTGTTGAGATCTATGAGAATTGCTTGTATCAGCTGCGATGTGCCTGCAAAACAAAGAAGACACGTCGAGGGTGGGTTCCCGATTAGCCCCTCCGACGCTCAAGTCAGTATTTTTGTGTAGGTGAGGCAACTGAATGTACCGAAAACTAGGTTATGATTGCATACCTGAATCAAGGTAGAACATTACCTTATATATGAAGCAATAGCTAGGTTTAGGTCATTACGTTTGTAGATCTTTGTGTTTGCATGGGAGTCTCTCACATGCAGATGGGCTGAGGAAAGCATAGATCGGGCTTAGGCCTGACATAGATATTAGGTGTGAGACTGGCCCTTGAAGGATTGACCGATCGGCCCACAGGTCGCTTTGACTGGGTCCGGGCCCAGCACGGCCAACCCGACCACTATGTAATTTAAATTATGATGAAAAGATAATTATAAAATTTAGTTGTAGTTTTGTCGAGATATGATATAAATAAAATGATAAGACCAGCATATATTATATTTCTTTCTTATGAAGAAAGTAATTGATCTCATGAATTAAAGTATGAAGATACTTAAATTAATTTGCGGGTGCTTATTACAGAAAAAGTTACTGAACTGACCTAACTATGAGGACCCTAAATGGAATATTATCTATGTATCTATGAATTTCCTCATAATAATAGTTGTATAATTGATTATTAAATTTGAGATTACCAAGGCATTTCATGTGAGAATTACTGTATTTCGATGCTACTTATGAATTGTCCTAGAATAATTCAATCAGTAATACATGGATGTAGCATAAGTCATATGGAGATATGTGAGCAAGTCAATATTCGTCGCTATAAAGTAGCTAAGGAGAATGTTCTACTGTTTTTTATTAATAGTGATTTATGGAATTCTCTGGTTGGAGTGAATTGACATTTGAAAAGACGTATTCAAATATCAATTATAAATAAATTACTAATTAGCAAGAACAAATATGATTGAGTGAAAAGAGTAAATACTATATACATACTCTGTCCAATTAAAATATTGGATAATGAAAGGATTAAATTATATATCATAACATACTTAAACAGGTTAATTCAAACCACCCTGATATTTCTCATACTTGGGTGGTCATGACATATTATTAGACTTCATTCTTAATTTATGATTATAAATTGTTTAATTAGAGAATTAAAGATGAATTCAATAGTATTTTATTTTATTTTATTCTAATTGTAAATTAGAATTACAATTTATAATCATTGTCAATATATTAGGAATCTAATGGGCCATACATTAAAGAATAGTCTGTTAAGGAAAAATCAATTTCAATAAAATTGGACTTAATTATAAATTTTGAGAAATTTTAGAGATCAAATATGAGATATTTGATTTTATTAAAATTAGTATAACTTTAATTATAATTAAGGAATTTAATTTTAATTAAATTTTAAAATCTTAATGCTTTTCTATAAATAGGAATAAGCATAAGGGAGCTATCACTCTTATTTAATTCCTCTCAATAGTTGAGAAGCTACTCTATAGATACCTTTAGAGACTGGACATGTAAACAACTCGTGATTGACAAATCGAAAAACTTTCAAAGGATTCCAATAGGAAAAACAAATCTGGCACAATTTCTTATTTTATAATTCATGTTTTATTATTCAAGTTATTCAATTATCAAATTATTCAATTGCACGTTCCAGTTTTTTTTTTTTTTTTTGAAAGGAAGGCAGAAATATATTAGCTATCCAAACTGAGAATAGGCAATACAAAAGGTGGATAATTACAACACCACTCGCCTACATTTGCTGTGGTTCGGGAAGCCTGGGCTAAGCCATGGGCGACCTGATTAGCAAAACGTCTAACATGATAAAATACAACTTCACAGTCAAGTTGAGAGAGAAGAATACGAGAATGAGAGATTAAGTCACCAAAAGCAGTAGCGTCAGCGAAGTGACGAGCTAGGAGGGCTTGAATAACAAGGAGGCAGTCACTCTCCACAACAACGCGAGACCAACCAGTACACTCAATCCAACTGAGGGCCTCCTTAATGGCCAAAGCTTCAGCTATCTTGGGACGAAAAGCGCCCTCCAGGCGTCCTATCCGAACACGCAGAACGGAACCCGAAGAGTCGCGAGTGATACAACCATAGCCAGTGTAGGAACCGTCCACAGTAGTAGCAAATGCCTCCAGTTAATCTCTTCTATTGACTGCAAATGCCCCGACAGAGCGTTCGACGCATGCATGCAGTGCGCCTATCAAACATACTTTTTCCTTTATTTTATTTGGTTTTAATATTTTAAAGTCTTAATTTCAATTAAATTTATTTAATGGAGATTAAATTAGTTTATATTCTTAATAAAACTGAAAACAAGTTTTTTTCTTCCAATTTTTAATTTTCAAGGTTAAATTTTATTAGGAAAATTTATGTAGTTTGCTTTAAATTTTCAAAAAAATTGAATTATTAAATTAAATTAGTTATCAAATCAATAATTAGAATCAAGCAAAAGTTTGAAACGATTTCTTTCATAATTGGATTACGTTAAAAATTATAAATATAATTAGATTATATTAATTAAGATGAGATTTTAATTTCAATAATTAAATTAATTATCTTTGTTAATATGATTAAGATTAATAATTATATTGATATGTAGTTAATTTTAAAAAAATAGTTTCTAAAATTAGAATTAATTTGTTTAATGTTAAATTGAATTAATTAATTAGACTCCTCAAAATTGAGAAAAATGCTTTCTTAAGTAATTAAGAAAGATGTTTTTTAATTAAATTTATTTATTTCAATTTGAATGAGATAAATTAAATTTATGATTTTATTTTTTAGAGAATTATTATTCAATTTATTTAGAAATTGTTTCTTCATTTATGAATAATAAGCTTCTTGATTTATTAGAAAAATATTTTTCTTTATTAAAATTTTAAAAACTGTTTTCATTTATTAATTAAGAAAATTGAGATTTCTTTAATATTTTTTAAAATAGTTTTCTAATATGTTAAGAAATGATTTTCTAATTGATAAAAAAATCAATCTCTAAATTCCATTACATGAATGCATGAAAGATAAAGGCAGTTATGAGCAGAGTCGTCAATGAAAAAGAGCTTAAAGCTCGATATGTGATAAGAGTCGCAGAATCAGTTGTGAATGTACCCGATATCCACTAAGGCTCTGTTTAGTTTGAAGGTTAATAATGGGATGGAATGGAACATAACACACTTTCATCGTTTGTTTAAAGGTTTCATAATGGAATGGAATAGACTGTGATGGAAGCGGAGGGTTTCATATTACGTTCCATTCCATCTTAAACAGTGAAAATAAGAAATCTCCGATTCGGGGGGTTTAGGATGGAACGTAAACTAATAAATACATAATACCTAATATACACTCAATAATTCTTCTTAATATTAACCATGACCAAATCATAATATTAATATATTAAATAAAATATAGTAATATTTAACATAATAAAATTTATTAAATAATTAATAATAATATTTTTATATTATTAATAATAAATTATATATATTTAATAATAAAATTAAAAAAATTATTTTTAAAAATTTTATATTTATTTATTTATTTATATATATATATTACCAATCAATTGATTTCTTCTCCTTTTTTTCGATTATTATTCAAATATTATTACATAGAACATATGAGATATTTATTATTTTATTTTTAATTATTATTTTGTAACTTAAATATATTTATTTAATTTAACCAAAGTTTTAAACTTGTTACTTTAAATTATTTTATCTCTACAAAATAAATACTACAAATAAGTTATTACTTTTGTTTTTATTTTCAAATTTTAATAAAAATTATGTGATTGAATTATTGTAGATTTTTCTTATTTTTATCATTTATGAAAAATGCAATTTTTAATTTTAGTTATTTATCTTAATATGTTTTAATAAAAATTATAATAAAATTTTTATTTTAGTTTCTATAAAAATAGATTTTAAATAAAAATTATTTAAAAAGTTATTTGCAAATATCAAATATTATTTGATAAATATATTTTATTAAACAAAATATTTGAAATTTATATTTAATTCTAATTATTTTTATAAAATTACATAAAATACTTATAAAATTTTGAATTTTTAAAATTCAGGAATTCGTCTCTTTTTTTATATACATACAATTAAATTAAATTTAGATAGTAATTTAATACTTTGAAAATAATTTATAATTTATTTATTAAATTTTTTTTGTTATTTACAAGATTTCTAAGAGAGTTTCAATTATGGGAAGACATCTTTAAATTATTTATATCCAGATTAATTCTCACTCAAATCGGGTAGATTTTTTGCAAAAAGCAAAGCTTTAATCTTAAATTTTAAATGATTACATATATAAAAGGGGTTCAAACTCACGGCCTCATTTAACTCATTTAAATCAAAAGAACCCTTAACAACTCGGTTTTTATTAATATTACATATTGAAAATTTTGAAAGAAGTACAAGTCAAAATTATTCAACAGCTATTGGCGTAAGTTCCACAGACGAAAGGTTATTCTTTTAAGACAAAAACGCGTCTGCAGCACCTCTTTTAAGACAAAAGGCAAAGACCAAAACCTCATAAAACCACATCCAAACCTCTCTCTCAGGCTCAGCTCAGGTTAGGTTAGGCTCAAGATGTTAGAAGAGAGACAGTACAGAGGTCCACCACACGGCGTCCTACTAGCGGTGGTTGTGTTCATAGTGGTGTTGGCTCCGTCACTTGTGGGTGACCAGGAAGCCATAACCGAAGCCATCTCCGAGCTTTTAAGCCCACTCGGACTTCTCCTTTTGCCGATCATCCTCCTCCTCACCATACACTTGCTCTCCTCCGACCATGCTGGCTCCATTCTCTCTGCCATTTTCTCCACCGGTCAGCCGGACAGCATACACAGACTCAGTGGCTCTCCCGTCGGTGTGGCTCTGTTTCTTGTCTTCATCTTGTTCTTGCTCTACAATCGCTTCTCCATCTTTGGTGGTGGTGATTCCGGTGATTAACAGGCGCTTCCATGGACGTAGTAGGTCTCAGGGTCTTCCTCGCTCTTTTTGCTTTTTCTTATTTGATGTGTTCTACTAAATCGTACACGGTATGGTGGGCTGTACGTACGTAGACTTTTTTGTATGAACATGGGGAAGACAGCTGTGGATTTTACGTGAATGCCCTGGTGAAAGATTTACTTTTGTTCTTGGTATTGAGGGTTATGTAGGGATTCACAAATTGTAGTTGGTCTTCTTCTTCGAACCAAACCCTAAAACATCAACGTGATTATTGGAAATTGAAACACGATATTGTTCTTTTTCCAAGAATAAGATGGCATTTTATCTTATAAATATTCCCTCTGTTTAAAATTGTGTTGATTTAGAGGAGTTTTAATTCTTTAAAATAAGTATCATTTACGATTTTTTATGTATATTTATAATTTTATTTTCAAAATTACTCTTTAATTTCTATCACATCCTAATTATACAGATTGTATTTTTAAGTCAATTTAACATGTAATTAATAAGGGTATATTAAACATTTCACTAACTTTCTTAATAAGTATGCATATCTCTAAAATCACACTTATTTTGAATAGGATAGAGTATTATGATAATAATAGCAAATTTTTTTAGTGGCCTGATGCTGGAGTTGACGAAGTGGGTGTCATCGGATTAAAAGATCCCAAGTTCGAATCTCCCGTTTACGTTCTTTAATTTGATCCTGTCGTATGAAGCTTGTCTAATGTGAAATATTTAATTGACGTAATTTGTATATTATTGTGTCATTTTAAAGATTTATCTCGTGCATATTTAAAAGATATCGATTGCAATTTTTCTGTTTTTACAAAAAAGAAAATTTTCCTTATGTTGTAATACATGCATGTATGGTGTGGATGACTAGGTACATGATATACTATTTATGTACTTCATTTAATTATGTAG
>JAOSBK010000006.1:40062301-40129440 GCA_027568895.1 Erythroxylum shatona | reverse complement strand
CATGCATTATTAGAGCTACCGACGAGTTAAAGTCGTCAATTCAATAAGATCTGCCTACAAATCGTAAATTTGACGGAAATCTGAAAATTTGAAAAGAAAATTCTACCATATATCTACTCCATCCATACGCTAGGAAGCTTCTGTGCTTTTGACTTGATAAAGACAAGGTGATTACTTCTGGGTGGTCCAAATTGGCGGTGGCAGGTCCTCCAAGTGCAACGAGGATTTGAGTAAGAAACTTTTGAATGTGATTGTTGGAAAATGAAAATATATTAAATTGTCTATATAAATCGAAACAAAATACTTATTTTTAATAATTTTTTATATAAATATATGGATAAGATTTAATAAAATATAATAACAACTTATTAATCGGAAGGGAGGTCCTACTCTCAAATGTACAGACGAAATGAAACAGAACAGAATTGACACATTTCAAGGAGCACAGAATCTCGTTCTAGTTATTGCAACCCTAACTCAAAAGAAGAATGATTGGATACATGATTAAGTGTAACTTAAACCTAGAATTCTAAGAATGAATAAAAATATATTTTAGGACCCGAATAATGTATTCTTAGTTTAACTCAATTTATAAGTCTAATTTAAAAGTTTTAAATTCAAAATCAATTACAAAATTAAAACAGTTAATTTTTTAATGTGATTAAAATTAATAATAAGGTGGATTCATAAATTTAAATTTTAGAAGAGTTCTATCTAAAATTAAAATTAATTAATTATGGTCGGGTCGGCTGTATTGGGCCAGAACCCAGTCTCAACAATGTATGGGCCGATCGGTCCAATCACCAAAGATCAGTCTCATACCTAACGGCTATGCCAAGCCTAGGTCCAGCCCGCGTCCTCCTTGGTCCATCCATAGAAGGAAGTTTCCCATGCAAACACGTAAAGGCTAAAACCTAGCTACTACTTCGTATATAAGGTACAACTTTGCCATAACAGAGGTACGTAATCACAATTCTCTTCTTCTCTGCATACGGCGATCTCGTCTTTACCAGAAAAGACTAACTTGAGCGTCGGAGGGGCTAATCGGGACACAACCCCCGACGAGCCTTCTTTGTTTTGCAGGGATATTCACGTCGAAGTTACCACAGAAAGCAACCGACTCCATGGATCCAAACGGCAACGTTCAGTTCCGCCAGAATCCGGCAGAACCAATAATATATAAATTTATTTCAATCCCAACAACATTCAAATATTTTAACTTTCTCTATAAATTATAATTATTTAACACACCGTTGATCTTTTCTATATTCACTGTAGAATTATAAAGATATTGGTATTTTTGGCTAATATTATAAGATTAAATTATATGTCTATAGGATAGTTAACTTACTAATTCTATATAAATTTTATAATAATTGGTAAATGAAATATAAATCAAAGAACATTTATTAAATAAAAATATTATATGATTATATTGGCAAAAATAATAGTTACATGTTATATAATGTTATATTAACAAAGTCCAAATTAAAGACTTTAACCTCTTCACATATTTAACAATATGCACATTATAATTATTTAACTTCTTCCCTATAACATCTCCTTTAAAATTATAAGAAACTGAACGAATTTCACATTTTTACATTATCCAATTAAAGAAGAAACAATTTTCAAAAAAGTACGCAAGTCGAAAATGTGAGAATTGGTAATCAGTTAATATCTAAAAGGCCGACTGTCACAGTCGCACAATTGTGTTACATATTTTCCCATTTGAAGACTCCATTAATACCCATAAGTTTCCAATTTCAAAGTTGAAACCTTTGATTTTCTTCTTACCTACAAAATCAAAGTAGGTGGGGTGGATTGATTGGTGGCATATTTTAAAAAGAGTTGAATAGTGCAATTGCAACAGCTGGGACTACACGTACACCTGGTTAAGACATAGGAGTTTTCTTTGCAAATCAGAAAATGCCTTCAACCATTCACCACGTCGAGGGATTAAGTCAAAACCATCTCCTCCGAGAGAATGGATTTTGGGGATGAGGCTCAAGCAATTAGGCAGCGAGCAAGCTCACGTTAACGTGATTGTTCATCTCCTTTTAACTTTTGCTCTTTTTATGTCACATACCAAAAAGAATATTATAATCATCGGACAACACGTAGTCAGAAAGGGACATCTTCTAATTTCTTAACAGAGTCTTGTTCACATTGGGTTTTTACTTTTTTTTATACGTTGGGAAAGTTACAACTGTTGGTGGCCGTAGAAACGTGGCGATGGTTCTCGTCGGATCAAATCAAAGATGCTTATAAATATAGGGCATTCCAAAATATCTTTTCATTTATTACCATGAAGGATAAAGATGCCTTTTTTCTGGTTTAGTTCATTCTTACTTTTTATGATTTAGTATATTCTATTAAATAAATATAAACTCCTTGGTTTTTTAAAATGAAAAAGAAAAGAAAAATGTACATTCATTTAATAAATTATGATAAATTTTAAAGAAAATGTAAGTTTTTAATCAAATTATAAAGAAAAAATGTTTCTTTGAAATAATAATATTATTATTAATCATATCAGCGTCATCTTTCTCTGCCCTTTTCCATTTTGTTCTTAGTTGGCTCTATACTTTTTCGGGTAACTACATGAGATAAAGAACTTGATTATTCATTTCCGGGAGTGCAAAGGCAAACAATGAGATCTATTGGAGCAAACAATTAGATAGGTGGTCAAAGAGATTGACAAGATGATAGTACAGTCCCTTGTAACCTTTGTTAAAAAATATATAAAACCAATTGAGTTGGCCTCACACAACAGCTTAAGCTGTTGTAGTGAAATGGTCACTTAATATGGTATCAGAGCCTTTGTGACCAAACGGTCATGAGTTCGAATCTTACTACCCACCTATTCTAATTAAATTAAGCACAAGGTAAAATAAGCCTGTGCAAATTTCAAGCCCAAAGGGCTTTCACTTAAGGGGGTGTGTTAAAGAATATATAAAACCAATTGAGTTGGTCTCACACAACAGCTTAAGCTATTGTGGTGAAATGGTCACTTAACAACCTTGTTACCAATAATCTTGGCAAGGATTAACTCTCGTAAAATAAAATAAATAAACTGACGGGGTGCTTGGTTGATGAGCTTGGAAATGAGTTAATAGGTAAGGAATATAAAGCGAGTGGTTGGTTGCTGATTATCATTATAGAGGTAATAGTTTGATATCTATTTTGGGGGAATCCTCCATACCCTCTATTTAGGGAGCGCTTAGTTCAAAGAGGATAATAGAAATAGAAATAGGAATGAATATAGTAAGTGTTAGAGTGTCCATATTGCCTAGACATGAAAATGTTAAAGGGTTTATAAGTGGTAAAGGTCAACTATCCAAACAACTAGTTCTAGTTATTTGGACAATAGTTGACCAAAGCTCAATTCTTATTAGTGGACTCTACACTCTGCTCATATTAAAAATTCAATAGATTTCTATGGATTACTCATTGGACCTTTGTCTCATTAGATCATATATCCAATTTGTTGCTAACAAATTAAGTTTCACAATTTTTACACTGTCCTATTAAAATTTTATGGATAAAGTTAAAGGCACCTTTCGGTATTTTCGCTCTATCCCATCTTATGGTTTGTATTTTAACCACACCTTCTAATTTAACCATCTCTTCTTACTGTGATGCTAATTGGGTTTAGTGTCCTGACGATCACCAATCTACATCTAATTATTGTACTTTTTTTTGGCTCTTCGTTAATTTCTTGAAGTTTTAAGAAACAACCTACTATACCCACAGTAAAAGCAGAAGATAGAAGCATTGTTTTAGTTTTACAACCTGATCATGTAATTTAGATTACATCATGGTCAAATTAATTCTTCATATCTCAAACCAATTTGGATTGTAAAACAATATATATCATAAAATCAATACATTAATTATTCTCTACTTGAATTTCTCAGCTTTATTTCCTTTCAGGAAGAGAAGAAGGTGAAAACCTCTCCCATGAATGGAGAGAGGTGCATTCATATGATGCTTATTACAACCAAAGAATGAATACACCTATATATGTACAAGAAAATGAATGGATTTACTCTGATTAGTTAACTTAAATCATCATGGCCTTGAACTCATCAAAGCTCAGCACTCCATCTCCATTGAGATCAAACTGAGCTATCATTTGCTTGCATTTACCAATACTCGTGGACTCGCCCAATCTAGTCAACATCTTCTTCAAGCTCTTGGGCGTTATGCATTCACTTCCCTTCATTGCATACATCTTAAAAGCGTCCTGCAAGTCCTTCACCTTTTCATCCTGTTCACCTCCTTCCACGAACCTTACAAAATCCTCCAACCCCAGAAACCCATCTCCGTCGGAATCCGACGACTGCACCGCTTCCTCAGCCTCCGTCAACGACAGCTCTCCGCCGATGGTACCTACGCATCGTTGAAGCTCCAAAGGGGATATCTTTCCATCACCATTCTCATCGAAGCGTTTGAACACTTGCTCGTACTGCTGAAACTTTTCCGTCATTCCGTTACACACTGGAGTACCGCACAAGACACAAGATCACAGATACGTGCACCAATATGTAGAGTTGCGAAGAAACGAAAGAAGTTAAAACAAGGAAGTATTGAAACTGAATCATGTGCTGCGGCGGATGTATATATAGAGAGACAGAGGACAGGTCGGTGTATGACATGACATGACATGACAGGTGCATCCTATACGTGTAGGAGACGCGTAACGTGAGTTGACCAGCTAACTGGTAATGAACATGAGGTGGTGGTGATGGTGGTGGTATTGATGTCTATCTAAGCCTAAATGGAAGCTGCACGGTGGTTTCGGGCAATAAAGAATTTGAGAGAAAGCAGCCGACTTTGTGCTTGGTGGGGCTGAGTTTTTTGATGAGTTGGCCGATAAGGAAGGTGGCTAACAGTTAAGTCAGGTGATTGACATTATATAAGACAACCGACTCTATAAGTACGAACGTGGTACGAACTTACCACGGTTGTCGCTAGTCATTTGGAACATTTCCTATTCCCCAAGCACAAAACCGGGTTCAGACCGCTTATTAATCTTTTTAGTAGGTCAAGTTTTTGGAGACATTATTAAGGATTATTTAGATTTCTTTTAATTTTATTTTTTTTAGAGGTTTGGGAATCTTATCGCTTCATATCATGAACAAAGTCCTCTTAGTTGAGTATATGTGTAGAATAGTAATAGAAAAAAGCTCTTCTTAGCCTCTTAGGTTAATTGGATTTAGAACTATGTCGAACGTGACCTAAATGGCTACTTAAGGTGGCGCGTGTTCATCACGTGCCGAGTAAGTGTGTGGTATAGCAGCTATTGTAGTCACACAATCTCATCTCACACACGCGCCTCACTTTTATAGATACATTTTTTTTTAATTTTAAACAATTTTTTATTAATTAATCAATTAATTAGATAAACATAAAAGTCGGCTTCATATATCTCTTATTAATTCTAATTTTTGACAATTAAAAAAGGTATAAGATGGTAGAAACAAAGTTGGAATAGGCCAATGGGAACTGAGAATGTCATGCCCACAGAACCAATTGCTTGTTTTTCAAGGAATCTATATTAACTTTTTGTCTTTATTAACTCTATCAAATTATATTCTAACGTTTTCTAAATAATATTGATATCATCCTAAATCCTAATTAAATTATTTGTTTTCAATTTTAGTAATAAATCATAAATATGGCTTATATTATGTTATAATTAAACAATTTAGCCCTACTAAGTATTAATATAATCTTATAGATGCTTTTTAAAAACTATTTTTAGAATATAATAAATATTATTTTAGTAACATTAAAATATAAAATATTATTAGAAATAATAATAATAATAACTTAATATTTTTTTTATATCAAATATTAATGAAAAATCACACATTTAATCTTGTTTTAACGGTTTTACATTGCCTCGACTAATTGCTTTAAGAGTGAATTAAGCAAATATTATATGAAGAGAAGAAGCAGAGCGTGGTTTTTTTCCAGACATCGAGAAGGTTACGGTAAGTTGATCTTATCCATACGAAAAGAAAACGATAAAGACAGATATAAAATAAGACAGAAGGTTGCTTGTGTATGAGGCAAAGGAGAGTTGCATTATACATTTAGACTGCAGGTGGGAAGTACGGAAGAGATGGAAACAAAATTGTACCTTTCTCCAAAAAGGAAGCAAATCGTCATTTTAACGATTAGAGGAAGTGATTGTTTAGATAGGCTTATGTTAGTGGAATTTTTGTCAATAAAATTTTTATCAATAGAGCTTTTTAAAGAAGTTTGTTGACTATTTAGCGGTCATTTAAAAAGAAATTTTCTGGAAGAGCTTTATACAATAGATTGTTTGGCAACATAAAAATAAAAAATATTTTGAATTTTAACTATATTTTATTTTATAATAAAAATTATTTATGCATATAAATATTATTTAAAATGTATTAAACAATATGCAAAGTACAATATATTAATTATTATATAATTTTAAACCATATAAAATATAAATAAAAATATATTTAATCAAATCTTTTATATGGATTATAATATAAGTAAAACTAATATCAAAAATAAATATTAAAATATATAAAAGTCAAATAATGTTATATAAATATCAAAATAAACGTGAAGATGTGTTTGTAAGTATTGTATAAATTATGTGTAAAACATAAAGATAAAAAAAACTAAAAATAAGCTTATTAATTGATTTGAAAAATCTACCTGAAAATGTGTTTTTTTTTTAGGTTTCAAATTTGAGTTTCTCAAAAAGCTGTATTTCAGCTTCCAAAAAAGCCAATCTCTATAATAAAAGTGCTTTTAAATTTTATAGTCAAGCATTCAGTTTTTTTGAAAACAATTTTTGCGGTAAAAAAAAGTGCTTATTTACTCTCCAAAAGTTGAACCAAACAGGTTCTTAATTATGTTTTGATTAATCTACTTCACATATTTATGTAACCTTACATAAATACATAGATAAGATTTAATGAAACGTATTAAAAATTGGTTAAGTGAAATACAATTTATTATACTAATAATAATAAGGTATGCTTTTTTATTCTCTCTCTCTCTCTCTCACACACTTATATATATATATATATATATATATATATATTATAAATTTCCATTTTCTAAACAAATGTAATTAAAATAGATTTGTTACTTTCCTAATTCAAATTATTTTTACTTCACAAAAAATAATTTTCTTTTTTTATCCACCGCGAAAATTTTGCTTTCTTTCCTTCCACTTCCTCTGATCCTAATTTTACACCAGAAAAAAAAAAAAGCTTTTCATTCTTATTTTTTAAGTTCGTTCTCAATAATTTCTATCAGCAAAACTGTAACGAAGGAAGGGACCGAAAGCTTCACAGGTTCGGAAAGATAGTATTTACGCATTGGTTGAAAACCTGACAAATCCCCTTTCAGAAATTGTGTTTATGCATTACAGGGTCGAAACCTGACGAACCTGGCAAATCCCATTTCAGGAAGTCTTCCAAGCCGACAAATTCGGAAACCCTGACAGGATTGTAAGGTTAAATCGGGAATAAGCAACGCGACAGAGAAGATGGGGCAGAGTAATATTTTTACAGAAAAATTCTGGCGACAATTCATAACTGCCCACGCAAAGTGTATCGTGTTATTTTCCACACTTTTCATCCTGGTCGGCGCGTTTTACTCCACGCGCCTCCTCCAATCCAATGTAAGTGAACTCTTTTTTTTTGTTTGCTTATTAATTGTCATCTTATAAAATAATAAGTTAAAGTTACACTTTTCTAGTTTTACTTTATAAATTTTAGAATGTCCTTTATTTTAATTTCTATGCTTTAAAAATTATGATCAAACAAAAAATTAGTATATTATAACAAAAGAATTTATATGAAGATAAAAAAATATAAATAAGTAAATACATCAACAATAATATCAATCCGGTAAAAATTTCATTGAGGTCTAAAAGGGTCCAGTGTATGTAGTCTTATCTCTAATTAAAGCAGGAGTTGTTTTTGGATGACATAAATAAGTAAATAATATTTTTAATATAAGATATTTTTTGATTTTAAAAATATTAAATTTAATTGGCATATTTTTGCATGTCTTGTATTATGAAAAAGACTACATGACTTATTTTGATATCATCTTATTCATAAAATAATTGATAATTACTAGATCGTGGTCGTTGTCATATTTTGAAGTTAAACGGAGTCTGAGGAGGTCTGATAATACACTGTCTTATCCTTATATAATAGAGAGACTATTTCTAATATACTCGTATGTAAATGTGATAAGATAATAATGATAATTATTAGATATAAATTGTTAAAAATATTTAATAATAAATAAATAAATATTAAAATTTAAATTTAATCAAGTTTTGTTAAAATTTGTGTAAAATGTAGGTCATTAGCGGCGGCTCGGCTCTGTTATCAATGTTGTCTACCAAAACTGCCCTTACGGGCTCGGCTGGTATGCCCATGAAGACGTCAGCAAAAATCCAAGTTCAACTGGACTGTACTACGTTAAACCTCACTGGAACCTGTCCCAGAAACCATCCCTCGAGTTTCTACGATGATCAGAACCGTTCATCATCATCATCTCCTACGTGTCCAGATTTTTTCCGTTGGATCCACGAAGACCTCCGGCCGTGGGCACACACGGGCATCTCGAGAGACATGGTGGAGAGAGCCAAAACGACAGCGAATTTCAGGTTGGTAATATTGAATGGGAAGGCATACTTGGAGACTTTCGTCAAGGCGTTTCAGACGAGAGATGTTTTTACTCTGTGGGGGATCCTACAGTTACTACGGAAGTACCCTGGCAAAGTCCCTGATCTGGAGATGATGTTCGATTGTGTCGATTGGCCTGTCGTCCGATCAGCTGACTATAGTGGGCCTAATGCTACTGCACCACCACCATTGTTTCGTTACTGTGGGGACAACAACACTTTGGACGTCGTTTTTCCTGATTGGTCCTTCTGGGGATGGTAAGGCCTTAAACAATAATATTGCCTAGTCCTTATAATTAATCTTCTATATGTTTTTTTTATTTATAAATTATAATTATTTACAAATTATATTATATTCACGAGGAATTACTAATAATAGAGATGTAATTGTAATTAGAGATGATGAATTAATCTATAAGTCTAATCTAAAGTCAATAATTTAAATCCAATTTAACCTAATTCTCGATCTCACTGATTTTCGATTGGTCTCGGATTCTATTTTTTTCAAAGTTAATCAATCATAAAAATTAAGTAGGTTTAAAAGTGGATTAATAAGGAATCAATATATCAAGCTCAAATTGATCAGTTCTAATTATTTTACGTGGGTTATTCGAAAATAATCTCTTTATTAGTTAGGAGTAAGATTGTGCATTATTGGATTTATTTAGAACCCCCGTGGGTGATCAGTAGGATTTTTGCTGAGTTATAGTTTTGTTATAAAATTGATCAATTTGGACTTATAATTTTTATAGAAGCGATCAATTAATGACAAATTAGTTAAGTTGAAGTAAGTCTAATTCAAAGTTAATAGATAAGTTTAGACTTGGGTATTAAAAATTAATCTTTTCATCAAGATCGAACTTAATCCAACCCTTTGTTGACCCTAATTTTGATTACTATGCTAATGATTTTACTAATTATGTGTTGGTAGAGATTGATTACAATGGTGTTTTTGTGTAGGGCAGAGACAAATATAAGGCCATGGGAGCACATGTTGAGTGAGCTGAAAGAAGGCAACCACAGGACCACATGGTTAAACAGGGAACCTTATGCATATTGGAAGGGAAATCCTGACGTAGCAGAGACAAGACTAGACCTTATGAAATGCAATGTCTCCGAGACTCAGGATTGGAATGCTCGTGTCTACCGTCAGGTGATTAAAGTTTTCTCTATGAATTCCCATCTTATCTTAGGCTTTTTTGCTTTCGTTCTGAAGCGTTTGTTCAAAAACCTGAAATTTTATGACAGGATTGGGTCCGCGAGTCACAAGAAGGATACAAGCAATCCAGCCTTGGAAGCCAGTGCAATGACAGGTAACGAAAGCTAAAACTGAAAGTCATTTTGCAATTAGGTTTGACAATGGATTGACTAGACCCTAAGAAGTACAGACACGGACACGCGACACAACATGGATATGGATACTAGGACACATCAAGTTTTAAAATTTGGTGGACACGGACACGGCATATATATATATATATTATAAAATTTATAATTAAAAAAAATTCAGAATTCATAATATGATATATATTGATTGATGTGTTTCAAGACTTTCAACATCTTGATAGTTCATACATATTTGATACTTTATAAGTCCCTTTCAATAAACATAAAGTATATATTCTATAGAGCATATATTCCATTAAGCAATGTCCGAGCAGTCTCCAAACGTGTCCGAGCTGTGTCTACCGCGTGTTAGTGAGTGTCCGACACAGACACGTGTCCGCGTGAGGCTCCATTTTACCGTGTCCGTGCTACGTAGACTAGACCTCAGTTTACATTCGGGTCATCTATACCATCCCTGTCTGCAGTTCCAGAATCCTGAATCGTATATGATCTTGATCATGCAGGTATAAGATATACATTGAAGGGTCTGCTTGGTCAGTGAGTCAGAAATACATCCTTGCATGCGATTCTGTAGCCTTGATCGTGAAACCCCATTACTATGACTTCTTCTCAAGAAGTCTGATGCCGATTCAGCAATACTGGCCGATCAAAGAGGATGATAAGTGTAGATCTATCAAGCATGCCGTTGAGTGGGGCAACAGCCACAAGCAAAAGGTAAGTTTCTGAATTTTATCATTTTATCTTTTCATGTGATGATAATTTCTAAGTTGGTTTATATCATCAGGCTCAGGAAATTGGAAAAGCTGCAAGTGAATTCATCCAAAACGACTTGAAGATGGACAACGTGTACGACTACATGTTCCATCTTCTGAACCAGTACTCCAAACTCCTGACGTTTAAACCTACTGTACCTAAAAATGCAACTGAGCTTTGTTCAGAGACTATGGCTTGTTCAGCTGACGGGATAGAGAAGAAGTTGATGTTAGAATCACTCGTGACGAGTCCTTCAGAGACGAGTCCATGCACAATGCCTCCTCCTTACGATCCGCCATCTCTTCATGCCTTTCTAAGAAGAAAACAAAGTCTGTTAAAGCAGGTGGAGTTGCGAGAGAAGAAGTATTGGGAAGGTCGACAACAATAATGTATATAATTTTGTTAGAATATGATAAGTCAATTGAAAAATAGGAGTGTAAATAAAGAGTTGATTATAAATAATACGAATAAAAGATCTTGTAATTTTAAGAATTAATTAATAATTAAAAAATTTGACCAGTTTAATCGATTTAATTATAAAATTTTTGAACCCGTTGATATTTTAATTTGGTTTTTAATTTTTTTGACTCGATTAATTTTAATAATCCTTATTATTAAAAATCAATCAGTTTATTAATTAATTGGTCAGTTTCATAATTTATTTAATTTTTATAAATAAAAACAAATCAAATAAATTTTACTTAATAGTCTTTTTTCAGCCAAATTTCAAATTTTGAATCATTTATACGATAATCCGTAAATCAAAGTATTAGTAAATTATTGAAGGTATATAATAATTGGTAAATTATAAATTTCTCACAAGTTATTTGAAAAACCAGTTATTTAAAGCCAAGTCCATTACTTAGAGTCAAATGATACTTTTAACTAACAAATGATTATACATTTTGGGTGGGTATGCATTGATAAATTATTAATTGTATATAATAACTTATAAAAATATATATTTCATATAATTTATTTGACTAACTAATTACTTTTTAGCAAATTTAATGCATTTATGCTTTCGAACAACCATATTTTATAAACTAATTGTCGCGTCTTAAAAATTGGATTAAAATTAAATCAATAAAATAAGAGGTTTAAAGTTTAAATTTTCAATTGGTATTAAACTCATATACATTAAAGATTGAACAAAGTTAAAGAATTTAAACTATGATTGAAAAAGAGATCATTACAAAATTTAATTCGCCTATTCTAATTTATAAAACCTAATTAATTTATAAAAACTGACCGGTAAGGATTATTAAGGTAAACTACCAAAAAAAATAACAAATTACAATTTTTACGACTTAATCGTCCGAATTAGTACAATTTACAAATACATTAAAATTTATAAACTATATTTTATAATCAAGTGATAGATTATATGATGTTAGAGGCTGAATGAAAGTAAAGGAATTTTACTTCATTGAGTAAGTTTGCTCTTATTTATATTTTATTTTCTTTATTTACATTTATGAAATTCAACATAGAATAACACAGCTGATAATCCAACAATCTGAGTATTGTTAGGAATCACACCACAGTTGGGTTGTCAAAATGTTGCCCTGCTATAATATCCCGTCTTTTAAATTATTGAAGGATTTAAAGTATTAGACTACGAGTCATATGAGTGGCATCATATATAATGAATTTGGTACATTTATGACATTATTTTATGAATGTATTCAAATGCATAATATTAGTATACACACATGAATTGTGAGTTAGACAAATTGCACTCAATTGACATATTTTGGGGTATGAGACTAAAATTAATGTGACATGAATGTGCATTTCTAATGTCTTGTACTTGATTTACTAATAACAAGAATTGATGGATTATAATTAATTTAGAATTAATTGTTACAATTGAGAGATTGATGTATTAATATATTAATCTAGTATAGGGAAAATGTCAAATTGTAAGACAAGTTGACATGTGAAAAATTAGGATGACTAGACCTATGAAATAAGTGACTCATGGCAGTAGAATTGAGTGATAAATGACTTAGAGATTGAATGACAAATGGCTTACAGATTGAGTGACAAATGGCCTAGGATCTTGGTGACATTTGGCAGGATAAGTTGAGGACAAATGGCTTGCATGAAAACATGACAAATGTCATTGTATTACATAGAAACCTTGCACTTAATAATGTAAACTAATGCAGAAACATCTCCTTCATTGTTTCTGCTGAGATTCATCCCTCTCACCCCCGAGAACTCACTTCTTCCTTACAACCTTCAACTTTTGCCTAAGTTATGTCCATTATCACCTTGTATTTGAGATGACCTTGCATGCATGGAAGGCTAGGTTAGCTTGATAATTGAGGAGGCAATTGAGCTGATCAAGTAAGTAAAATATTGATCACTTGTGATATATGTTAATAGTACTTGATGATGACTGAATTGGGGATAGATTGATTGTGATATTGGTGTATATGAGTGCTGGAAAATGATGCATAAATGGTAGTTTTTGTTCTGTATTTGCATGTATGAAAAATGATAGTTTATGAGTTGTTACATGAATGATTTTGAGTTAGAATTTGATATGAAATTAATGAGGAATTGAGGTATAATTAAGTTAAAATTAATGGACTATTACGAAGGTGTTTAGAATATGGTATGAAGGTGATTTAAATTTGGAAAACTGGGGATGTAAGGGTATGTGTAGGAAGTGATTGTTTAGGATATAAATGAACAGAATTTAGAGAACCTAAATGTAGCCAAAATGGAAGTTATATTAACATGAATTGAGGTAGCTTTTAAGGACATGTAATATGGAAAAAATGCAAGTGTTAGTTGTGCTTTAAAGAAAGTGAAATTCGTAGAGAATTGAGGAAAATTGGATAATGCATATTCGGGGCACTTATACCATGATCGTGGGAAGGTCCTCCACGATCATGGGCAACGCTTTGAAATGAAAAACTTCTATTTTGTGTAATTGTTGAATCACATAAGGATAAATCACTTTACATTGGTGTATTTGGACTTGATTGAGGCTTGAAATGAAGCTAAATTATTGCTTGATTCACTGGTTAAGGGTTTGATAAGTTTAGGATATTAATTGATATCATAACTTAAAGAATGGATTGTCTTGATATCAATGTATTGAAATCTGAAAATTATAAGTTGTTAAAGGAATTAAGATGTTTTTATGAATGCAAAGATGATTCAAAGGATATGAGTAATATGTATTAGATATAAATGAATGAACATTGGAGAACATGAAGTGATTGAGTGAGAATTGGATAATTATAAGAACGCATATGATTGATGAATAAATCAAACTTAATTAAGGTATAAACCTAATTGCAAAATGGTAGTATACAAGCTATAAAGTTTGAATAATCTGAAAGCATATAAGTATAGTCAAGATCTTTGTATATTAATACATACCCGAAAGGAACATGATATATATACATGCGAATGATTGAATAATCATATGATTGACGTCTTAATAATGTGCGAAATGTGTGTGTATTGCATGAAGATAGATATATAAGTTAATCGTTAACATCCAAACATTGCCGAATCATTAAGGTAATAGTTTATCTGGAGTGTATTGTGAGTTAACCTAGATGTGTAAACTCAATTATATGTATTTCTATATGATTTGTATGCTGAATATGAAATGTGAGAACAATTGAATGTGAAATGTCGGAATAAAAATAAAATGTGATAACAATTGAATGTGAAATGCCGGAATGAATATGAAATATGTGAGCAATTGAATGTAAATTGTCGGACTTAGATCCAATGAATTTGAAACATGTAACAGAAGCACACAGGAATGAAAGGTAATGAAACATGACATATGGAATGAGGCAACACATTGAAATGTATGATCAGATGAAGGACTTACAATGAGAGTGATCAACATGAAAAAGCGCTTTAAGCTCAAGATTATGCACAAAGAGCCACATGCTTAGTTATTAATGAGCCGGGTATTCACAATAGATACAGGACAGTAAATAGGCGATCGGTCATAACAAAGCAAAATAAAATAGAGTCACATGTGCATTTGCATATACACCCTTATATGTATCATATGATTGAATTGAAATAAATTATTGAATTGTTTGAAATATAATTGAAAAGTAAATGAGGATGTGTTATGATATGAAATGTTAGTTTACCTGATATACTTATGAAAGTATGATAAAGTTGATGTACTTGATAAGGTATGATGAAATGTGATGTGATATTCAATACTGGTTGATACGTAATACTTGTTGAATTGGGATATAACTTGAGTGAATACATCGATGATGGTTCACTCACTGAGTTCGCAAACTCATCAAAATTGCAACGTTGATTTTCAGATTTAGAGAAAATCTAGTTAAACTAATTAGAGTATAACTATTGCAACTGGACATGAGTTAGTAGTCAAAATCAGTTGTATTTGCAGATGTCTCTAGTCATTATGCATCAAGAATAACATTTATCACCTATTGTCAAATGCATAGGTGAACTCTGAAGTGTAATGATATTTGTGATGTAGTATGACTGTGAATGAAATGATTCAAAATGAATGTTTGAAATGCTTTTGATATGTGATGCCTCCAATAATGTGGTAATGTGATCGTCTTAACGTGTTATCTTTGTTGAGTATGTTCTCGAATAATCGTTGATACATTCGATCATATACTCTATGAGAGTGGTATGTTACCCTTGCTTTCGAACCAACTTAGCAAGCAAATGCCTCGCCAATCATTATCGACAAGCTAATCCCTCTGCTTCAAATTAGTTTCAAAATATAAAATATGACAAATTATGTATAAAGGGAAATTACATTTACTAAAACTTCTTAAGTTTTAAAACATCATTCAAGAAGGAAAAAAATCAGAAAATTTAAAATTAAAGGAAAAAAAGACAATAATATTGATGATATATATAAAAAAATTAAATTTTAATTTGTTAAAGGCAATTCTCATGAAATTTGCAGTAGAGAATGAGATCTAAAGTGCTCGAGCTTTTACAATGTCCATGCTCATTTCACTAGGATCCGTTGCTTGTAACTCCACTTGGACGCCGTCAAGCTCCCTCTTGAATCTATCTTTAGAACTTGCATACACCATTTTACATCTCACTCTCGCTGCATCAGGTGACCTGCAAAAAAGGGAAAAGAAGAGAGAGTGAGAGAGACTGAGCAATCTCTTCGAGATTGGTAATATAACAAATGATACATCTTTTGAAGTGTAGATCTATTAAGAATTAAAAACAAGATGCAACTGTTTTTAATTCGTGATTCATTTTGGATACTGTCGCGTAAATTATGGAGAGGGTAGAGAGAGTAGAATACCATGCAACGAAGAAGATTTTGCTTTTCTGGCAATTCTCATCGGTGATGAAATCAAAGTCGTAAACGGCATAGCGACAGTCATCGGCAGGGAAAGAGGCGGTGAAGTCGTCGTAAGTTTCTTCAGGACTTCCAAGTTTCTCTACAACCACCTGCTGAGACTCGATCTTGAACACTATGAATCGATAGTTTCTCTTGGCTTTCAGTTCCAAGAACTTGAGCTTACACTCATCATGCACGGCCATTCCAGACGATGAGTTTGCCTGACCGACAAGAAGTTAGCCATATTTTGTACAGAACAACTTCATCTGATATTAGCAAATACTAAATTGAAATGTAATTATCCATTTGAGTTTGAGAGAAAACAACAATCATTCATGGGTTTCAGTTTAAAATTGTAGGCTGATGATAGAATGAAAATGGTGGTCTGATCACTTATGGGAAGTCTGAACTTCATTGGCATAGATCAGGAAGAAAAAGAATGATGAGAAAGAACAAGTTCCTTATTATCAGAAAGGAGAAGAAAACATTGTAGAACATCAGTTTTAATGCCTTCCAGGATCAGAAATTATCTGATTCTTCAATGCAGTGCAATGTATTATATTATCAGATCAAGTTTAGAGAAGAAAACATTGTAGAATATCTGTTTCAACCTCTTCCAGGATCAGAACTTATGCGATTCTTCATTGCAATCCAATGTGCTATATTATCAGATCAAACTTTTCTGATTGCGAGACATCCCGAGAGAAGGAGAGATAAAAAGAAAGAAAGAACAAGAGAGACGAAAGAGAAAAGCATACCATGTTGTTGTCGTCCAGGGAAGATAGAACAGAAGATGCTGGCGAGAAAGAAAATGGAAAAAGAAAAGCAGAAATTGGAGTGTAGGGGAAAGGGCAGATCAAGAGATCCTTAAGTTTGGGAGAGACAAATATGGGGAAAGACTAAGAGAATTTTGAGGAAGAAACAAGGGTTGGAATTCCTCTAAGCTTCTGTGGATCATCATGTCCACAAGTATCACTTCATGACTTCTTTTCTTTTTCCTAAAATAAAAAAGTTAAATATATATATATATATCATCATCATCATCACCACACCCAATCCGAATTTCTGCAATAAAGTGAAGTATGATAGTACGCAACCTTACTCTTACATAATAAAGAGGCT
The DNA here is from genome assembly GCA_027568895.1 of Erythroxylum shatona. Classification (NCBI taxonomy): domain Eukaryota; kingdom Viridiplantae; phylum Streptophyta; class Magnoliopsida; order Malpighiales; family Erythroxylaceae; genus Erythroxylum; species Erythroxylum shatona. The sequence continues at coordinate 40,112,167 of JAOSBK010000006.1, read as the reverse complement.
GTTTCCGGATATATATATATTTAATTAAATTTATCAAAACAATATCATTTTGATATTAGTAATACCAAACCCAAATATAGAAAAGGGTCCAAATAAATAATTTATTATTATTATGTAAAAATTTTAATTTAAATCTAATTTACTTATTTTAGATTAGATTTAAGAGTTGTTTTAATACATATGTTTCATTATTATTATTTTAATAAAAAACTCAAAAACAGAATTTTTTATGAAAAAAAAAGTTTAATATTTTTTAAAATTTTAACAATTAAGAAATTTTCTAAAATTTCTTGAAGTGTAGGAGACTTCTATATATATTTTCCCTTTCCATCGCAATGAACATGGAAGTGCTCATTAGTCCATTTCTCATTCTTGGTCATTAGAATTAAGCAAAATTGAAAGTAAAAAGCATATTAAATTTATAATTTAAGGATTCTCCTAGGAAAATGACCAAACTACAAAAGCAAATTGAAATTCAGAAATCAGAACCAGACCACACGAGAAGAATATGGAGTAAGACCTTCATTACAATTGATTGATACAGTTGAGTATCGTGTAAATAGCAATTAAACAGGACTAAGGGGGCATTTGGTTTGAGCACGGAGTTAGATATAAATATGGGTATAATAATAGAAGAGGATGAAAATGGATATGAAAAATAAAAAATGACCTTTGGTTTGTAACTTGGATTTCTGTAATAATACCAATAATGTTGTTTGGTTTGTTGCATTAATGAGAATGAAAAATGATATAATACCATTTAATGATATAATACCATTAATGGTTTGTTACATTAATGGTGAGAAGATGAGAAAACCTTGGAATGAAAACTTGATACCCACCTATTTTGGAGGGTTTAGTAGATTCCTAAATTTAATGAGATAAATCTATTACCTTAGAATTGAAAACCCCAAAACAAACAATATTTTTTACAATTATTCCATTCCTTTATTCCTAAACCCTCAAATCAAACGCCCCCTAAGAGTTCCTTTTGATGCACATCAACACCTTCCCTGTCTTAACTTCTTATAAACTCAACTGATGTTCAAAAAACTCAACCTCCAAGGGATGCATAAAGGTAGGGAGGATCACGGTAATCTCGAAGCGTACACTTTCGATATATTCAGAGAATGCAGCCTAGCCCCGAAACGCTCATGAAAGAAAACTTATCGACATTCTATCCAACAAAGTTTACTACTTTCAGTCCCTGTTTCTTCTTTGATTTCATTTGATCATCTACTGAACTGCCATGTGTGTGTTCTATCACAAAATCATCATCAAGGTCATCCCCGCTGCTAAATTTCTTCACCTTCGGCCGCCTATCGCCATTTTCGATCACTGTAATTAAGGAGCAGATTATAGGTTGCAATTAGCATAAAAACATGTACTTAAGACTATGAAGGTTGGATAATAACATCATCTCCTACCTATATCATTACTAGCTGTGAGAGGACTTTTCTTGCCCTTATCAGGACAATCTTTGGCTAGATGTGTTACACCACCACATATTTTACAGCAACCACCCTATTAAGGGGCAAAAAAAAAGTAATGAAAAGAGGAATGCCAAGATCTCAACTTTCAATAGTGAGTAATATGCCAATAGTATAACAGTGATACATAAAAGGAAAATAATATCTGCAAATTGATAGCTCATAGACTGTTAATGAGATGAGCAGCTCAGGTCTAAAAAGATCAAAATTTTATACCTTTGGGTATACCCCTCGACTATTCTGAGGACAGTCCTTGCTCAAGTGTCCCTGTTCATTACAGATGAAGCAACTTGCGAATTTAGTTCCTCCTGCGGCAGACAGTGAGTGACGATCGTGACATATAAAAACAAGCGACTGATTTTAAACGTTGAGCATTCTGTCGAAGATAAATCCATAATAAACTTCGTCTTAAGGTTTTCTTTCAATGTGTTAAGGATCAAAAGACAGCATATAATCATTCATAATGTCCTTAATACCAAATTCCCATGTTCAACCTCAGGGAAAAGTGAACGTGTTTTTGCAGGATGTATCAGTTACACCTCATTCTAAGGCCTAGAAGTAACAATTTCCAGATTGATGTCAACCATTATAAATATGGATAACGTTAATTAATCTCACAAGCCAAAAATAGGACCTAAAACTATCAACCAAGAAATCTAAGGAAATCACAAACGAGAAAAAGAAAACAGAATATTGCACCACGAAACCTCCATGTTAAACCTCGGGGAAAAGAGAATACTTTTTTGCAGGATGTATCAGTTACACCTCATTCTAAGGCCTAGAAATAACAAATTCCAGGTTGCTATCAACCATTATAAATATGGAAAAGGATGAGCAATCTCATAACCCCAAAAAAGGTCCTAAAACTATAAATCAAGAAATATAAGGGAATCACAAAGAAGAAAAGAAAACAGAACATTGCACCATGAAACCTTCATGTTCAACCTCAGGGAAAAGAGAATGCTCTTTGCAGATTGCATCAGTTACAATAACAATTTTCGGGTTGATGTCAAACATTATAATATGGATAAGGCTAACCAATCTCATAAACTATCAATCAAGAAATCTAATGGAATCATAAACAGAAAAAAGAAAACATACACTATCAAAGAGTGTGTCTGCATTTTGTGGGAAACGGAGAAAAAGGGCAAATAAGTAACACAGGAGTTCTTCAGATTAAAGGAATAAAAAGGAAGTACCATCTTGAAGAGGGTAAGGACAGTTCGAAAGAGAATGCCCAGTTTCACCGCAATTGTAACAGAATTTGGCATTAATGGTCTCGTCCTTCTTCTTAGGACAGTGTTTGAGGCTATGCCCACGTTGACGACACAACAAACATATCTTCAGACATCATTAGCAAACACAACATGAAATCACATCACCAGATAAACTAATCGTAACAAAATTGCCCGTTCAACCAACACGAAACACAAACCTTGTTCTTTTCCCATTCGGCTTTCCTGGGGCAAGCTTTGGCAATATGGTCCTGAGCTTTGCATATAAAGCAGGTATCGCCAGGTTTCATTCCAGGTACTCTAAGAGGGCGTTTTCTGAACTTACTTTTACTTGGGTCCTTCGAATCGGTCCTTTGACGTTTAAATTTGCTCTTCTTTTTCATCATCTTCTTCTTCTTGTTGGTGTCTCCAGGAGGTGCTGGCTCTGGTTTAGGAAACAGCTCTGGATGAGCTTCCCTATATCGTTTTTTAGCAAGTTGCTGTCTTTTACTCACCATCTTTACTGAAAACAAGTAGAAACGAAAGGGATTAAAGAAGGGATGGTGATGAGCAAGGGTTTACAGAGACCGATCGACCCTGTAGTGATGCGATACAAGAATGGGCTTGTTTGCTCCTCCTTTATCGAGAGAAGTTCTAAATAGAGTTTAGCCGTAGAACTCGATGAAGCCTACAAGCCCAATTTTCTGTATTATTTATTGCAATATATATATATATATATGTATATAATCTCATTTATATGTGGTCTATAAAAAAATAGTCTCTTTATTACAAAGGGATAAAGTTATGTAATATCAGACTGTTTTTAGACTCCGCTTCATTAAGAAACTTCGGATTAAGTGTGATGATGATGATTGTTATTATTATTTTATTTGATAGGAATAAAATTGCGTATTATTGGACTTACTTAAATTTTACATTCCAGCTGAATTTTAACTTGTTATTGTATATTATAACTTATTGAAGTTATTATGTTTTTGTAATTGTATATTATACTTAATAATTTTATTCCTGATTGATAAGATTTTTAAATATTCGAGCTTGAATTAAATAAACGTGTTTTATTTAATTTGAATTAATTTAAATTGGTTCAATTATATCATAGAAGAACTATTTATAAATAATTATTATTTGCAATTTAAAGTATTATAAATAATTTAAGGTATAAAATATATAAATTATTTATGACGGATTCTCTTTTGATAAAATTGAAAAAACAGGTGAAACGAAAATTTATTTCTTTATATAAATTATTCTAATAAAAATATATAATTTTTCTTGTTATTTGGATTTTTAAATACATTTTCCTATTTTAAAATATGTAAAATTACTTTATAGTTTTAAAAATATTAAAAATATATACTAAATTTTACTTTAATCATTCCAATATGATTTGTTATTAGCAATACAAACTATTTCATTAATACTTAATCACATAACATGATAAGTAAGAAACAAACTCTCTATCAATTAAGGATAACACTGCGTATTATTAGACCTTTTCAGACTCCGAGTATTAACATAACTTTTATTGAATTGTTGTTGTTCTTGTAGTAACATAACATCATGTCTTAAATAATTTGATTAATTTTTTAACAACAAACATCAATAAACAAAATTAAAACGAAAAGTTAAAAACTCAACCGAAATGTTGATCTTGATCTTTTCAAAGTTTTTACTATTAAATATGAACATAATCGGTTTTTAAGATATTGACAAAAATAAGTAAAAAGCCTCAATCTTTTGAGTTCTTACTTTTATTGTTATTATACCAATATTGCCTTTCCAACGTTTCCACTTTTTTTATAGTGCTCTCTTTTCTCTTAGCACTCTTCAAGATTGATGGAGGGTCATAGGGAGGGAGGAGAGTGCATGGTCTTCTGTCTGCAGGGCTCTTCACCATAGATTCTGTGATGAAGCTCTTGGCGACTCCTTCCACTTTACAGAATATTTTTTCTGGACAGAGCTCGCGAGCATTTGGTGGTAAAGTAGGCTTGAAGGTCAAGAGCTTGGAATACTCACTTAATAGATGAAACATGTAATCATATACATAATCCATGTTCAAGTCATGTTGTATGAATCTACTCCCTGCTTTTCCTATTGCCTGAGCCTGTAAACACAGAAGAAGAAGAAAAAAAAAAAGAAGGGTTTAAAAAGAAATTTTAATTTTGGTAGAGGTTTAATGCTTTTTGATGTATTTAAAAAAAGGTTAATTATGTTATTAAATATATAACACTAATTAAGTTGGTCTTACACAATAACTTAAGTTATTGTGGTGAAACCATCATTAACATGATATCAAAGACTTTATGATCAGGTAGTTGTGAGTTCAAATCTTATCACCCACCTATTATTCAGCACAAAATAGAGCGGGCTTGTACAAGTTTCAAATTTAAAGAACTTTCACTTGATGGAGTGTGTTATTGAATATATAAAACTAATTAAGTTGACCTCACACAACAGCTTAAGTTATCGTGGTGAAGCAGTCATTTAACAAATTATACTGAATTTTTTGTATTTTGACCCTTTTTATTTTAATTTTTATATTTTAAAAATATTAATTATTTTAGTTTATTTTAATTTGTAAATACTATTAATTTAAAAAAATTAAGTAATTAATAAATAAACCAATCAATTTTTAAAAAAAAAATCTAAATTAAATTAAAAATTAAAAATTGAAGCAGAAGTTAAAGTAAGCCAACTTATTCAATTTTTAGAACAAAGGATAAGACGCTGACCGTTCGACCATTCAAACTGGATTCTATGTCCTGACCAATCCAAAATCATATGCTTAACTCGTTGACTGTTCGACCATTTAAACTGGATTCTATGTCCTGACCAATCCAATATCATATGCCTAACTTGTTGACTTCAAACTTAGCTCAGATGGGACTTATGGCTTAAGGAAAAGAATTCACCTTTTGTTTATGGCTGTTGCCCCAGTCAACAGCAAACTTGATGGATCGGCACTTGTCGTGCTGATTTATAGGCCAGTAATGCTCCATTGGAATTAAACTTCTGGAGAAAAAGTCGTAAAACTGTGGTTTTACGAGTAGTGTTGGAGAATCACAGGCAAGAATGTACTTTTGGCTCACTGACCATCCGACTCCTTCAATGTATATCTTGTATCTGCACCAATTTTCATATCAATTTCATCTAGTTTCGGGTCAGGTTCAAGTTTAAAATAAGTTTCCAGGGCCTAATTCAACCTGAAGCCTGAAACCCGATCAGGGTCGGACTTTTCGGACTGATTCAGGTTGGTTTGATCATACCTGTGGGTACATTGTTTCGTCAAGTTTGAGTCTTTGAACTTTCGAGCTGCCTCACGATCCCAATTCTGCAAAGGGATTTGAATTTGAGCGTGAAATGGTAACAAATGGGAGTCATCAATCTGAAAGTGAGTATGCGTACCTGAGCGTATATACGAGCATTCCAGTCCTGATCTTTTGAGACGTTGCATGTCAGAAGCTCCATTCTCATCCCTGAAACGTATGGATTCCCTTTCCAGTACGCGTAAGGTTCTCTCTTGCTCCACTTGATCCACTTGTTCGCTTCTTTGAAGCTCTTTAACAGTGGCTCCCATGGCGGAAGATTGACCTCAGGCCTATCAAAACAGACAGTTTCATATCCAGGTCGCTTCATATTCTGAAAAGCTTGCGGGGAGTTTTAGGAATTGACTCACCAACCCCAGAAGGACCAGTCAGGGAAAACTATATCAAGCGTGTCGGAATCCCGGCAATACTTGAACAACGGCGGCGGGCTTGGAGCATCAGGACCGCTAAAGTCACTGGTTTTAATGAACGGACGGTCCTCACAATCGAACATGAGCTCCAAATCAGGCAACTTTCCAGGGTACCTACGCATCAACTGTAGTATACCCCACCTGGAAAAGACGTCCCTGCTTTGAAACGCTCTGTGAAACTTCTCCAAGTACACTCTTCCATTTAAGATCACCAACCTGAAGTGCGCTGTTCTGTTGGCTCTCTCCAACATTTCTCTCGTTATGCCTGTGTTGCTCCAGGGTCGTAGGTCTTCGTGGATCCAACGAAAGTACTCGGGACATGTGGGAGGCGGCTGCCTGTCAGTGTCAGAGTCGTCCATAAACGTTGTCGAGTTGGTTATGGGACATTTTCTACCGATATTAAATGCTGTGCAGTTGATAGTTTGGTATTCGATTCTGTTCCTGAGTCGCTTTGAGTTTCTGATTGGTTTTCTCCAGCTGCGACCAACAACCTGCAGAAACCAATTCAGCCTCTAAGCAATCCTATCCAGATTCCAGGAACAAGTTAAAAGTAATTAGAATTTCAACCTGATAAGGGATAAACATAGTCAACCTTCAGAAAATCCGAGTTCTGATGAAACAAGTTGTGCCAATAATGAAGGTGATTTACTTACAGTTGATTCAAGCAGGTGATTGGTGATGGAAGCACCAATCAGTAGAACGACGATGAAGAAGAAAATAGCACAGGACCTTGCAGTTAGCTTCCAGAATGCCCTGAAGATTGTCTCTTTGAATTGCCACTGGTCCATGTTACAGCTAACGATTATCGAAAACCCCTTTGAAGTTCCACGACAGTTTCTACCTAGAAGATCGAAAACCAGAGAGATTTGAGATTGAGCTTGAGAAAGAGAGAGGAGGGTAAGAACAGGAATGGATAGAATAGTAAAAACATAGTACATAGAATTATGATTTAGACCGTCGGTATATGCAAATTATTCTATGTTATCACCAAGAAGAATGAGGAAAGCTGCACATTGTCTTCCATTTATTACACAAAAGTCTCAGGAAAAACGAGAGGCTGTTGATGTCATGACAGGAACTTGGTTTCGGCTGGAACCAGATGTTTACTTTTCAAACCAATAAATAAAAAGTAAAAAACAACGGATTGTACTCGTTTCGAGACAAAAAATGATTACATTATACTATTAAAACTTGCCTTATGCATGTGATCAGAGGATTATCAAATCCTGAAAGCTCAATTCCAACAGTTTTTCTTGTTATTATGTGAAGTTAAACAATTATAGATGTATCTTCCCCACCTGATACTCCATTTTTGGGGCAGATCAAAGTCAAATTAATGTCAGAAACATAATCACTAATCAGGGACGCATCAAATATTGGATTTTTCTGCACGCACCTTGTACCTGCTCCAAGCCACTTCAGGATCTTAGAACTTCTTGACAGGATTCCTGATGTTTTTATGCTGCATCTGATCAGAACTCGAAAAGGGTTTTCTTTCTTTCATACGGAGTGTAATACCAGAATCCTGAAATTTGCATAACTGAACAAAGTTACAAAGATCGTGTGCTGCCTGATTCCAAGACTCAGAAGTCTTGGGATCCTTAACCCCGGGATGGGGTATGACTATGAAGTGATTTTGACGACCTTGCAAAGGCATTATTTTCAAAGCGTAATTAAGAAAAAGAAAATCTGAACCTAATCTCTTCCAAAATTGAATTTATGAGTTGCGTACATCAATCGTAATTATTTAATTCCAACCATTCATAAAACATGTGTGGACTCTGAATCACTCATTTCTTGCTGACCTTTTCAACTAAGATTTCCTTCCCTTATATAGCACCAACGACTATTGATGAGCACGAGGCATCTCCTATTTTCCGTGGCCTTAAGATATTGGTTCGACATAGGGAAGACAAAACAGCTTGAATTTGACTTTAAAAAGATAAAATTTCAGATTTCGGGTCAAACTCAAACTCGAAAGCAATCCACTTCAATAGAGCAACAAACATACTCAACTGAGTTGATCAAAGAAGTTCGAATTGGTTGAATAAAACAAAGTCATTTGGCTGCCATTCGAAGTCTGATTAGTCACAGGAAAAAGTGCAAATGTCTCATATACAGATGCAAAGCTCTCCACTTAGAACTCATCTTCTGGTTCTGCAGAATACTAGCATCTATACAAGAAATATTTGCTAAGAACAAATCTAAACAGTTTGAGAATTTTTATGTTTTATACTATCCAATATAATAAGTGAATGGTACAAAAAAGAATACAATTTTCCTTCTACGACTGCCTAGTCTCGTTGTCCCAGAACTTCTTTTCCCATAACTCGACTTGTTTTATGGTTAACTCTCTTCTCTGTAAAATGGAATGAAGAGATGAAGGGTCATAGGGAGGAAGAATACTGCAGGGACCAGCATTTGCAGGACCTTTAACCATGGATTCCAACATGAACTTCTTTTCTAGTCCCACGGCAGAGCAAGCCATATACTCCGAACACAGCTCGATAGCTCTCCGAGGTACGGTGGGCTTGAAGGTTAAGAGCTTAGCATATTCATTCAAGAGATGGAACATGTAATCATAGACATAGTCCATCTTCAAATCCTCCTGTATGAACTCACTAGCTGCCTTTCCAATGGCCTGTGCCTGGAAAATTCACAGAGAAATAGCTGATTAAAACGACATCGTTTTGCCCGAATCAGGTCACACTGGATTTAAGGTAAGTAATTATTGTTTTACCTTTCCTTTGTGAGTGTTGCCCCAATCAACTGCAAACTTAATAGATCTGCATTTGTCATTTTCCTTTACAGGCCAGAAGTGATGAACTGGTTCCAAACCTCTGGTAAAGAAATCATAGTAATGGGGTTTTACAAGTAAAGTAACACTGTTACACGCAAGTATGTACTTTTCGCTTACAGACCATGCGGAACCTTCAATGTAGATCTTGTACCTGCATGCATTTCTCATTAGAAGCCAACATTGACTCCCCAGAAAACAAGGATTACGAATTAAAAAGTATTAAATCCAACCCTTTAAAGTTTTAAATAAGTGTTCATATGCTAAAAGGTAATTTTTTGAAAATCATCTAATTTTTTAGAAAAACTTTACACTAAAAAGGAGACAAAAATATCCATCATCAAAGAAATAAAGGAAATGTGAGTACTTCACACCTATGAATGCATTGCTTGGCCAAGTCTGATTGCTTGTACCCTTGTTGTGACTCACGAATCCAATTCTGAAAAAGAAGGTACTTCTTTCAATACACCAACCTCCAACAACACAGAATCTCCAACAATATGGGAAGGAGCAAGCAAGTACCTGTGCATAAACACGGGCATTCCAATCCTTAGTCTCAGTGACATTGCATTTCATAAGATCCTGTCTTGTCTGAGCAACAAGTGGATTACCCTTCCAATAAGCATAAGGTTCCCTGCTCTTCCACTTAACCCTCTTGTTCCCTTCTCTTAACTCACTCAACAACGACTCCCATGGCTTTATGTTAACCTCAGTCCTACAAAGAATCGAACAGAAATGTAATAAAAACCCATGAACGAACTGATCCAAAGTTCGCTTCTTTGAAGCTTAAGAGGTGTTTTAAGACTCGGTCTCAGCTCACCATCCCCAGAATGACCAGTCAGGAAAAACAATATCAAGCGTGTGCTCATCCCCACAGTACCGAAACAATGGCGGTGGTGCCGGAGCGTTCGGTCCACTGTGATCGGCGGATCTCACAACAGGCCAGTCCACACAATCGAACATCAACTCCAAATCAGGGACTTTCCCAGGGTACTTGCGTAACAACTGTAGGATCCCCCACACGGTAAAGGTATCCCGACTTTGAAACGACTTCCGGAACCTCTCCACGTAAGCCTTCCCGCCGACCACCACGAGCCTGAAGTTTGCGGTTCGCTTAGCCCTCTCCAACATGTCTCTGCTAATCCCGGTGTGGGCCCATGGTCGGAGATCCTCGTGAATCCAACGGAAGTATTCGGGACACGTGGGACCACTGGGATGTTCGGTGGGAGTCGTCGGGTAGTTCCTGGGGCACGTTCTGGTGCGGTTACAAGCCCTGCAGTTCAGCGGGATCTCTAGTTTGGGTGGAGGGACATTGTCGTCAATGTGTCCTAGTATCGGCTTAACGGCCGCGATTGGCTTTGGAGCCGAGCTTTGTAAGCCAGCCTGAAAGGAGCACGATAATTAATGTAATCTCAACCTCAGCCAATCACAATCCCGACGAGACAAGTGTCTCGATGCGTGGGACCATTCACGTGCAAGACGCGTCGGTTGTTCAACGGCAACAGGTTAACCGACATTGAACATTGCATTACAATTAGTAAAGTATAAAAAAAAGTGAATCAAAGGCGGCGTTTTGAGTTAAGTGAAACAGCTACTGATTGTTGTAACATACTCACAGTGGAATTAAGGAGGCGAGTGGAAATCAACGCGCCGACGAGGAGGAAGACGAAGAAGATGGTGAGAACATAAGATCTAGCAGGAAAGTTGGTGAACCCCAGCCGAATTGTGTCCTTGACATGGCCGTGAAGCCTGGATCCATGCGACAAGTACCTCTTCATCCACTGCTGCATGTTCCCTTCTGATCTCTGACAACTGTTCTTAGCTGACCAGTTTCAGTTCACTGTGTTAAGCTGATCTCTGTTCCAGATGGGCATTTCAGTTCTTACAGCTTTGTCCTTCCACCGTATTTATACACACTTAAATATGTGTGCAAGTGCGTGTGCGTGTGCGTGTGCGTGTGTGTGTGTGTGTGTGTGTGTGTGTGGTTGAAGAATTCTAATTCTAAGGTGGTGAAGGAACTGTGGGAGAAAAAGGGAAACTACCCGAACATGGAAAGATGGAGATCTTGATGATAAAGGGAAGTAGAGAGAGAGGCAAGGAAGATCCAAAAGTGGAGTTTGGAGAAGTGAAATTCTCGTGAAGAAGGAGGCTTGCTTGGTACTTCAAAGCTAATTATGAAGATGAAGAGGACAAAAGGAAGGTGAAGTTAAGAAGCACAAAAGGAGGATGAAAAAGCACATTTTCCCTCAAATCTCTGCGTAATGTTTTCTGTAACTTTTAGTGAATTGTGGTCCAGCCACCATGTTTTCAACCAACCCCATTTTATGTTTATTTGACAAAATTACAAGTTAGTGGTGGGGTTGTTATTTTCATCTTGACCAAAATTAACTAGTAGTGTCAACCAGACTCCGCCCGACCCGACCTGAAATGATGAATCTTGGACTTAGGGTTTTTGGAAAATCGAAATTTAGACTCTAGCTCGGGCTTCGGCTATCCAAGTTCAGCCCAACTCAAGTCTCGATTTTTATCAGTAATATGATGTCGTTTTACTGAAAATAACGTCGTTTTATATTTTTAATTTAAAAAAATTCAGATTAAACTCAGCCTCAAATTCAAGTTAGGTTGACTCATACCAGGTTGAATTTGGGTTTAATCAAGCCTGGCCCTGGCCCAAGTGGTAGAGTTGTCGCTCCAAAAATTAATGAGAAAATTTTGAATTAATTAATTTTTAAGTTATGCTTGAACTCAATTTCAAGTTGTTTAATTTGAAACCCTGCGAAAATATCACTAAAATGCAAGGTTTAGGACTCATTACATCTTAATGTTACTAAAATAATGTTCATTACATCTTGAAAGTGGCAGCAAATGTTTAAAGAAATTTCTTTTAAGATTGCTAGGTTTAAATTACGTGGTTGTAATATAATATCGATAAATTTGTAATTCATATATTAAAAATTGTTGAAAAAGTATTAAAATGCTTTAATTTTTTAATAAAATAAGTTTTTAAAAGAGTGTGTCAATTTCGATTGTAATTTAATATTTTATAAATTTTAAAATATATTTTATTAAAATTTAATATTAAAATATTAAATTTTAATATTTTATAAATTTCGAATGTAAGGCATAGTATTTATGGTTTTGGTCCCCAGTTCGAGACACATTCAACTCGTTGATGTAGAGATGACATTTGAGATTGAACTCGGCAAAATCATAGGATCAGGTCCGTATGGACTGAATCAGGACAGAATTAGACTTAGGTTGCTCAAGTTGGGCTTAGGTTGAGAACTGATACAAAACGACAATATTTTATATTTTTAATTTTAAAAAAAAATTAAATTAAATTCTAACCGACGTTTGTCAAATTCAATAAGACCGTAAGTCGGACTGGGCTCCATCCCATCAGTTGAAATATTCTGTCCCACTTACCCAATACCAACCCTGTCCCACTCATCTACAACCACGGATTTTTGTGGCCACAAAAATCTGTGGTTATAGATGAGTGGGACATGGTTGATATTGGGTAAGTGGGACAGAAGATTTGGTTCCCCATCTCATTGCCGTCATTACATTGATGGCTTAGATCAAGTTACAAGACCCATATTCTCCAACTAGGTTAGAGTGAATTGATCCAAACCAAGATTACCATCATTATCATCGTCACAGTCATTTCAAAATTTGGTATTAAAGTGAGATTTAAAAAAATATGATAATACGCAACATTATTTCTACATAATAAAAAGGCTGTCCATCTATATTTAAAATCAAGCAGACCATCTCTTGAATTTTTCTCAAAAATTTACTTGATTTGATCATTTTCTTAGTTCACATTTTCTTTTATACTCAGTATCATAGAGAGAGACTTGGGCATGATAATAATGATTCGATTTGGTTCGAGTTGATCAGATTTTGGATCAATTTCAATTTGGAAGATGTGACCAAAGGACATTTTCTTATTTTATAAGGTTAAGAAATTCAAAATCAAAAGGACAATTTTTTTCTACCAAGAATGATTATCCTGTCCAATATAACAAGATAAATGTACAAATTTAGCTGTATTTTGTACAAAAAGATGGTTAAGAAGAAGAAGAAGAAGAAGACTAGAGTTTCCTCTCTACTGCTTCTTGTTATCCCAGTACTTCTTCTCCAACAACTCAACTTCTTTAATGGATGACTCTTTTCTATTAATAACAGCATTAAGAGACGGCGGGTCATATGGAGGAAGAATAGTGCAAGGGCCGGCATTTGCAGGACCTTTAACCATGGAATCCAACATGAACTTCTTCTCTAACCCTTTGGCTGAGCAAGCCATTGTCTCTGAACAGAACTCCGTAGCTCTTGGAGGTATGGTTGGCTTGAACTTCAAGAGCTTAGCATACTCATTCAGGAGATGAAACATGTAGTCATACACATAATCCATCCTCAGGTCCTCCTTGATGAACTTACTAGCTGCTTTCCCCATCGCTTGTGCCTGTCAAAGTTGTAGACTTTGATTATGAATTATGAATTGCCCTTTGATAAAAGATATTAAGAGTTCAAAACAATTAGATCTGCGTTTATATACCTCATTTGTGTGGGTATTGCCCCAGTCAACAGCAAACTTAATGGATCTGCATTTGTCATCATCCTTTACAGGCCAATAGTGATGACCTGGAACCAAACTTCTGGTGAAGAAGTCATAGTAATGAGGTTTCACAAGTAAAGTGACACTGTCACAGGCAAGTATATACTTCTCGCTAACTGACCAAGCAGAGCCTTCAATGTAGATTTTGTACCTGAACGTACTTGGAATGGATTAAAACTATCATCCAATGGAAACATTCAAACTGGAATCTTTTTTTACTCATCAAACCTGTGAATGCATTGGTTTGCCAAGTTAGATTGTCTGAAACCTTCCTTAGATTCTCGAGTCCAATCCTAAAAAGGTACGGAATATTATTTGATTCGGATAGTTTTTTAAATCCTGACATGTTCGAATAATTCGATAAGAAGTGTACCTGTGCATAGACTCGAGCATTCCAGTCCTGGTTTTCTGTGACATTGCATTTCATAAGATCCTGTCTTGTGTTAGCAACAGCTGGATTACCTTTCCAATAAGCATAAGGGTCCCTGTTCTTCCATTCCATCCTTTTATTCCCTTCCATCAACTCATTCAACAATGGCTCCCATGGTTTGATATTGATCGCAGGCCTACATGATTCGAAGTCAATAAGTCAAATTTGATTATATCGAAGTTATGGAAGTGGAGTTTAAGGGGTTTGAATCTGATCTGTTCCGTTGTCAACCCTATCCTAACACCGTGAAGAAAAACATTCCAGGAACATAAAAATCCTTGAAGGGTATCTCACCATCCCCAGAAAGACCAGTCAGGGAATACGATATCGAGCGAATCGTCGTCTCCACAGTAACGGAACAGTGCAGGTGTGGTCGTAGCATTAGGTCCGACATGATCAGCAGATCTAACGATAGGCCAATCAACACAATCGAACATCAACTCCAGATCAGGGACTTTACCAGGGTACTTGCGAAGCAACTGTAGGATCCCCCACAGAGTGAAAACATCTCGACCCTGAAAAGCCTTCTTGTACCACTCAACGTAAGCTTTTCCCTTGATTATGACCAGCCTGAAGTACGCAGTTCTTCTGGCACGCTCCACAGTGTCTCTGGTGATGCCAGTGCGAGCCCATGGCCGGAGGTCCTCGTGAATCCAACGGAAGTATTCCGGACATGTGGGAGGAAGCCAACTGTCGGTGTTCTGTGCAAAGGTTGTCGGGTAGTTTGTAGGACACGTTCGGGTCTGGTCAAGAGCACTGCAGTTGAGTGGGATCTCTATACTGTGTCTGGAGGCATTAAGCTCAACGTGTCCGGGAATTGGATTGGTGATTGAATACAGCTAGAGCCATGCGAAAATCATTATAAATAAGTAATATTATAAACTTTAATCGTACTTCTTAGTTGTGACTCTTCCCAAAGAGCTCAAACTTAGTTTGAACTTACACATTTTTGAGCATAATAAGAAAAAACTGGAAACCCTAATAACAGTGATATATACTCACGGCAGAGTTAAGTAGGAGTCGTGTAGGGACTAAGGTACCAAAGAGGACGAGCAAGAGGAACAGGAGGAGGAAAACAGATGATCTTACAAGCAAATTCATAACAGATTCTTGAGGTTTCGAATCTGTTAATGGAGTTTGTTTTTGCTGGCTTATGATATATAGCCATATAGGAATGGTATAGGAATTGTCAGAGAAAAAAGGACCTCGAAACCTGGAAGGATGGAGGTGTTGCTTAGGGTTGACGATGAAGATAACTACATAAGAACGAGGAAGATCCAAAAAAGAAGAGAGTTTCGAGAAGTTGAATCCTTGAATCTTGTGATAAGCTTTAATTCACTTCCATTCTAAATTTAACTTTTATAGAGTTAAAAACCCTTAGCTTTCTTTTGCTTCGAGATCTGTTTTGCATTAATTAAGGGTTTAAGTCTTGTTAGCCTTAACAAGAGTATTAATTAAGGGCTGAACTCCCCTTTAAAAATGTATTAATTTCTCTTATTTTCTTACTAAGAAATTCAAAATTCTTTGCTCAAATTCATACAATTATATAACCGTTTTCATACTATGTGTTAGTTATAACATAAATTGATATGAGCAAGAGCAAAGATTACTATGAAGATAACATGTATGATGGGAGCGAGCTTGTCATTTCAGTTGGACTTATGTTCAAACCTAGGACCGAGAGACTCAAGGAGGCTCTCTATACACATGTAGGCCAATTTGTGAAAAGAATGAAATGTACCAAGCCTACTGGAGGAGAGCTATTTGAATCACAGTGCAAATTGATTTTATTGATCTCAAATCTTTGGATTGGACTCAATTGGGACTTAAAGCCCATTGTATTGAACTGCATATCATCACTGAAGCCCAAGAAGAGAGGCGCGTCTATGATCAAACTTGGAAGCGCGTTAGGCCAAGCTTAGATGTGTTTTTATTATTCTATTTTAGACTTGTTTTAAGTTATAATTATATTTTAGGCTTCCATGTATTTTAAGCCCAAGTCTTTTAGCATTAAGCCCAGGTATAAATACTTATGTTTTAAGATTTTGGAATACAACTTTGATCATATTGTTTTCTGCAAGTCATCGGTCATATTGAGAGGAGAAAACCCTCTTGTTCTTTTCAACTTATGAATTAAACTTTACTTATCAATTGAATCAAATTGTGGCGTGATTTTGATCATACTCAACTTTCTTAGTTTGTTCTTTACCCGTTATCTAGGTTGCTCGAGACAAGTTCTTCGTGAGGTCTAGTAGGTAAATTTGAAACCTTGCATATTAGATTTAATTTTAGTTAATTCGAATTTATCGTCTTCTTCCTTCTTTGAATCTAAACTTTTATATCTTTCAATTTCGTAGAGCACATTATAAACTTTAATTATGTACTGAGGATCAACCATAAACTTGTATTAATGAAGAAAAATGTAGAAAAGTACCTATTTTACTATTCATGATACGATTAACAAGCTCCATTCGTATTCAGCTTGACCCAACCGTGTGAGAACTTATTCCATCCTATTAGTTGTTCAATTCGATGTCTGTGGTCCATATTAGCTCTACTTTGCCAGAACAAAGCCTTGTGAATCTAATGAACATACTCTAATACATATGCAGCAGGGGATTCCGGCCTAGAAAACTATTAGTCAAAAATGGTCATATTTCGCCAGGACCATAGGAACCAACAGGCTGCACCAAAGATAATAGACCAATCAAAACCAAATACCAGCTGGTGTTTTTGGAGATTCATAGCTAACCAATCTTGAGAGTTTAGAGTGAAAAAATCCGTGGAGACTACTTGTGGAGGGAATGCTTGCTACAAGGTGCGTGCGTTTGTACAATCCCGAACGACATGTAGTGAGGATTATTCTGTTTGACAATGATAACAAGCAACCTCAGTGGTAAGCTGTTTGTGAGCACGTTGTTGATTAAGAAGTAATCTATTTTGTGCGGGGAGCCACAAGAATGTGTAAATTCATTAAGGGTCATTCCAACGCCATATTTCCCTCCAAATTCTCTTAGAATAACAATCCGCACGGTCCATAATCATAGAATAAGTCGAAGCAGTAGTGAACTGACCAGTGTCCGATATTCTCCAGATTAACTTATCCAGCCATAAGTAAGGCTAAGGAGGCAAAATATCCGCGATGTATATGCAAATTGAATGAGGAGCAGATATTGGAACGTGTCTCACTTTCAATTTCTTGTATTATCCACAAAATGTTGAACTCTGAGATCAATAGTTGATTGTGGAATTGAAACATTTGCATGGGAAATAAGCGGTCCCAAGTTTGCAACCCAAAGGTCTAGCCAAAATTTAAATCAAATTTGATTTTCTTAAGGGTAATTTATAAAAGAAATAATAAAATGTTTTTACCTTGACATTTTAAGTTTCGATTTAAGAAATTATAAAATATCTTCAAAATTTTGCTGTCATACGAACTCATTATTACTAGGATCATTATGTTCTCAGAAGAGCCATCAGATTTATAACAGTAAAGCCTCTTTATACATTTTGAAGAGACCGAAGAAGATGATTATGTGTTTCAATTCAACAGCTTTTTGTCTGTCTGAATTCCTTGCAGCCTTTGTAAGAGAATATTTAGGAACTGGACTTTATGCAGAGTTACAGTGTTCCTGTCCGAGTTCCCCACACAGTAACTTCGTGGCTTTTCATGATCACAACCACCTAAAAGCCATGCATCAATAGATGAGTTCCAGAAATCATTCATCTTTCGTTTTCTAGGTGGACCCATTTTGCAGTTTGAAGAATGATCACAGCTCAAAATTTTTGCTTAGGGTTTGACTTTCTCGGAGCTTGTACCCAAAGCAATTAGAGTTGACATGACGGCCTCGTTCGACAGGATCTGAAGTTAACGGTCGTAGCTATATTAATCAAAAGCTCGACTTAAATGACCCAAAACAACTCTGTCAGCGTCACCTCTAATATGATCGCTGTGTTAGAGTCTGAATGTTCTGTTCAATTTTATAGGATCTTATTCTATCTTATTAATTTCAGCTATTTATTTATGTGAGTCTTGCATAAGTCCTACATAAATAAACATAAGACTCGCATAAATGAATGACTGAGATTTATAAGACATAATAAGACATCATAATATTGGACGAAGGATTCTGTTCCGTTGAGTTATGAGCTCTTTGTTCTAGTATTTAATTAGCTATTTATTTCGATTGTGCATATTTAGAAATCGAGTCTGATTCGTTGAAAGTCCTCGTGATTGTTGCTCACCGTCAAGCCTCGATTGATTTTCATCCTCATGTTCATATTATTCGTGATATTTGGTCCTTACTTGACTGTGACATTAATTGTAAATTTTCTCACACTTTTTGTTAAGGAAATCAACGTGCAGATTTTCTTGCTCGACTAGGTTCGTGTTCTTCAATGGGACTTCTAGTTTGGGAGACTCTCTCAGGGTATTGTTTGCTTATTATAGGCGGATATCTATGGAATGACTATTTGTCGAGACTAGTCTTCTTTAATTTTACCTGATGTACAAAAAAATAAGTGTGATTATCAAAAAAATTGATCCAGGTCATTGCCAGACCTAACCCAACTCTTTACTTTTGTTTACCTTTGTTCTTAGGATACTTTGGCAGCCTCAAAGCTGACTGACAAAGCCTGACTCTCTTGTTACTGTTTCAACCAACTTTTGAGAGACGAAAAGGAGAGGAAGGGACTATATGATCTCTTCTAGTCTGTTCTGTCCCAAATTGGCCTTAATGTAGTATTCAACATTCTAAATTTGAAGCCATCTGGTGAGAACCACTTTATAGTAATTGATAAACTCCAATCCTATTCATATTTAAGTAATTTTCTATACTTAACTTGTAATGAATACGAATGGCTAATTAACTCTAGCGACAACAACCTTAAATACACCAAACCCGACCCCTTTTTTCCTGATGAGATCCTTATTCGTTTCGATATAAGTTTGGACCGAGCCTAAATGACCTTATTTTTTGAACTAAGTTGGACAACTCAAACCTAATTCAAAACTAGATTAATTAGCTCAAATATGACCATTGCCTTTAGGCCGTTTTACGTTAAGTCAGGTTGATTTTGTCAACTCTACCTCGAACTTGAACTTGAGTTTGATAAAATTTTTGAACGTAACTATTATTAGAGACAACAATAGAGCAGAGAACACTTGATTATATATATATTATAGTTGTTGAATTAATTATTCTAATTGATTATAATTATATTCACACGACTCATAATTACACCCGTGTAGATTATAATTATAACAAAAATCCACTACAACATCATAATCCGCAATTTACAACTTGAAATCCTGCTTAACAAGATATGTTAGTGTATTGATGAAGCTCAGTGAAGATGTTGGTAATAAAAAAGAGACACCATCATTGGAGACGACAATGGAGCAGAAAACACTTGATAGGCCCCAAAAACATGCACGAGATGGGCAACAACATTAACGTAAAACCATAATTAGAGATGGGGTTTTAAAATCATGCCTTCGTCATTATTACATTTAATCTAAAGTTTCGTAATAAAGCGGAGTATAAAAAGGTTTGATACTCCCTTGTATTCAAAATAAGTGTCGTTTTAGAGGGATTTTAATTAGTCAAAATAAGTATGATTCACGATTTTTCATGCATGTCTATAACTTTATTTCCAAAATTATTCTTTAATTTCTCTCACATCCTATAATTATACAGATTGCATTTTCAAGGCAATTCAACATGCAATTAATAAAGGTATATCAAACATTTCACTAGCTTTCTTAATAAATATGCATTTATCTAAAACGATACTTATTTTAAATAGAAGGAAGTAATATGTAGCCTTATTTCTACGTAATAAAGAGGCTGTTTCCGATAATAAAACATGCCTTCGTAATAAACCTTATCTTTGTTATCACTTTTAGAATGCAGTAAAGTTTAGGTTTTAAAAAAAAAAGCGTGACAGTAAGCTCTTGCACAGAGAGAGGATCGATGTTGATGATGATGAGGAGGAGGAGCTTCGAGGTTGGTGTAAAAGTCTCTCGCTTTTCTAGTCCACGCGTGAACGCTCTGTTGTTCATGCTCTCTTATTTAGAAACCCAATGCTCTTCAGCCTTCTTCCTCCTTCACTCTCTCTTAAAGAAGCTCTCTCTCTTTTGGCCTTTCGTCGTCTTATGCAAACATGTCTGTAAGTCCCTCTCTCTCTCGCTTTTCCTCTTACAGGTACATTGAACATTAGGTTTTCACGAGATTCTGATCAGGAGTTCATGTTGGTATTATAGATTGTTGAGGTTAGAGTTCCGAACTTGGACTGCGAAGGCTGTGCTTCCAAGTTGAAGAAAGCTACGTACAAGATCAAAGGTATGGCTTGGCTTTAACTCTCTCTCATTTTTCGCTTCGACCATTGTCAGGAAATTTTCTGATGAGAGCTTATTTACCATGCACTGTAGCTCACATCGTTCTGTTTCAGGTGTAGAAGAAGTGGAAATAGACATGGAGTTGCAGAAAGTAACGGTGAGAGGGTACGGGCTGGAGGAGAAGAAGGTGTTGAAGGCTATAAAAAGAGCAGGAAAAGCAGCAGAGCCATGGCCGTTTCCAGGGCACTCTCATTTTGCTTCATTTTACAAATACCCAACTTACATTGTCAACCATTACTATGATTCATACAAGAACGTTGGTTCCAATGGAGTCCACACTTTCTTCCATACTCCTGCAGTTTACTCCATGGCTGTAGCTTCAGACGAGGCCGTTGCTTCCCTTTTCAGTGACGACAATCCTCATGCTTGCTCTATCATGTAAAACTTCCATTTGCTTTTCTTGTTTAAATGATTCTATCCTTTGTTTCTCTGTTGAATTTTCTGTAATTTTGTCTATTTTCTTTGTTGGAAGAGAAATTAAAATTTTGTTACCTTTTATCGTCCTATTCGTGAATTCTCCATGCCAACGTTAACTCGAAATTTCACTCTTCTAAACAAAATGATATCGTCTTATTTAAAAAATTGTATATCAGCTCGGACTCGTAAACCGATTCAGTAAAAAATACTTAAATTTAAGACTCTTAAGCCACCATTGCTATCCCTAAGTTCGAATAATTTCATTCAAGATTAGAATTTATGTTCTTGGACCTAAATCAACTTATTTTCATATTTAAAAAAGTTTAGTTGGATCATCAAATGGGCCATTATGCATTAAAAGCAACTACCCATTTTCAACTATGTCCAACTTCGATGGTTGGTGCCAACTCGATCTCTACTTTGAAAAATTGTCAAAAACCCTTTTCAATCCTCACCCTTCTATATCTCGAAAAGCCAATATTATAAGAACATATTATGTCGTAATTGAAAACATTTTCCAACATAAAAACTCTGTCATGTTCAATTATCAGAATTAATCATAATTCCTGAAAATAGCATCTAAACTTTAAAAGTGAGTACAGTTAGGGACGAGTTGGATCGAATCAAGTCCATTGCTAGCTGCCCCTCACGAGGTAGCCTAGCAGTAGAAAGGAAGAGAGGATTGTGTGCGGTCGTGGGTTCAAATTTTGAGAAGAGCAGCCTTTATTAAGGTGATGTAATTTTTTTAGTAATAGCCTATCCGTTAGAGTAGGTACCTCTGCTACTATTTAAGATCAGACCCGAATTTACCTATCTATAAAATCTAAGTGAGTAACTCATAGATCCCAAGCCTGAACCATGAGTTATAAAAAACAAAAAAAAAAGTCCATTGCTAGCCTATGTTGGTCCGACCTCTTTAAGTTGGTGAATAGTTACAAAAATCAAGTGGCTCAAAGTTCAGATCATGTCAATTGTACATGTCCTCAAAACGTGCCACCTCAACGGAAGCTGTTCTCTAATCAATATAAATGTAACTTTCGTCTCATTCCATCTTTCCCTAAAGAGCTACACAGTTCCTACAAGTTAAGCTCTCATTCCTCATCTCAAAGCGATCATCTTCCTCCTCTAATGGCTCAGGTGCATACCCTTTTCAGTCTTCTTCAACAGTTTTATTCTTTTTTTGTTATTCTTCTCCTCCTTTTGTTTTGATCATTCATGCTTGTGAGATCAAGTATGGTGGGTGTGATGAACTTTTCTTTCTGCAGAAACTGGTACTAAAGGTCTTGACCATGACCGATGATAAGACAAAGCAGAAAGCCATCGAAGCTGCTGCTGATATCTACGGTAAATTAGAGACCTGTAAAGCCGTGAACTTGAACAATCGAAACAAAGATTTTTGCTTTCTTCCTTTGTTCTGATTAAAGATTGGTGGGTTGTTACAGGAGTCGATGCAATTGCTGCTGATCTTAAAGATCAGAAGCTAACAGTTATAGGGCAGATGGATACAGTGGCAGTTGTGAAGAAGCTGAAGAAAGTAGGGAAAGTGGACATAATCTCAGTTGGTCCTGCAAAGGAAGAGAAGAAAGAAGAGAAAAAGGAGGAGAAGAAAGAAGAGAAGAAAGAGGAGAAGAAGTAAAAAAAAAAAAAACACAACTTCTTCATTGTACACTTTACTATAGACTTCATCTTGTAATAAGTTCTGATTTCCAAAAAATAAACTATGCCCATCAAAGATTTCTTGTTGGAAATCATTACTAAGCACAAAAGTTGTAATCTTTATGAGTGCAAACATTGGATTATCATCATTTATCAAAGATTTCTTGTTGGAAATCATTACGAAGCAAAAAAGTTGTGATCTTTCAGTCCAAACACTGATAAATGTAGATTGTTATACACCTTCCTCTTCGAGAGAGAGGTTGGAAATTTAATACTTTAAAGCATTAACTTCTGATCCTGATTATTTGACACTGACGTATTCCTAATTCAATTCTTTCTTCTCGAATAATTCCAGCTGAAGGCATGACTCTTGAGGCCAAGCCAATGCCGGAAAAGTGAAAGGTGACGGATCCGGTTGTCTTTGTTAGGCCTCAAGCCATCAAATCAACCAATGCTTTGCTGGCTCACACATGACACAACTCGTCATCTCTGACAAATTCAATCCTAATCGAATGAAAAATCAACTTTCAACGATATTTATATAACTTAATTTTAGAATTTCTTTACATCAAGAAAGAACTGAATCGACTGCCAACACATAATTCAATCCCAAACCATTACATCTCTTTTTTGTTATTGTTCTTCATTCAATTACAGATACCAGAAACAAGAAGTTGTACCCTTTGCTCATTCGTTCGTTTTTCTTAGTTTCCCACCTCCTGAAGTCTCCTCTCCCCTGTTTCTGCAGCGGCAGAAGTTGAGAACCCTTCAGGACCTGCTAAACAAAACAATGGTTCTCTTATCAGAATGGATTCACAAACCTCCATTGATAATTCCTTGGAGGTTTATGTAAAGATATGATGCTCTTACCAGTAGAGGAACCGAGAGACTGCTGAGAAGGACGAGACTCTTCTTCTCCTTTGCCAAACCACGACCCGACAGCTCCTTTAACCTTACCCACCACTCCCTTCCCTGGGATGAACGCGGAGCTTGGAACTTTTCCTTCCTCATAACTCGCATCAGAGTGACTACCCAATTGCCTCCTAACCTCCTCTGACTCCGTCACTTTCCCTATTTGCTTCTCTCTCTCATCAGCTTTCTCTTTTCGCCTGTGCAAAGCATCTGATATCACTTCAGACAACGCCTTGTCTTCTTCTCTTGGCCTGAACTTTTCTGCTATAAAATCCTTCACAGAGACCCCTTTGTCTTGGCCTTCGATACCTCTTTTAGCTTCTTCATTAAAGTGCACTTTTGACAATACAGTGCTTCCTGCTTCGGAGACCTTCTGATACACCGGAGAAAGTTTCTCGGTCACCATGTGCCCTGCTTCTGCAACCTTCTCATACACCGGACCAAGTTTCGCAGTCATAGTAGTAGCAACCCTTTTTCCATAGCCTACAGGCAATGTATCTGTCCTGGAAGTTTCTTGTCCTGTCCGTGTTCCAGGTTCCTGAGTGTTGTCTTGCTTTATCGGCTCAGGAGATATTTGGTCATGGCTTCCTGTGGAAAGAATTTGTTTTGAACCTTGCTCTCCATCACCGGAGACACTCACTTTGTCAAGGGAACGAAGAACTTGAGAAATACCTGCTGCTTCACCTCCTGGAATAGCGTGTAACAGATCAAGATCAATCATACCAAGAAGTTATAATCCAACTAAACTGAAATCTCAATTCAATTCTTACCAGCACCAGTCGGATCTGCAACTTTTGACTGATAATTTGAAGGAATGTAATCTCCAGGTTGATCCTTTGGAGCATGAGGATCCTCCTCCAAGCTGGTTAATCCTTCCAAGTTAAGTTCAGGTTTCCCTGCACTAACCTCTTGCTCCTGAACATGTCCTCCAAGCCGATCCATCCCTTTTGTCTGTTGAACAATTCCAGGAGTTATGGACGCAGGAGTATTAGCCGGTGCACGAGGTACTTCCTTAATACCACTCGTTCTCTCAACAGCAACCTTAAGTTGTGGGTTCATAGGATCAGTTCCTTCCATGGCAGGTGATCTCTTCTCATGACCAAGTTCAGAACTTTTCGTAGCACCATAAGCTCCATGGATTTCTGGGTCATCAACCATTTCTTCATCCTCATCTTCTTCCTCATCCAAGTCATGATCATCAGGAACATGACCTTCTTCGTGATGGTTGTGACCATGTCCATGTAACTTGATCGTGTCCTTTAACTTTTTGGCCTTGTCCTTGGCCTTGTCCTTCACTTTCTTCAACACAGACCTCTTCTCATCTTCTGCCATTAAAAAACACCAAGCCTCTCACTAACAAAATCACAAAAAAAGACAAAAAAAAAAACAAAATTGTTAGTCTTCTTCTCACCATCATGCAGTCCAACATCATGGGGCGTCTCCTCCATAGCTAAAGAATCACAAGCTTGGTTGGAATGGAGAAGAACAGGTGGAGTACCAGAATGCTTATAGAACCAAGGACGATCCTGAGCTGCCATATCCTGCCACCTTTGCATAAGTGCTGGATCATGCTGGATCTATAGTAAGTTGACACACGTAGAACAACCGACAGGGGCTTGAGGTACTGACACGTGCCGTAAGGTGGTGGTACACGCGGCCGCAGTGGGTCAACTTGGAATTTTGATGCTGGCGTGGAAGATAAGATAAAGTCTTCATGTGGTGGTCCGCCGAGGAGCAAAAGGACAAACAACGCCGTTGCCGGGGATCGAACCCGGGTCGTCCGCGTGACAGGCGGAAATACTTACCACTATACTACAACGACTTTGCTGTGACCCTTTCCAGAGAACATATAATCTTTCCTTTTTTAAAAAATTTAACTAAACCTGCAGTTTTCATAATTTATAA
This sequence comes from Erythroxylum shatona, assembly GCA_027568895.1. Taxonomy (NCBI): domain Eukaryota; kingdom Viridiplantae; phylum Streptophyta; class Magnoliopsida; order Malpighiales; family Erythroxylaceae; genus Erythroxylum; species Erythroxylum shatona. The sequence continues at coordinate 40,086,565 of JAOSBK010000006.1, read as the reverse complement.
GTTAGTTATTAATATTAACATCTATTTACAAAATGATCTTTATTTATATGAATTTTTAATTATTAAAGTATTAATAAAATTTGTTCATAAGAATTATATGTTAACATATAGATACTTTAAACGGAAGAAACTGTACTCGCTATCATTTGGGTGTATACTGGGTAACCTCCGGATTAACACAATAGCCTGTAAATCACGCCAACCGGGTATTCTGTACTAGGCAAATACTATATAACAAGCTCGATCGAAAGAGTGTAAATAGGGAGATTCAAATACAAGACCTTATCCCATGCCCCCAGTTTTTTATATTTTACATCCAGTATACTATAACAATAATAACATCCATTGCTAATTTATATGCCGTTATCATGTACTAAATTAGAATGTGAAGATTTATAGCTCTTTTTCATTGTATAAAACAAGGTAAGCATTTGAATCACAAGGAATTTGCAGGTTTCTGAAAGATATAGAACAGAATGTTATTGTATGATTTCAAATTGACAAGGCCTGCCAAGTTTTTAGCTGCAATTACATGTTCATGGATGAGCAAGAACAGTTGCCGCAGAGGGTGTCATCTTTTATCTGCTGCTTCCAATTCTGTCAGAGAGACTCAAGAGGTGCTAGCTCTTCTTACCATTCCTGAGGTTGCGTATGGTCATTACAAGCTCTTGCCTTTCACCTTCTACCGTAGCAAATTTGAGACTTATTTCTGAATATCTCTCTTCCATTTCTTTTAACTCAATCTCCATGGATTTGTTCCTTTCCTTTAGCAGAGCCATTTCTTTCAATAATGCAGCAAGGTCAGATTCATTCCTGGAATGGAAAGTGCTTAAGTTTCTGTGTAACCAGTAAGTGATAAAGAAAAGCTGAAAGGCTGTAACAGAATTTGTAAAAATCCATTTACTTATCAGAACAAAGGATGCTGATGAAGAATTCTGGTGAATGATTCCAAAGATCTCCAGGATGTTAATAGTGGGAAAGAACTGAAAGGAAATATCTGAATCATACCTTTCAAGTATCGCGGTATTATCTTCTTTCCTAGCCAGCTTGTTCTTTGTAGTGCTCCTCTTAGAATGTGGCAAATCTTGTATAATCTTTCTTTCTTCAAGCTTCCTGACATCTTGTACTTTATGCAGCTCATCCTTCAGTTGGAAGATTTGCTTCTGCAGAGTTTCTTTCTGCAGTTCTTCCTTCGACAAGCAGTGCGTTAAATCCTCATGCTGAGTCCTAAGCATTTCCATTTCTGATATGAGTTCCTTGATTGTTTTCTCCTTTTCCTCTTTTGATGACCTCAACGTGCATAGTTCTTCTTGTGTTTTCCCGGCTTCCTTCTTTGCCAATTCAAAGTTTCTTTGCAGTTCATCTCTTTCCCTCTTTGAACTTTCCAACAGATTCCTTGTTTCTGCAAGTGATATCCTCATTTGCTCCCATTGATCTCTTAACTCACCATCTTGCTTCGAATGTTCACGGACCACATTGCCCTCCTCATTCAGCTTTTCTATCTTGGCTTTCAGCATTTGAATTTCCACTGAAAAGGCCTCTTGTTTTTCTTCTTCACGCTTCTTGACATCTCTTAATTGGTTTGACACATCTTCTAATTCCAGTGACATCTGCTCCACATGTTTTGTTTTAAAATCTAAATGAGTTGATACTTCTTCCACCTTTATTTTGTTTTGATCCTTAATTAGTACAAGCTCTTCAGCAGCTTCCTGAAGCTTGTCTTCCAAAATTTTGTTCTGCAAACGGAGCTCCTCAGCTTCTGCCATTGCCTTCGCTGTCAGCTTCTCATTCTCTTCAAACTTACCAGCCATTTCCAAAGAAAGTCTTTTAAATTCCTCCTGTAGCCGCTCTGCTGTACTAGCATACTTCCACCTTGTGTTCCTCAAAGCCTCTTCTGCACGGATGGCTCTCTGTTCTTGCTCAATCTTGGCATTTGTCATGGCTTCCAGTTCATTTTCAAACACTTGTGCCTGCTTCTCTAGCTCTTTCTCCAATCCTTTAACCTGGCTGTCAAGTTCATTGATGGAAATGACAGATTCTGATAACTCTTGTGTCTGTTTCTTGAACTTCCCTTCCAACCATTGCAACTGTGACTCCAGTTCTGTGATTGTGGCTGCAGATTCAGAGCATTCATTTTGTCTCCTCAGTTCTTCTACCTGGTTCTGCTCTAACTTGGAAGAGATAACATGGTTTTCCTGTTTTAAGTCCTCGTAGTCCTGGGAGAGTCGTTCAATATAACTCTCCAGTTTTTCCCTATCTTCCCTGTACATGTCAATTTCATCACAAAGGTCTGTTATCTTTTGCTCCAGTTGATGTAATTCACTTCTATCATTTTCCTCTCCATCCACTTTCTCCAGTTCAGATATTGGTAGTTGCTCTTCATTCTCTTTCGCATTGCATTTGCATCGTTTCTCCAACTCTTGACCATCATTTCTTAGCTCAAGCTTACTGGAAAGACGAGATACTTCCACATTTTTTTGGCCCAACAAGTCATCAAGGTCTTGGACTGCATGAATAAGCTCAGCATTAGAATCTTGAGTTTTCTGGAGTTGCAATTGAAGATTGGTCTTCATATCCTTTTCATGACCAAGTTCTCGCCTGATTTCTTCTACTTTAACCCGTAAATCCTTGTTCTCAGCTAGCAATTGTTTCAGAAGTTCTTCTCCACCAGCAGATTTCTGTGAGGATTTGAGCTTTTCACATTCCACCTTGAGCGCATCTTTCTCGATTTTAAGGTCTGCCATCTCTGTTGATAAATCCTGTGCCCTTCTATTTTCTTTCATGATTTGCTTCCTCAAAGACTGCATTTCCAGCTCTGATAAATCTGCCTGCCTCATAAGGTTGGATACTTCAGTTTTAAGTTTTTCAACAGTATCACTCGGTGCATCTTGTGATTCTCTCGGAAGGTTGTCTTCGAGGCTATTTATAGAGTCAAATAAACTTCCATCTGAAGCTGAACCAAGTGACCATTCTGTGCTAGATCTTCGATGCAGACGATTCTTTGGTGTGATGGCATTAGATCCCACATTTGATTTGAAACTGCCCTCCTCTTCATTTTCCAAACTCCTGTCCTGTGACATGAGTAAACAGATGAGTTATAATCTAGAACAATAGTCAATCTTTAAGTTCCAATCTAAAACGAGCTGTAACTTCTTTCTATGTGCTAAAAGAGAAACCAGTAATAGATGATATTAGACCTTACTTCAGTAAAACTTTCGCCATTTCTGTTTGCATCCTCATTCTGCATTTGTGTCTTCAAGCTTACATCATTTGAAACTTCTGATTCTCCATTTTCCTCAATGTATCTGAGATTATCTACTCTTAGTCACTAATTGGAACAACAAAAGGAGGGAACAGTAAATCCAAATGAACAATTAGTATTCAATGTTTACCTTTGATCAATTCCTCCCTGCATCTTTTGAATTGTCACCTGTCCCAATGTTTTGAAGTATGAATCAGATTGGAAGATTTAAATGACATAACTGAATAAGATTCTGAACTTCAAAGAATATGCTCAAACAAGAAAGTCAATCAATCAGTCCAAACCCTTTTGTTTGGCTAGGTGGAAAATGGAGGGTTAATGAGAGTTAGAGCTAACATTTAGTACTACTCCAGAGTTTGCAAACTTAAGAGGAAGAGATACAGTCATTGGCTCAGCTTCCTCTGCAAAATCTGCAAAATCAATTGAAGCTTCACCTAGATAACCAGATTTTGAAGACCCCTGCAAAAAATTACATGAAATCAGAAGGATCAACACATTTAAACCTAAAAGGGCAAAATCTCTGGAGTGTGATTGAATACATACACTTGAAACAATGAAATGATAGATTTTCTCATGAAGCTTCCCACTCTTCATCTCTTTCACAAGTTTCACATTTACATAAACAGGCTTTTCCCATGTACAAGTTCCCTCCTGAACTGCGGTTTTCTCTAACTTGAATGTTGGCTTCCCAACATCATCTGGCATCAGAGACACAAACAACGCAGGCTTCTTCAACCGTGGCACCTGAAGAACAAGGAAGATCCAAAGTAAAAGCTAAGAGCTTCGCGCTTGAGCTTCATATCAGTTATTATGAGAAGCACAAATCAAAATTCTCCAGCCCTCTTACTAGCAATGCAACTAAGAATCTTGACGAAGCAAGCAAAACCCAGATGAGATTTAGTGACAAGAACCTACCTGAGTTGCCTGAAACTGCAATTTGAAAACCATTTTGATCTTTTTCTTCTCGCTTCTCCATGACTTGAACATTGTTTTAGACTTTCGCCACTGGATTATCACGGAATCTTCATAGAAAAGCTGACAAATTGTGCTTTCTAAGTTTCAGACAAAACGATGTACCTAAGATGTACATCACAAGTTCCCACAACCACGGACAAACCAAGACAAAAGCAGAGAGTTCGGACTTCGGACAATAGAACTTAGGATGTCTTGGATCCAAAAGGAAGAGGAATAAGTAACATGACTGAAAGATACTTGACTAGGAGAAGCAGCTAAGCTCTGTAGTCTAGTCTGGTACTAAGCTTGTAAAGCATAGTAATGGTATTTCTTCTTTTCTTCTTCTTTCGAATCAAAACAGCTGTCCTCATTAAAGCTTTTCTTTTTAATGCAGTAAGGCACGAGGTGCGGAGGGTTGAATTACGTATATGCCCTAACTTTCAGATTATTTTCAATTTAGTAATTAAAATTTTCAATTTTTTATAATAATTTTTTAACTTAAATAATTAGTTAGTAATTAATTTATTTTTTTAAGAGAAATGTTGGAGCAAATTACAAAGCAGTTATAGGGAAACAGATCTCCGACTGATCTTCGAAGAGGAAATGGTGGCATCCGGAATGTGCAATATCAAAAAAATAACCCCAACAGCGAAGCGGTCCCTCTGGGAGGCCAGTCAGTCGACGCATCTGTTACTTTTTCGATAGACATGCCGATGAATAACAGACCAAATCCTTGAAAGTAGCTCGTGGATGCCCATAACGGACCAATTACATGACGATTATATATTATGGATCTTAGTCAAATTAATAAAATCATCATCATTATCACACATGTCCCACAATAAAAATGATCTAGAGAGATCTGATAGTACACAACCTTACTTTTATATAATAGAGAAGTTGTTTCCGTTAGACTCACATGCAAATATGACAAGAAAATTACGATAAAAAATTATTTAAGGAAATAAAATTTCATTAAATACATAAGGATATACCTGATGATGCCTAAATCTGTTAGTACCTTATATCCTGAGGATATGACAATCTTATAGTTTTAGACCGTCATCATTAGGATCTTTCCCCAATCTAAAAAAAATTATCGTTTTAAATTGAATTGATAAAAATATGAAAGATGGTTATTTAATTGAAAATTTTAAAATTTTGAACGCTAATTTTTAAAAAATCGAAAAGTTAAACTCTTCAAAATTTGTTATCACGTAATAAAAATAAGGATTAAAACAACGGCAAACTTGTTAATTTAACTTTTAAAAATAATATTATTTTAAAATTTTAAACTAAAATGATGTTGTTTGAGGAAGAAATTTCAAAGTACTTAAATTATTTGGACAAAGATTCAGACCAACTTATTAAACTCTAGATTTGCTTGAAATTCATTCAATTCAAACTTAATATGTTCAATTTGAATCAACTCATAATAAAATCAAATTTATCAAAAGTCTTTTATTTTAAATTTTAAAAAATTATTTAACATTTTGTTTATTTTATCACCTTTTATTTATTCATAATTCAAAAATGAATTAATACAATAAAAGTCATATAATAATTAAATGGTATAATAGGAAGTTAAAGCTAATTTTGAAAATATGATAATCATAAATAAAATATTTTGATACACATTTTAAATTTGTTATCATTTATATATTTAAAGTTTATTTTGATAATTTATAAATTTTCAAATATTTAAAAAAATTATTTATTTTTATAAAAATATCAGGAGTAAGTGCCTACAATCTATTTTGGTCAAACTTATAAAAATAATTTATTTATTTTTCTTATTTTAATTGACTTTTATCACTATCATCGTCGTTATCATCACACTCAAGTTCTACAATAAAGCAGGATCTGAAGAGGTCTAATAGTACACAATTTTACTCCTATATAATAAAGAGACTATTTTCAATAGATCAAGATGTAGTTGTGATAATAAAAACTAAAAAGTTTTGATAGACTAATTTGATCTTCTTTGAGATAAACTCAATTCAGTTTCAAATATACTCATAATTCAATTTGATCTAAACTTAAACCTACAAGAGATTTTCAAGTTAAGATCCGAAGGAGTACAAAAAATGTATAAGAGAACCATAAATGAAACCACCATAGGACGATGAATGAGTACGCAGCAGGAAACACTGGAGGTGAAATGAGAGCTAAATGGGTTGGTGCTTTGTTATAGGCAAACCCAATTGATCGGGACATTTCAAAGTGGCGTCGCCATGGAAGGTCCCAAGCAAGCTTGCTTTAGCTTTTTTTTTTGTTTTTTGTTAGATTACTAGGTATCTTAAGAAGATTCTAATTATGGGAAGGCGCTTTAAGTCATCCACTCTTAGATTAATCTTCGCTTACATCGGGTTAGTCCATAAGGGATAAAGTGCTGGCCAAACAGATTTTTTTATTTTCAAAACTCAAACTCGAAACTTCTAATTAAAAAATAAGAATACTGAATCACTAATACTGTGGTTCTTGCTTTAGCCTTTTTGTAAACAAAGAATCTGCAGAAGCAATCCATTAAACGCTGTAGCTGTACCTCATTTGCGGTCAACTTGATCTGGTGAGTGAGTGGGGGCACATGTCCCCATGTGTTGCCTCCATTTTCAACTCCATTACCAGCTGGAAGCTCATACATAATCAGATAATCTAATACAAAAAAAAGCTTGTGTTGTTGGCTGAACCCCACCTCCTACCGACTGGATTAAGTTAAACATTGATGGCGCGAGCAACTACTCTTCGGCAATAGCTAATCCGAGACAATGACGGCAACCGGAGGGGAGGCTTCTCCTATAACATTGATTGATGCACTCCTCTCCAAGCAAAGCTTTGGGACGTTTATACGGGACTAGCTCTTGTATAAAACTTGGGGTATTGCAAGATCGAGTTTAAAGTTGATTCTACGGTGATTGATATCCTTTATTCCCTGGATCATCGAGCTCGAACTCCCTACCCTCTTGTCCTCAACATTAACAAACTGTTCATTAAAAATTGGACCGTTATTTATTGCCATGTTTATCAAGAGAATAACAGAGTCACCAATTGACTTGTTTATTATGCTGATCATTTTGATATGGGTCTTTTTTTTTTGACAAAACACCTGTGAGGTGTCATATGATCCTTGTAAAGGATATTTTGGAAACTTATTTTCCGCGTCTTGTCATATAATCTCGTTTCTTCCCCTCAAAAAAAAAAAAACTTGTGTTGGTTAGTCTGATGTGATGTGTGCATTATCTATTACGTGTCTGAGAGTGGATTTTGCCAACGAACTAAACTGTATCCATCTTTTGGAGAGGCATTGTATATCTTATCTGAAAGAATACAATTAATTTTTAATTATTAAATTAAATTTTATTTACAATTTTATATATTTTGAATATATTTTTATTTTAATTAATCATAAATTTTAAATTAAAATATTCATAATTCTAAATAATTAAATATATAATCTTAAATTAAGTTATGTAAATTTGGTTGACATTTTGGAGAGTGAATAAACACTTTTTTTCACCGCAAAAGTTTTTTTAATAAAAATGAGTATTTAGCTGTAAACCAAAAAAGTACTTTTTAAATATATATAACTTTTTTTACAGCTAAATTATAAATTTTTAAGAAGCTCAAATTTGAAACTTAAAAAAAATACTTTTTCAGGTAAATTTTTCAAATCAATTAATGAGCCTATTTTTTAGTCCATTTTATCCTTATGTTTTACACATAATTTTCACAATATTCAAAAACACATCTTCATGTTAATTTTGAAATTTATATAATATTATTTAAGTTTTTATATATTTTAATATTTCTTTTTGATGTTAGTCACATTAAAAATAAAAAAAATCACTTTGATTTTCATTACTTATAAAAATGAGAAGAAAGTAAAAAAAAAAACTCAAACAACCTTTAAACTTTTGAGTTACTACAAATCTTTGAGAAATATAAGACTCGTAGATTTTTTTATTAATACTTTTAAATTATATTATCTCAACTTATCTGTATTAAAAATATTAAAAATTAAATACTTTTAAATTTTATTATTGTAAAACTAAAAAAATTAAATACTTTTAATTTTATTATCTCAATTTAAAATCTTTAATTGAGATAGAGAACTACAATACCACAAACCAAAGGCCACGTTGAGTCTACCCTTCTCAGTTCGTTCTTATGCCATCTGCATCATATATAGACTTTATTACATTATCAGGATCACATATGAAAAATGAAAGTAACGGAGAATATCTAATTTCGGTTTCATTTTTAATTTTGATATCATTTTTTAGCTCCAAACGTTCACGAATCTCCTAAGACCTTTTATAAAAAGTGTTTCTTGACATGAAGTTTAGGTTTTTCTACAATTTTCTCAATACAAAACTTTCCTAACGGGTTAAATATTTTTTATACTTACGATCAATGATAAAGTCAGTAATTTAAGATAGGAGGGTTTAAATATTTATTTTTTTAAATTTTAGGGGGCTCAGCACGTCACTGGCCTCCAAATAATTCCGTCCTGAGCCCCATGTACCTCCTTCCCTGCTTACGATTGATATAAACAACTACAAGAGATCTTAATTTTTATATAACTTTTATCTTAAGCTTTATCATTATAAGGTGGATATATATTCGATTTACACTAATTGAGATCTATTTTAGACCCGAATTTCGACTCATTGATTTAGATCATTTATTAAATCACTTTATTATTTTTACCTTGATCAAATTACATAACTTAATCGTATGATCACAAATCTGAATCTAATAATACTAACTTGCATGCTTCAAGCTTCCGACCTACCAGGGAGGCAAGTCATTAATAGCATATTTATATACATGTATATATATACACATAAAGGACCACAGGAATGTGTAGAATATGCAAAGTGGCAGCTTCTTGACGACTTTGTCCACTTACAGTGATTGATAAAAACATTTCAGCCGTGTAGTTTCAGAGTTCGTTTCGTGTTTGGTTTGATGTCTGAATCAGCATTCACTCACTTGAGTTCCAATCCATGATGCCCTAAGAAGCCAGTGGGGCATTCATTGTCAAGAAAGGAAGAAGGTGGAGTATAGAATCTGGAGAGTGGCTTTTATGTTTTGTGTTGATTGGATTGTCTAAAACGTTACGTGTAATTCATGTTGACCATAACAATGTCGTTTTGATATCGTTCTTTAATTTTGCTTTTTTTCTTTCGTAGAGAAAATAAGAGAATTTGAGGGTATATTGTATATATTTTTATATTAAAACTTATTTTAGTGATTTTACATTATATTAATGTCCTAAAGTTATCTTCGGAGTTTTGAGGTCAATGCGTTGGTTTTGACAATTTTGCCTTTCGTAGACTCTAAGAAGCAGTGGTTGAGATTGGTCCTAAAGTAGATTGACTAGCGTTTTGGCAGCAGAACTCTAGGCGTACACTCAGGCTTTACGCTGGCATGAGCGTTTGGTTATAAATGTTGGAGTGGCTGGGCTCCTGCATCTTTAACCAAGGTCTCAAGTTCGAGTCTTGGATATGGAGTCGCATTTGTGAGGGAGAGTTTTGCCACCTATAGTAGTTCTACCCGGTTCGAATCAGGATTAGTCGATTGTCCGTGTGACATCGAATACCGAATGGTTTACACCGAAAAAAAAAAAGTAGATTCTCTGAAAGTTGTCAACGTTTTTTCCTCTTCAAATATAATTATGATTGACAATAATCTTTTAGTGGCAGGTATTCGATAGTTACTTAACCGTACAAGAGGGTGTAATTTCAACATATCTATCAAGAAGAGAACCAGTTTACCAATAATCTGGCTACTCAAGCCTTTTTATTGAGTCCAGGACTGTATATTCTCTAGGAGCCTTCGTTGATCGTTATGAATTTCATACACCAAGATCTGAAAGGAGCGCTCTACCGCAAAACTTTGAGTTAGAGGGTTGTAGAGTGTGATTTATTTTGTCTTTCTTCCTTTGTAACAAAAAAAATTGCGATAATATCGGGAAGTAAATAGTAATTTTTTAACAGCACTTACAAAATCTTTAAAAAAATTAAAATACTTAAATTAAGAAAGATAATAAGTAGAATTGTTAAGTTTTGATAAATTTGAATCTAATCGAGATCGAGTCTAAATCTAAAAATATAATATCGATAATAAATTAGTGAAAGCCTTACTGACTTTAAAGTTTAAAACGACCCAAAAATACGCAATTTTAACCCTAACTGATAAAAGACTATTTCCGTCAGATTCACATAATGTATATATAGAGTAAAATTTAAATTTTTTTCTAATTTAAATCCACCATTGATCCAATAAAAAACCACATAAACAAAATAATTAGGGTTAATTATATACATATAAATATATTTTAAATTTAGCTTAGACTTATCACAGGCTTCGTTTGTTGAAGTTGGATCAATTTTTTAATTATTTCATTGATTTTAGACTGAACTAAATCAAAATTTAGTCTATTATCATCTATAATTTTGCACTTAAAAGAATTTTGATCCAGTCTTCATGTACAAAGTGAATTATTATATTTTGCTATCCAACAACTCTCGTAATTAGAAGCGATAATGGGTCAAGTTAGGTTCGACTCGCTCAAGCTCAAGGTCTAAACGAGCTTGAGACAATAGGGTCTAAGTCCGAGTTCAACTTAGACAGTTCGGCTTGATTTTTTTATTACCAAATGACCTAATTTGTTAAATTTAGTGCAGGCTGAAGCTGAAATGCAATCCTTACCTATAGTAAATAATAATAATAATAAGTAAAGAAAGGTTAATCAATTAGGTTGGACCATGAAACAACAAGAAAGAACATTGAATCAGGGCTTGGCAACTGAGGCCATGCTCGGTCCGGTATGCTTCCTAGTCCTACCCAATAAGAGAAGATCCAATTGTAAAAATATGATGAAATATTTTTATTTGAGCTGCGAATTATTTATTTAATTTTAAATTATTAATTTACAAAATAAATATGCAATTTTACTAAGAATAATACTAATTAATTTAAGATATTTCTTTTTAATTTTTAAACAGTCACTTGTGTTAGGTAAAATAATTTTTGCTTCCCACCTAATAACCTTAAAATTAAGGGCAAGGTTTAAACGAAGAAAGGCTTACGGTAGATACCTAGGCACCCAAAGACGAGGAAAGTCGTAGTAAGCGACGAAATGCTTTGGAGAGTTGAAAATAAGCGTAGATATAGAGATTCCTGAATAGGTCAACCTTTCAAACTGCTGCTTTTTACTTCCCACCTAATATTTTTATGCATGAAAATAAATATTATAAATAGTAAATATTTATATATAACCAATTCTTTTTTGGTTATATATAAATATTATAAATAGTAAATATTTATCTGATCAATTTAATATTAGAATTAATATTTTGATATAGTCTTTAATATTAATGAATAATCTTGAAACGTCCAACTTTTCGGTTTAGTTTTTAACTTTTCAATTTAATTTACTTTAATTATTCTTGTGTTAAAAATCGATTAATTTGTTAGCTTATTGGTCAATTTCTATAAATTAATAAGTTCTTATAAAATATAATAAATCAATTAATTTTCGTTTAACAATCTCTTGTTTTAATTAAACGACAAGTAATACAATCTTTTTCAATTATATTTTAATTTCTTTAATTTTATTTAGTTTATTCCAATTTACAAAGTTTTTTAATTAGATTATAAATAAACTTAGTCTTATATTCAAATTAAACTTAAAGGTTATTTCTCATATTAATTATTTATATATTTTTAATTAATTTTTAAATTTAAAAGATGGCGAGTAAATTTTAAAAATCAGATCGGAAGTTAAACCAATAAGATAAAAAGTCTAAGGTTTAAATGGGTTAATCAGTATTAAATTGTCATAAAATTTTTAAATGTTGAATAAAATTAAAGAATTTAAAATATGATTAAAAGAGATTATTTTTATCTATTAAAAATTAGAAATTTAATTAAGAAATCTTTAAATAAAAATATTTTTCAACAACAACCATTATTAAAATAAATTGAATTAGAAAATTAAAAACTGAACCGAAAAGTTGAAATATTCAAAGTTTTTATTATTGAACACACCTAATTGATTGAGTTTTTCAATTATTAGTGAATAGTTAAAATATAATAGATTTGTAAATAATAATTAAATTAAATTAATTACTTAATTTTGATTTTTAAATTCTTATATTCACTTAACAATGTTATTTATATTTTTTTTAAATAAAAAATTAATCGTCAAGTACCTTTCACTTCTTGTTTGCGGATCCAAAGGAGCCACGAACAATGTATTGTCAGAGAACCGATATAAAACACGCGTCAGCAACCCAATCAGTCTGGAGTTTCGGTTGTTTGCTCGCTCGAGGCTGTACGTGATTTTGTGGATGAGCTTAAACTAAAGCAAGAGCACAAGAGAAGGAGAAAATGAAGATGGGCATAGGAGCTAAAGCGCTTCCCTTCACTTTCGTGGTTCATGTTCTTGGTGTGGCTGGTGCGGTTATGGTTTTAGTTTGGTGCATACACTACCGAGGTGGTTTGGCTTGGGAAGCTAAGAACAAAGCTCTCATCTTCAATGTAAGTATCTCTATCTCTTTAAATCCCTTGGTTGGTATCCTAATTAATATTGAGTTTTGGCTTCTCTGTTGATCTGGATGCTTGTTTGATTCTGTGTTAGAACCATTGATAGGGTTTAGTAAAGTGTTGTTAAGTTGTTTGAGTAATTTACTCTGAGAACTATCCATACAGAGTTTCTGACCATGTTCTTTGTCACTGGAATTATCAGTTGACTGGGAAATGGAAGTAACTTGTTTGTGGACATTTTCACTTGTTAGGAATGCAGACGGTTGATAGAAAAGCTCAAGGAAAACTTAGATAGATGATAATGGCATCAACTGACATAGGCTAATTAAAGTTCATATTTCTGGGAAATGTTGATTTTAACATCGTGTACCTAGTTCTTTTAAGATACTTGTAGCGTATTAACTTCAGGTTGTTTATACAAAAACTCTAATTCGTACTTAAGAGAATTGCATGCTCGGACTATCTAGTTAGAAAATTGATTAATAGTCTTTTTGATTGGCTTATCAAATGCTTTAACCTCTTTTATTCTTTTTGATACAAGACACTGATACCTTCCTCCTGATGTCCTCATCAAGACCTATTCTACAATCTAAGATTTCCTTTTTCCTTTTGGTATGGAAGTGAAGTAGAAGTTTGGCTGGAGTTGTTCATTGCCTACAGTGGACATCAAGATGAATCCACAATTTAGAATCCCCCCTCTTTGCTAATTTGTGTACCAACTCGCTACTTTTTTTTTTTAATATAATGGAAAGTTAACAAACAACGTACATAACAAGGCGTGGGTGGCTAATCCCAGCTATATCCTCTAGGAGGATTGAAAGGCACCCTGAGGGAGCATTTACAAAAGGGGTAACTGCCAAATCAAAATTTACAGCAAAATTTGCTAACCAATCAGCGCTCCGATTGTCTTCCCTGTATATGTGACAGCGAAGAATTGTCTAGTTACGACTGAGGAGTTCGTTAATGCCGAAAATGAGAGGATTGGGAGATGTGGTGCGGTTAGCGGAATCAGAAATGATGCTCAATGCTACTTGGGAATCTAGTTCTAAGACCACTCGACGGTAACCGAGTTCCCAAGTCAGATTCAGGCCAGAGAAAACACTCCAGAGTTCTGCGATGAATGAAGAGCACCAACTCAGATTCTAAACAAAATCTCCAAGCCAGGCACCGGTGCTGTCGCGGAAAAGACTGCCTCATTATGATCATGCCCCACTCGTTTCTCTTTTACTAAAGAGTTGGCGGCCAATCTATTCATCAATAGGTAGGCCAGACCAAACTATCGAAGCATGCAACCACCTAAGTCACTTTCCAGTCAGTGGTCAAGACTTGTGTTCGTCGGATGATTGAGCTTGTACTTACCCTTAGCAAGCTTCTTTGTTCATTCCAATGTTCCTCATTTTTCATGTGAATGTCCTTTTTCACTAAACTTGTTTCTAGCCATTGCCAAGAGCAAAATCTCATTCTGTCCTTTTGATCTCAGATTCATCCTGTGCTGATGTTAATTGGATTGGTGATCATAGGAGGTGAAGGTAATAAACCAAACTTTTTTATGTTTTCTGATAAATCCTGTCAAACTTGTAATAGTTCGCTTCATTAACACACACACCAAAAAAAATAAAAATGCAGCCATTATAAGTTACAAGTCACTCCCTTTGAAGAGAGAAGAAAAGAAAGTAATACATCTGGTCCTCCACGCTGTTGCACTGATTCTCGGTATTATTGGCATATACACTGCATTCAAATTCCATAACGAGAGCACCATTGCCAATCTCTACAGCTTACACTCCTGGCTTGGAATTGGAATTATTTCTCTTTATGGTGTTCAGGTACTGTAAAACATTATAACTTCCCCTGACATTAACTGATTTACCACCCCAAGAACTGATATTAACTTGTTAATCTGCAGTGGATATTTGGGTTCATAACATTCTTTTACCCTGGAGGGTCATCAGGAATCAAGAGAGCATCACTTCCTTGGCATGTGCTATTTGGGTTATTTGTCTACATTCTGGCTGTCGGTAATGCAGCTATAGGGTTGTTGGAGAAGCTGACATTCCTGGAGAACTCAGGACTCGCTAAGTATGGCCCTGAGGCTCTGCTTGTTAATTTCACAGCTCTAGTTGCCATTCTCTATGGCACTTTTGTTATACTTTCTGTTCTAGGTCAGCCTCAGGTGGAAGATGACCCTAGCTATACATCCATATGAGTAATGCACTATCTCTTGTGTATTCAAATGAGTGCTTTCCTCGTGATTGGGCTAATAAAAGCTTAGGATGTGTATCAATCTTCTGTAATTGACTTGGCTATCAAAATTTCTACGGTTAATCTTGTGGCCAAATAGAGCTAGGTTGGGGAACTTCATGTGCATTAAAATATAAATCTATGTGTTTTAGATAAGGTAAACGAAAGGACATTTAATTGCTGACAACGAGTCTTAACTCTGAGTGACTGTTTGGATAGACTTATATCAGTAGATCTTTTATCAGTAGAGTTTTTTTAAGAAGAGTTTTTCTAATAAATCAGTTGACTATTTAACAGTCATTTAAAAAAGAGCTTTTTTGAAAGAGCTTCTTACAATAGACTATTTGGTAACATAAAAATAAAAAATATTTTTAATGTTAACTATAACTTATTTTATAATAAAATTATTTATTCATATAAATATTATGTAAAATATATTAAACAGTATGCAAAGCATAATATATTAATTATTATATAACTTTAAGCTCTATAAATCATAAATGAAAATATATCTAACCAAATCTTTTATATGAATTATAATATAAGTAAAATTAATATTAAAAATAAATATCAAAATATATTTAAAAAGTCAAATAATATTATATAAATATCAAAATAAAAGTGAAGATGTGTTTGTGGGTATTGTGAAAATTATGTATAAAAACATAAAGATAAAGGGGACTAAAAATAGGCTCATTAATTGATCTGAAAATCTACCTAAAAAAAGTAGTTTTTTGAAAAGCTTCAAATTTGAGCTTCTCAAAAAGTTGTATTTTAGCTTCTGAAAAAGTCATTTCTATGAAAAAAATATTTTTAGATTTTACGTTCAAATATTTATTTTTCTTAAAAATAACTTTTGCAATTTAAAAAAATACTTATTCAGCCTCCAAAAATTGAAACAAACGGGTACTTGAGCACTCTTAGCATTCTTTCCAGTTGAGTCGGACACGCAAAACTTGCTTAAGGCATTTTATACACAGGGTCGGCCCTTGTCAGGGGCAGCCTAAGCACTCGCCCAAAGCCTATCCTCGTAAATAATAAAATAGGACTATAAAATACTAGTAACGACCTGTTTATACATTTATGTTACTACTTGGGATTCTCCATCAACTCCAGCCATTTTAACTGTTTCTAAACTTCTCTGGAGGTCGACTTGCAGTAATTTCCGTTTCCATCTTCATGCCACTCAAGTTTAAAGGTCCAGAAACGTCAAAGGAAAATGAAGAATGTCCATCAAAGGTGTCTGTTCAACTTGGGACCACTTCATATAACTCCAAAGCTCAGGGACTGATCCAAGACAGGACAGAGTAATTATATCCATTAGATCGAAGTCTCTAACTTCTCTTGTCTTCTCCTATTCTTTAATTTTAGTAATAATCTTCTTTTCTACTCTATACCAAAATGTTAATAATTAAAATTTTAAATTAGTTCGGTTTAACTATAAAAAAATTTAAATTAACTAAATATTTTTTAATTTACTTAATAATTTTATTATTAAAAAGTAATTAACTTATTCATCTTGTTTTTATAAATTAATTTATTTTTATAAACTAAAATCAATCAATTAATTTTTATATAAAGCCTCTTTTTTAATTATATTTCAAATCTTTCAATTTCATTCAATCTTTAACTAATTTTATGACAGTCAAATATGAGTTGAATCTTTTTAATATTAGGCTTCGTTTGGTAGACAACAAATCAGCTATTTTTCAGCTAATTGACTTTTTAAACAGCTATAAGAGTTGTTTGGTAAGAAGCTTTTTGAACGGTTGATTTAAAGTAAACAGCAAAATATAAAAACACTCATATGGAGGAATGTTTTCAATAATCGGTTAAAATTTTAGGTATTAAAAGTCAATTATACCCTTTATACAGTTACAGGTTAGAAATAAAATGTCACCCTTAAATGAAAATGTATAAATTTGTCATAGACAATGAAACAGTACAGGTAAATATGACTTATTTAAAATATAAATTATTATAAGAACATTCAACAAAATACTAAAATATATAATATTTATATCCTTATAATTTTTTTAAAGTCATGCTCTCATAAATTATTTTACCCATAAACAGCTAATTTTATCAAACATCTCTAACAAATAGTTAATGCAATTTGCTAATTAAATCAACTGATAAAATCAGCTATCAATTAATACAATCAATTGATCGCAAAATAGGGCTATAGTCTTGTTAGTTTAATTTCCAGTTAAAATTTTAAAACATCCTAAAATGCACATATTTTTATCTCTTTTTTAGTTTTTGTTTATCCTTAAAATTTAGCAATGTGAACGACACGTGGCGAAAGAGACACAGAGACCAAAGACCCCACAACGTGGGAGTTGGAGCAGATTCTAACTTCCTCCAACCACCGACTGCCCATCCATCCCCTCCTTGTCGGGGCCAACTTTGCTCAGGCGAACCCTCAATGACTCTCCAATGGTTCAAACCGGTGGTTCCTCCGGGTTCTACCTTTAACGTTGCATATGAATATCATCTTCGTCGTGATATTTAATCTGAAATTTCGTAACGAAGCAGAGTTTGAAAAAATTTGATAATATTCAACCTTACTCTTATATAATAGAAAGATTATTTTTAATAGATTTACATATAAATAAAATAATAAAAGAATAGTGCAGGTCAAAGAGTAATAAATAAATTTACAATAAATATATAATTAAATAAAATATAATATAACCAAATGATATATCTGATATGGTGTCCAGATCTGCTAATACATGATAAGTTGTAAAGTCTGGCTCTTCTCGTCTGTAGTTAAATTAGGAGTCCTCGCTCAGAAACACTAGATGCATGATAAATCCTACGATTTTAGACAATCTCGCAGGTCCTTTCCTCATACACCTTACCTAAAAATTCAAGTTATAGGTCCGAAAGCTTTGCTCAGGACTTATAATTAGAAAAGACAGAAAGGATATTAGATTGGATTTCCTATATGGTAACTACATAGCGCGAGTCTTAAAGTAAACATCTCCTAATAACTAAGTCAACTATATTGGTGAACTTTAAAGTGTATACTTTACCTTTACTCGCTCACACTAGACGTTTCTATTTCTAACCACTATCTCAGTAATTGACAACTCTGATATATCTTTCTTGATCACTTCCCTATAATTCTTATAAAACTTTTCTTTTTTATTCTTATATTCAATAAAAGGTATTTTTTTTAGTTCTTTTAAGATTCATGTTAAAGTTTAAATTTTATCTTCAAATTTTATAATGCTCAAAAGATACATTCTTTATATTATTACTAAATTTAAGGTCGGTTTAAAATTTAAAAATCAATCCGATCGATTTGATTGTTTATTTAAAACGACATCAATTTAATATATTTTTAGGGTCGGGCAAAAATTAATAGTTTCGTGTATTTATTCAAACATTTTATGGCTGTAAAGTTAAGACAAAGGTCAAGTTATGTAAATTCAATTACCATATGCTTTTTTAAGCATAGATTAGTGACAATTCATGTTTTGATCCTTAAAAAGGGCTTAGTTATGAGGTGAATGTATAAGAAGTTGTGCTTTTGACAGCTTGAGACAGACTTGACGTAGCTCAACCCTTTGCTTGTCCTGAAATCAAGGTTTTATGACTAATCAAAGGGTTTATTACATGAAGAACGTAGCTGGAAAGTTATCTAACTAAAGATAACGCATTTTGTTCGGAAAAAAAAACAAAAAAAACCATGTAGCGTTTTAAGGAGTTGGTTTCTCTTTAACTTGTCTTAAGGAGGTTTGCAACCAATATTTTAAAACGAAGTTAAATTATGAATACAAACAATTTAAGATTTAAAAGGTTAAATTAATATAAAATTATTATAAAATCAGTTAAAAATTAAATAAAATTAAAAATTCTGAAATATAAATGAAAGAGATTGGTATTTTAATTGAATAATATAAATTTTAATTGAAAATATTATTAAATAAAAACTAATTGATTTGTAAGAATTTATTAATTTATAAAAATTGAACTAATCAGTTTTTAACAATAATAATTATTTAAAATAAATCGAATCAAAAAGTTAAAAATCAAATCAAAAATTTAAAATTTTTACTATGGAACCGATTAAATCTTTTAATCATTAGTTGCAACCCAATTTAAAATTTGGATAAAAGATATAAACTTCTTATTTTAAAAAATCTTAGAAATGCCTTCTGATGTTTTTAATTTTGCAAGAAAATTCTTAATTTTCAAAATTATAGAAAAAATTTCTTTTAGAATATGTTAAAAAAGGATCGTGAAATACTAGCATTATGAATATCAAATAATTAACTAATTAAATATCTCTAATATGGAAATATGATCTTAATTAATTAAATTTGATTTAAATTAATAATGTAAAACTATTATAATTACTTATTATTTTAAATTAGATTTAATTAATTCAGTTCAAATTAATTAAATCTAATTTAATTGTTATAATTAATTTAACTATATACTCCGTATTAGACAAGTCTTGTATGACATGCTTGATTGAGATAACGTAAGCAAGGGGGATCAAACACAAGATTTTTAATCTCATGCCTCTCTATTCTACCAACTCGCTAAATCGTAATTTATGAATAATCGGGACTGTAATCACAATGAATTGTAAATGCAATTACCGTTCAAATCTGCAATATAAAACCCTAATCAAATTATTGTTAGGGGATAAATTAGAAGACCCGTGGTTTTTTTTTAATATATAATAAGTTTGGGGGGTAGAAAAAAAAGGTTGGTTGGTCCTTGCCTTCCAATATGAGGACAAGCGACAACCAGCTGGTCCAAGCAACTTTGCGATTTTGGACATAATGAACGCACCACAGTGCTTCGTGTGATGTGGTTGGGATTTCGCTGTCTCTTTTTTTTTTTTTTTTGCATAATGGGAAAATAATACATCGAAAGTTAAATGAGTCGGGGGAAACAGATCCCCGACATATCCTCTAAAAGGAGATTGTGGCACCCTGAAGGTGGAACATCAAAATAAGTGACTCCAATGACGTCCTGGCCTGCCGGGTCAGCGAGCCAGTCCGCGCATTTGTTGCTCTCTCGGTATATATAACAATGAACAACAGACCAGTTCCGGTTAAGAAGTTCCCGGATACCCATGACGAGAGGGTTGCCCGACTGAGAGCGAGAGGTCACAGATGACAGGAGCTAGTGCACCCCCACCAAGTTAACTTCCAGCTCAATCCGACGGAAGCCCAATCTCCAAGTTAAGGATAGACCTGTGTATACGGCCCAGAGTTCTGCTGACTGCACTGAGCACCATCCTATGAGCTGTGAGAAACTACCTCGCCAAATATCGTCACTGTCGCGTATAAGACCGCCAGCTGAAGCCGTGAAATGGGTAGAATTTCGCTGTCTTTTAAAAGAATAATTATTGGTCATTACCACTTCCAAACTTAATGTGTCTGGTCCAAAATTCCCATTGATTGTGTTAATAGCGGAACTAGGTACGAAAATTAAGATTTAAAGGCTTCAATTAATATTAAATTAAATATTAAAATAGATGATTTAAGAAAATTGTTTTTCATAAAATTTAATTAAAAATGATAATATTAAATAAAAGTTAATTAATTCATTTTAATTTAATAAATTGACCAATTAATTAATAAATTGGTCATTTTAGCATTATAGGTTATTAAAGTAAATCAACCAGAAAATTAAAAGTTGAACTAAAAAGTTAGTCTGTTCAAGATTTTTACGATTAAATTGATTGAATAAGTTGAGTTTTTTAATAATTGATCTCATTTAAAATTACGCTAATTAATTTAAATATTTATATTTTATAATAATACGTAAAAATTAGGCTGAAAATTAAACTGGATAAGAGATTTAAGATTTTAAGGTTTAATGGCTATAAAGTTAGTATATGGTAAAAAATTAAATAAAATTAAAAAAAAGATTGTCCTTATCCATAAAACAAGTTAAAGTTTAATTGAAAAACGAGATTATGAAATATAAGTTAATTGATTTACTTTGATTTATAAAAATCAGTTATTAGCTAAAATCAACCTATTAAATTAATAAATTAGTTATTTTTTAATAACAAGAGTTATTAAGATAAATTAAACTAAAAATTGACCAGTTTAAAATTTTTCTAGTTGAACCGATTTATGCGATTTCACTTGAATTCATTATTGTAAATTAATGAATCATGTTTGAGTTGGTAGAAAAAGTCGGATTTTGCAGCTTATTAGGTACTAGCAAATTTGAACATTGTCAAGTATATCCTTTGGTTATATTTTATTTATTTATTTATGTATTTATTGTAATTTTATTTACATAATTATTTAACGTGTCAGTTTTACTTATTTACTATTTAACCTGCATTATTTTTTTATTGTCACATTTGTATGTGAATCTATCGAAAATAATTTCTCTATTATATAGAGGTAAGATTGTAGTGGCTCTTTGTGTGCATCGAGAAAAAACGACACTTCTTGCTAATAATTTAAGTGAGATTAAACCGTGATTTACCCCCTCACAATTCTGTCAGGCTGGAGTGTAGGGGTATCTAGAGTGAGCGATTCCACCTTTTGAGTACAGAAGTAAGATTGTGTACTATCATACCTTTCTAATTTTTATTTTATTGAGAAACTTTAGATTGGACGATGACTACGATGTCTACAGCAGACGAGTACAACAGTATGGTGCCTTCTAAAAATGGGAAGAACTTGTCAGGAAGAACGTTGTTGTATTGGCCTGTAGCAGTAATTCGCTTTGTGCTTTGGGTTTTTTTGTTGTGTAACAAAAGCTGCCAAAGGTAATAGATTAACGTTTAGGTAAAACTATTCAATTTTTGGTCTTTTCTTTAAGAATAATCTTTTACATTAACCCGCAGATGAGTTGGTAAAGAATTTTTCTGGTTTAAGTGAGGTCATGGGTTCAAACCGTCCTCATGTATGCAGTCGTTTAAAACTTAGAGCCAGAACTTTGCCTCCCACAAGGAACCTACCCTGTCTAAACGAGAATTAATCTGAGTGTGGATGGCTTAAAGATATCTTTCCATAGTTGGAACCCTCCTAAGGCACCTTGTGGACAATAAAAAAAAATATTTTACAATAAATAGATAAATATCAAGGCATAAAAGATTGTTTAAACTTATTTTTCATGTACAAGTAATATTTTTTAGGACTTTCCTTGATATAGTTTAAGAAATTTTATAATTTTAAAAATCTTTAAAAATTCCTTATATCAAGAAATTTTATAATTTTAAAAATCTTTAAAAATTCCTTATACTTTTTTGAGAAGGATAACTTTAATTAAAAAATACTGATAAAATACTAACGACATAGCATTACACTTGTACCAATCAAATGTTATTTACACAATGATTCATTAAATATGCCTTAATTTATTATAATTTTCTTAAATTATTAATTTAAGTCAATTTTAATTAGTTCGAATTAGGATTAAAAGCTAAGTTGGATTATCGTATTAGTTATATTTGATTGCTGATGTTCAAGACGAGTGTTTAGTCATTATTTTTCAATTGAAGTTTTAAAAAAATATATTTTTTAAAAAACTGAAAATTAGGAGTTTTTCTAAAATTTAAAAAACTAATTTTTTTTAAAGGACAAGCAATATTTAACATATCAAAACTTTGATCTTTCATATTCAATTGATTTTAAAATTTTAACCATCTATAATACTATTTTTATAATAGGGTGAAATAATTAATTTTTTCAATTATTAAAAAACCAACAAGTTTAGTTGGTCTAATCATAAAAACCGTAAAACATATCTTTTCTGTTCGATTTATTTATTAAAGAATAATTCACATATTAATTAAGTTTTATTAATTTATAAGTTTTTTTTAAATTCAAATTTTTCGTTAAATAAGCACAATATCTTTCAATCATATTTTAATTATTTAATTTTATTCAATCTTCAATCAGTTTTATGACAGTCTAATACTGATTGAACATTTTAAAATATAAACCGTTAGACAATTATTAATTACATTTTTCGATTTTTCAATAAATTATCGGTTAAATTATGTAATTTGATAAAAATAAAGATAATAAAGTGACTCAATAAATTATTTAAATCAATGGGTAGAAGTTTAGGTAGAAAATGGATCATAATTAGTGTGGATCGGACTCATATCGACCTTATGATGGAGAAGCCCAATATGAAATTTATTTATAAAGGTTAAGATTTTCTGCAGCTGCTCATATCAATTATAAGCATAAAGATTCTCTGACCCGTTAAAAGAACATACGTTTTGAGAAAACTATAGAAAGCCTAAATCTTGTGTCGAGAAACACTTTCCATAAAGGTCATAGGAAATTCGTGATCGTTTGAACCTCGAAAATAACATCAGAATCTGAGATGGAACCGAAATCAAGTATTCCCATTACTTTCATTTTTATTCATTTCATGTATGATCCTTGATACGTAATAAGGTATGTACTACGTATTATATAAACTCCTGATCTTATTGATTTAACTTTTGATCCGGTTTTTAAAACATATTCTAAATTTGGATATTTAGGTATCCCATGTAAAATGTAACTTATTTTTTATTGCACTAATTAATTTCCTTTTAATTGAGCTTATAATATATAAAATCAAATCAAATTTGGTAGGAAAGATTTGAAACATATTAAAATATACGAATCAAGAAAGTTCTTAATGAAAGAAACATATATGGATACACTAATTTACTGATTAGTCGCTTTTCAGGCTTTACCCCACAAGGATTCCTTCAATAACACGAAACGCAAAGAATCTGATGATTAAGATCATACGAAATATGGAAATCTTGAGCGACGCCGTTTCCGTGCGATGATTTGATTTTTAAATAATATGAGACGCTGTCGTTTGGATAGGGACGCTTTGCAAGTTGCGGCTTCCATTATGAAAGTGGACCATCACACCAAAACCAAGGAAAGGCATTATTTATCCTCTTAATTACAAAATTATCCCTCCCAAAAGTAAAGGAAAACTTAAACAATTTCATTTTGATGTTTATGATAATTGGAGGACTGTTTTATAAATTAAATTCTATGTAACTAGAACTCCAAATTATAACTTAAATCTAAACTTCAAATCTTTTTTTTTTTCAGATGTAGGGGAAAGATTCCCATGATGGATGCATAAAACTGTAGGATTGTCGTATTCTCATAATTACTCATTGCATAACTGGCAATAAGAAAAGCTGGTTTTTACAGAGGTGAAAAGTAATAACAGATTATGATCACCATATATATATATATATATATATATATATATATATAATGTCAGTT
>JAOSBK010000006.1:40002002-40031951 GCA_027568895.1 Erythroxylum shatona | reverse complement strand
GACCGTTCATGAACCTCCAACCATTTGGGGGGATCTGGGCCGGTAGCAATTTATATTCACGGCAAACCTCACCGATGATCGGGACATAGGGAAGCCTCATGCCACCGATCGAGAAGAAGCTATCTGAAACAGCAAAGTAGCCCCCCGTATTGCTGTAAATTCGTTCGTTCTCTACAGCCAACCTGGGTCCCCAGGATGAGGGGATATTATCCTTGATGACCGATCGGTTCAGCTCCCTTTCAGTCATTGTTGATTGGTCAGTCGGCAGCTTCTCAACGACTCGCCCGTCTATCCGGTTATCCGTCGCGATTTCTTCATCTGTCCCTGCATCCGATGCTTCATTCCCCCTTGCCTCCGGCACCTCCACTGCTTCTGCCGCCATATCAAGCAGCCCAACAATCTGTAAAGCACTTCCGGTAGCTATTTTCCGGTCGAAAGTGGAGGAGGAAGTGGTTTCATCCCTAAGGCTAGACTCACTCCTAGGGCTAGTCGACGACATGATCACTAAAAAGAAAGTTTAAAAGACGAGAAAAGGAGAAAGGACGTACCTAGTTCGGTGATTAAGGTTCGGAGTTTGGGTAACGGTGAAAAGGAGATTCCGATGACTGCAAGCAAAGAGATGAGTAGAGAAAGCAAGAAGTTGGAGAACCAAGTGCGCAGAAACGGTAATGAAAGAAGCTTCTCGATTCCAAACGGTTATGGAACGGGCACACCAATCGAAGTTGGACACGTGGCAAAATCTGAGCCGTGCGAATTAGGGTTGTCAGATACCCGGAGCGGCGCAGCAGTTGAAACGACACGCACGATCATAAAGCAGTTGAAAGGATGCCCCCTTTTAAATTTTGAAATCCGTCAGGGGATATGCGCTGTAAGTAATGATTAAATACGACGCCGTAATTAAACGTCCAATCCGATCGGTCGATCCTATCCTGAGCTGTCATCGGTCGAGCCTATCCCGAGCAGTCATTGGTCGAGCTTATCACGAGCTGTTATGCGGGCGAGCTACGCAAACCCTATATACTCCATCGACCCTTCTCCCTGCTCAGACTCGAGGAGTATGGGGCTTATGGTCGGGTCGGTCGTGCTAGGCCCAGGCCCAACTTCAGGATGGCGTGTGATTCGATCGACCCATTCTCAAGATGTTGAGTTAAAACATGACAGAACCAGTTGATGTTGAATTAAATACGTCAGGTATTTACTATATAAGTTAATTATCTTCTCACGGTGCAGGTACGACTCTAATACCCTGGATAACCTCTGTTATTATACACAAAAACCTAGCGCAGAGAACTGACTTAAGCATCTGAGGGGCAAACCGGCGATCAACCATCGGCGTGCCTTTGTTGTTTTTGCAGGTATCTCCCAGTCTAAACCAATCGAGATCATGGATCCAAACAACGGCGCCCAGCCTCAACAAAATCAGACTGAACCAATACTCAAGCGTTAACCCGAAGCGTCACAAAACAGATTTATGCAATCAAGAATTTCCCTCGTTTGTTGGAGTCCGATAACAGGAAGATCACGTCTTTGCACAGTGTCTCTCGAGGGCTAGTCCCTGGAGGACCAAGCCCACCTCACAACTGATCATGTAATTGCTTCCTGTGATCTTTTTCTTTTTCATTAAACAATTAAACCTCTTCCATTACCACGTTATCATTGGAATCTTGTTAAGTTTTTTTAAAATTTTCAGTATCAGCCGGTATATTATCGATATCTTAAATATCGACCGATTAGTATCTAATGTTTCCGACCGAAATGAAATTCATTACAATACTCTTAACTGACATTGCCATTGCTATCCTTAACTTAGTTTAATCTATTTAACTCATTAATTTCAGATTGAATTAAGTAGGACGTTTTGGTTCTAATCTTTAATTATTAAGTGATTAACAAGAAGAAAATTCCATGAACTTAGAGCACATTCCACAGCATAGTCCCACTACACGGCATTAAACACACGTTACCTCCACGTTGAAAATGGCAGTATCTTGCAAAGAAAAGGCTTTTTGGTCTGTAGCCACATGTTCACTCCATTGTTGGACCTTTTTAAAACTCCCATCTTTGTTTTTATTCCCTCTCCTTTCGACTAGTGGTGGGTCTGCCGGGTGTTCTTTTACCTTCTTGTGCTTGGGAAGCAACCCACTGTGTCACCAAATACCGAGCCCAATTTCGTCAGACCCACAAGCACGAGACGCGACAACTCTCCGGTTCGGTCAGGTGACAATGTTCCCGTGGCCAGACGATGTAGAAATTCGAGGAGTTTGAGAAGCACGTGATGTGTTGACCCTTATCTCTTGTCCGAAAGTTGTCGACTCTCTAGACCCTTCTCAGCTTTAGAGAGAGAAAACGGGGTTTTAGAGAGAGATAGGGAGAGAGGGACTCACGGTCAACGGCGGCGATGGGTGACAGGACGGCGGAAGAGTGGCTGCCGGAGGGATGGAAAATGGAGGTTAGAGTGAGGAACAACGGTAGGAAGGACAAGGTAATTGGTCGCTCTTAAATTTAAAGGTCTTGATTTGGCATGTCTTTGTACATGTTCTTGAGATCTATGCCTTTGACTGTGTAATTATTTCCAAAGATTTGGTTCTTTTTGGCTCTTAAATTTCATGTTCTTGTTATCTATAGCCTTAATATGTTTACTCTAGTAAGAAGTTGTGTAATTTAAGGGGAAGAGCTTGTTGGAAGCAAGTTTTCAAGGGCATAACTGAGAACCCATGAAAAGATTTGGAAATTATAGTACTTGGATATCAGATTTGTTAGGCTGTAGAAATCTTATGTTTAAGGTATTTTGAAGCTTTTGTTGTGGGAAGTGAGGAAGAAGATACATTGAGGGGATCAACTGCAGCTTAAATTTGTGTATTAATTTAGTGAAAAATAACTCTAGCTTCTATGGTCATGTATGTTTATTGCAGTGTTACTTTCCTCCCTCAGGTGGGGGTAAATTCTACTCGAAGGTTGAGGTGCTTCGCTATCTCAACGATGGGCATGTTCAATCAGAGGAGCAGCAAAAAAGTGCTGATCAGCAATCCTTGGGAAATGTCTGTAAACATGTTCTGCTCCTTGTTTTGTTCAGTTGCATTTTTTATGTTATTCTGGAAATTTTGGGATTGTCGTTTTAATTGTCTAAGCAAATTCAGGTTCAAGTTGAGAAGGATTTGTCTAAGCAAATTCAGGTTCAAGTTGAGAAGGATAGACCGAAAGAGTTACCACCAGGTTGGATCAAAGAGGTCAAAGTAACAAAGAAGGGTGGTCGAACCAGGAAAGATGCGGTACTCAACCCACACTTCCTGTTTCCTACAGATATTGTTTCCATGCCCCTTTTGAAATGGATAAAACACAAAAAAGGAAACCCTTTTCTTCGCTATCACAACTTGTTATTTCCTTTTATATCCGTTTGTTTACGTTTAGCGCAATCTCTGGGTTGGCTATGCTATTGAGTTGATAGAGTTTCTAACATATCTCAATTAGTGGAACTTATATTATCTAACTGAACTTTAATTTTGTACAGTTTTACACTGATCCTGTCAGTGGATTTGTATTCCGCTCTATGAAGGATGCACTTCGTTACATTGACACTGGGGAGATAGGAAGACTAGCACTGAAGCCAAAGGACGGAGGCAACAGAAATCTGGTCATAGAAGACGATAAAACTTGTGTGAGTGTGGCAATGCTTGGATTCAACTAGTTACTGTTTTTTAACTTATTGATTGTTGTAGTTCTTATGTTGACATTTTTGTCAGATTATTCTTTTGTTGCTATATTAAAAGTGACAAGTGAGCGGGTGGTGAGGTGGGAATAGTCAGCATAACATGAAAAAAAAACAAAGCCTGTTTACCATGTGAGCTTGTGGTCACAGACTTAAGTATCTGTGTCTAAAATTGAGAGATTTGCCCTATTCCTGGGGCAGTTTATATTCAAGACATGGATTGCTTTTTTTTTTGGTATTTTAACAATAATCCCAAATTTGAATCAATGTAGAACGTGCCCAACATGAACTTACCAGCATTTAAATAGCTGAAATTTACTTCAATGCCAAATTGATTCATTTAATGTAGGTGATTAGTCTAGTTCACTTTAGATAATACTTAAGCAGCTGCATCTGGTCTATAAAGGATTTAGTTACACATTAGTTTTTGTGTGTGGTTCAATCTTGGAAATAGACAGCGGATGCTATGGAGATCCTTCTGAAATTGAAGGTTAACCCTATGCCTACAGACTTCTTTTCTGTTAACTGGTACTAGTTTTTATCAGTGTACAAATGCTTGACACTTGTATTAAGCATTCCTGAAAATGCAACACTATTTGTTGTTCTGTTCAGGTTTATTAGTTACCTATGCAACAATGTTATTAATTATTTTGGCCCTTTCTGCTTACTTCAGTCTACAGCTGCACCCAAGAAACTGAAAGTAATGACAACTGAAAGGACAAGTTTGAAATCTAATGATCAGAGCCCCAAATCACCAACAATCATAGAGGATAAACAGAGATCTGATTCACTTGGTGTGGATGAAAGCACGCATGCAGTTGAATGTGCTTCTGGTCAGATTAAATTCATGAACTTCATTTTTATGTGTGTATCAATGTGTCTGAGCTTGCCCGCCAGCGTGCCTGAATGATTGTGTAATGGCTTTTCTTGTACCTTCCCTTTCTGTCAGCCTGACAGCCCAGTGAATGAATACATGATAGAGCCAGTGGTTATTTGTGATGATAATATTTGCTATC
The DNA here is from genome assembly GCA_027568895.1 of Erythroxylum shatona. NCBI lineage: Eukaryota > Viridiplantae > Streptophyta > Magnoliopsida > Malpighiales > Erythroxylaceae > Erythroxylum > Erythroxylum shatona. Next base: position 40,027,229 of record JAOSBK010000006.1, on the reverse strand, counting down.
CTATGAAAACTTTGGATCCAATTTGACTGATCTTGATGGTGCAGGTGGAATGAGAATTGAATCTTGCAGATCAACATTGCCAAGGGGGAAGGATTCAGAAGAAAATGAAGTAAATACTGATGCATCTGAGAGTTATAAACACTCAATGGAATTAATAAAGGATGAAAATAAAAAGACTGGGCCGAACAAATCTAAGAAGAAAAAAGTTCTTGACCTGCCTCGTCGAGCTTCAAAACGACTTGCTGGTTTTCGTCTTGATCCTAAGCCAAAAATGGAAATGACAGATCAAGGCCACCAAGCTGCCAGTGAGCAGCCCTCTCATGTAGGTGCCAATGCAGGTGAGGCTTCAAGCGAGAGCCACCTTAGTATTACAAAAGTACCTAGTCCATCTGAACTAGATGTGAACTTAGAAAGAGGAAATAAGGGTGATGAGTACAGAAGTGCCATTCTTGAGAATCCTGGGAATGTTGGTAATATTGCTGACGAAAAGACAGAATTGCCTCTCGACCTGCAGCTTGGCGAGTTATGGCAGGACCCATGCATTGCTTTTGCAATAAAAACTCTCACTGGTGCTTCCTTTGACACTTCAGATAGCCCAAAAATGTCACATGATACTAAAGCTGGGACCCTGAACACTGTGAATGAAAATGCAAAGAAAGAAGATAGAGGCAATGCAGTTGACAAAAAGGGCGAATGCACCGTTTGTCCTTTGCTAGATAACTTGCCTAATGCAGAAGAACGTGCCATAGAAGTAGAAGCCTGTGAGAAGGGTGACGAAAAGCCAGGGTCCAGCCTCAGCTTGCCTATTGTGGATGTCTGGGCTGACCCTTGCATTGAATTTGCAATAAAAACTCTTACAGGTGCAATTCCTCTGGATTACAGTCTAGTTGGTCCAGACTTTCGGCAGTCAAGCTCATGCCATTCACAGGAACGAAGTGGTTCATCCTTGCCAAACGGAGACGACCATTACCAAAACGAAATTGTGTGCCAGCAGTTATGCAGTCCGAGAAGGTCCGTCTTTTATGGAGCAACTCTGGTGGAGCCTGCATTAACGTATGGGAGCAGAGGGAATTCAGGAGACTCCGGTGCAGCTACACGACACCATGGAGAACACAGAGTCAACCAGCATCTGTGATCGGACTGTTAGCGCATAAACTTGGTAGTGATTCAAATGTACAGAATAGGAAAGTAGAGAACTTTTGTAGTACTGTGTGTTAGCCGCCCCTTCTTAGAACATACTCTTTCTTGACGCAATGCAGCAAGCTATGTCGGATCGGATTTGAACTTACCCAGAAACATTTTTCTTTCAGATGAAAACTTTTGTGTAAGTTGGTTTCAGGTCAATCTTCTGGAGTCGGACCTGTCATCTTCTCACAGCCTTAATGCACAGTGAGAGTTGAAATGATGTTACTTTGAGTTATCAGCTTATCAATTACTTCACGCGAAACACAATTTGTTTGTCAGCTCAAAAATGATTTTTAGGCTCAGATCAATTTCTGCAGATCTCAATTATTGGATAAATGGATGATATTAATAGAGGTTTGAACTGAATGTGATTGATTTGACATGTTTGAACGTTCGAGTCTGAATTCGAATAAGAACATTGACCTTCGAGCAAAGTACTAAGACATTTTGGACAGAAGTTATGGGCCTGAGATTTAGACTTACTCGAAAAAACAGAACAATCTTGCTTTTCGTAGCCTAGTAGATTCAGAGCCCCAATTGTTCGACCGATCCTCTTTATAGCTCAAAGAAGGCGCGAATCCTACTTGTTGCCGCCAAAACTCCCAGTGAACTTCCTTGCATCTCCGATTCATTGATCGCTTACAAAATGCAGATTCAAGTGAAATGTAGCTGCGGAGAAGAGGATTGCCCAGAATGGGCGATCGTGGAACTACAAGGAGTAATCGAAGCACAGGCCTCGTTTCAACATCGCCTCCAAAACCTCCAAATAGGGCAGCTTTGTCGTCCTTCTTCTCAGGTTTTACTAAAGCACTGATCTTTTCGCTTCTCTGTTAGTGAAGTTCGGATCTTTTCACTAACCCAGAAAATGAAGAGGTTGGTTTGAATGTATCTCTCATGATTTGGTTGGATTGTTCAGGAAGTGTACACACTTACTATTGGGTATCATGAACTGACAGGGTCAAAAGTGACCCTGAAGAAGCCTTTGGTGGTGTTGAAGAAAGTGAAGCTTATGGATGTGGATCAAGAAAATGGAAACAGCAATAACTCGTCTAATGTAGAACTGCAAGTTGTGGGGATAATTCGCCACAAAATTTTGTTCAAAACCAGACCAAAGCCATAACATCCAGTGAGTTCGATATGAATGTTTCACACAAAGTTTGGTTTCTGGTCAGGCATGAGATCTTTTAGAAAGCTTGTCTTTTGATCTGATGGCATAAAAACTCTAGAGAAAGTTTGTTTATAGGTTTTATTCCCTTGTTCTTATGTTTTCTATTCACCATTATTGAACAGAAATATATTGTTGTGCCAGCGTATTACTGAAATTCTATTAGTCTAATTCTGACTAGTAATAGGTCGCGGGACTCTGCAAATTTGATTGATCACAATTCTGTATATTTTCACAGAACCCCAACTGGAGGTCAAGGAAAAAGCTAGTACTGCAGCTTCAATGTCTCCAAACTGATCCAAAGGAAGTATTATGGCATGAAGGACTCATTTAGTGTGGCCAAGTACAGTTTAGGTTATGGATGTCTCAATATTCACTAGATGCCAACTTGAAGTTTGTTGCTTTATCTCATCTTTGTTTCTCCATTCAGCAATTAAGCTTTATGAACATATCATATCAGTGAAGTTTCAATTTTAGCTCCAAGATTCTTGTGTACCTTCAGTAATATACTTCATATGCAACTATCCAAGGTCTCACAAGGAACCCAGGCCGGCATCTTTTTTGGACCCTGGATGAAATCCGATTAACGTTGGGCAGACTTGAAAATGTCTCATTCATTTAACAAAACGATATCAGTTTATCAACAATTTCAGATTGTTTCAGGCAGAGCCAAATCAGTGGATGAAATCCTGGCCTAAACCCAGCTCAAATCTCGTTCAAAATAGGCTTTGTCTGTCGACTTCAGGTACAGCCCAACCAGGCATAGGTCGCTTTGCTTCCCTACTCACTGACACTGTCCTGCATAAAACTTGATAATTGCATGTATACAATGAAGAAATAGAACAATTTGAATCACATTTTATCATTTATATCTTCTGAAAATTGGCAGTCATAACAAAAGGCACTATGTTATGTATAATCTGGTAATGTTACCAGTTTAGGTGCAAAAATGATTTATAGTCGAGTAGAGTTTTAATGTAAACCCTGTCTATTTACAGAAGCTACAAAAGCAGAAACAAAGGTTTGCCAACTTCATGTAGTTTCCACTAAGCACCAGGGCCAGCTACACCAGCACGAACTCTCAAGACTTCTGTTCTCTTGCTTCGTTCCATTTCACTTACAAGCCATTCTACACTCTCCTTAATACCCATCCTGCAACCAGATTTAATGTATAATATCAGTTTGCCACATTTTGGTTGAGGAGATCACATGATCACATTCAGTTCCTATAAGCACAAATTGATCCTCATTATGTAAAAGCTACTGACCCATCATGCGCTGAAACAGCTTCAAACATGTAAACCCTTTCATCCAACTTCTTAAGATCTAAGTATCGAGCAAGTTCTTCGGCTGACACAGCTTCAGAAAGATCCTGTCATCAGAATGATGTCAATGTTGTGACAACCAAAAACATTCTTTTTGCCCAAAGTTTGTAAATGAACTAGTCAGCAAACATTCACATATAGGTTACTGAAATTTAGTATCAAGATCAATAACATTCTTTGCACCTAAACTGAAATTTAGTTATACCTGCTTATTTGCCAGTATCAAAAGGGGAGCCCCTCGCAAATCCTCATGCCTCAGAACTTTTTCTGTTAGAAATGGTTTCACTATATCATAAACATACATGTTGAAAGCAATTAATCTGTATCATAAAGCAAACATGTTGTGACTCACCCAATGCAGATTTGGAATCTTCAAACCGTGAAGGGCAGGCAGCATCGATAACATACACAACAGCATGTGCCTCTTCATAGTACTTCTCCCAAATTGAACGAAGGCCAGGCTGAAAAGACAGAAAAATTCCATGTTAAAAACATAACTGCTTTTATAGACAGACATTGGTGGCTCACCACATTTTGGAAAAGCAAGAAGTTTTTTTTGCAACCTTATCTATTGCTTACATCTAACTGGCACCATATTAGGAATAAAGATTGATCAAAGAACAAGGTCAAACTCTTGGTTAGGCAATTTATCGGTATGACCAATGTCTCTATACAGCCCCACTATGTTAGATATTAAACATAGCAGCCCAAATAGGCACTACTTAGCCCTCATTGTTGAAACAGTACATTAAGGCTGTTGAAACATACCTGCCCTCCTAAGTCCCAGAACACAAGTTTTGCATTTGATACTTCAAGGCGTCCAATATTTAGTCCAACGGTGGGAACAATTCGATCAGGAGGCAGGCCTTCCAAGTTTGAGTATACTGACTTTAACTTCTCCAGCAAAGTCTACAATTTGACATTGAAAATTAAGTTACCGAACTGCAGAATTCATGATTTATTGAAGGCATTAAAGAGAATAGCACACATTAGAAAATTTATAGAGCTGAAAAGATGAATTACTGTTTTCCCAGCCTTGTCAATTCCAAGAATGAGCACATGGAACTCTGTCTTACTGAAGAGATATTTCCAAAGTCCATAAAACAATGAGAACATTTCTGCTTGGTCTGCTTATAGTTACTAACCAGGTTTTCCTCCCAATCGTCACGTTTGCACTTATTCTAATCCAATCTCTCTCATTCTTATAAAAACAACCCTGCAATATAGATATCAAAGGTATGAGTTTGAGGTGAAATGAAGCGATAATGTCATGAATCATTGGATGCCAGTCGTAATAAAATATACTTTCACCAGCTCTATTTCCAACTATTGATTTGATTCAGTATTTGATTGATACAAATCACTACAAAGGGCTGTAGAAGCAAAGCAATGTAATCTCACATGCAATTATGTGTGCTTCAGTGCTTGCAAGAATAGTATGATAGAGAAATAAAAGATTCCTATTGTGTAGATAGTTTACCTAACTACCTAAAAACAAGTTTAGAGCACATAATAATCTTAAATCTAAATGAACTTAAAAACACACAGAGTTGACCAGAAAATGCATATAACTTCCAGGAGTAAGTACGAATAAACCCAAGAGGAAAGTGAAAAGTGAAAAAATTCCACAAATCGGTGTTGTAACAGAAATGGTCATGAGCTAGTTTACATAACATCTATGACTGTGAAAGCACAAAGTCCAGAAGAAATCCTCGATGATTACATACAGCAGCTACTTACAATAAAATCACAATGAGATTAGATCACGTTTTTCATTCAAATACTCAAAAGCCTCACTGCAATTATCAAAAACAATGCCACAGGTACAAATTCCAAATCAGATCACTCAATCAACCTTTTCATTAATAACAGATCGTTAGAACAAAGCACAAAGAACACAACTTTGACCCAACAATGGAGTTTAGCAACAATCAAACCCTTGATGAAATCAGTAAACGAGCATAGAAAATTCCTCGAGATCTCATCCTAAACTCACGAAACCTAAGTGATTCGTGATCCACACAGAGCAAAGAAAACAACGTTACCAAATAGCATTAAGAACCCACATAAAAACCCAGATCAAGAAAACAGATTTATCATGAATAGGTAGCAGATAATCATCAAAGTGGATGCCATGAAAGCCCCAGTTGATAAGGTCACGACGATACCTAAAAATCCAAAAGCAACCCAAGTTCAGAGATGCTTTTGATGTTGGTGATTGATGAACAAAACGGAGAGATCCTACAGAGTTGGCTTAGTCATTTATTAACTCCCTTAAGGAAATCTCTCTTCTCTCCGTTTCACCACTAACCCTGCTTCATGTTCCAATTTCTGTCCTATTTTCTTAACACTTTTACATTATTGCCCTCCCTGTAAATTCCATTTTACGATTTAAGGACCAGATCCTGCCACGTATCAGCACTAATTGTCTTTGGTCAACAGCTTACGTGGCGTGATCCTATAGGGTCGAGCTTATTTTAATATCTAATTGAATTAATAATCGGTTTAAGTTAATTTTTTAATTTTTAATTTAATTTAACTTTCACTAATTTATCATTCTTAAAAATCATTTAACTAATTGAAATAAAATTAGAAAATTCACGTCTCTTGCCTTTACTCTTTACCGATGTTTCAAAAATCAGATCGAAGGTTGCACTGATAAGTTAAAAGATTTAAGGTTTAAAAGGTCAACTAGTATTAAACTGTTATAAAATTAAATAAAATTAAAGAATTTGGAAGATGATTGAAGAAAATTATCCTTAATTATTGAAAATTTTAAATTTTAATTAAAAAAGATATTGTTAAATAAAATTAATTGATTTATTTTATTTTTAAAAATGATTAGTTTACAAAAAATAACAAATTAATCAATTTTAACAACAAATATTATTAATATAAATCAAACCTAAAATTTAAAAATAATTTAAAAAATTTAAAATTTAAAATTTTTTAAAATTCAATTTTTAAAATATTTATGATAAGATAATAATAATCTAATAAAAATCTTCCAAAGATGCGAAGAAAAAGAAAGTCTTTGTCTCTATGGGGGCTCAATCGTGAATATGGAACTACATAAGGGCAGTACCGGAAAAGAAATATAGTCCATAAGAAAAGTAGAAAAATGGGGAAAGCGCAAGAAAGAGGAGAGTCATCGTAATCCCATAAGAAGAAACAAAGCGAATACAGGTACAAATCTCTTCTCCAATTTATTATCCTATTTTCAGTTGAGTTTTTTTTTTTTTTGTAATATACCCATTTTCTATTTTCCGTTTGATTCTCGAGAAAGCTTGGTGAAGTTGTGAAAACAAATGGAAAGATTATACTTTTTGTACGGTTCAACTTTTTGATCCTCTCTTGTTGTTTGAGGGATTAGTTAGAGCTTCATTGCATTGGGTAATTTAAATTCATAATATTGTGTTGGGTGCTATAATGTATCTTTATCATCGCATCAAAACTTGAAAGCCAACCTTGTAAAAGGGAAAGAGTTATTATAAATGGTTTTTCCCAATTTAGATTCGATGTTTTGGCTACTTTGACCGTATAGATATGCTGAAAGATTCATTACATTTTCTTGATATCCCCATGTGTTTTGAGTGAGAATGGTTGTGATTGTTGTAACTGCTACTGATAGGGGGGTTCTTTTATCTTGTTTGTAGGCAATGGATACATTTCTCAGCGTTTTATCTGTTAGGAGTTGTATGGTTATTGATTATTTACAACAAAGTTGAAGCTTTGTTTTAAGTTGGGGTATTATTGAGTTGAGGCACCTTCAAAATTTTCCAATATTCACCAAATTTAGTGTAAATGGAATGTTTTAGTCTCCTTGAACGTTAGCTCTTTTCGGATATAGTTTTGATCCTTAAATTTGTTCGGTTCAGCTAGTTGATATTTTCCCTTGTTCCTGATAGGAGAATTATGCTGTTGAGTCTCAAAATCATTGTCTAAAAGTTATTTGACTTATCATTCCAGAGTTTGTATGGATTGTTGATGGTTTTGTCTTGGTAACTCCTCTTACATGGGCAATCAACTGTTCTCTCGACTCATTTATATTACCGTTCTTGGAATTTGGTGGAGAAAGGCCTTCTGATTATTACGTGGTTTCTTATATAACATCGGGCCTTTGTCTGTCTTTGTTGTTATGCAGCATATCTGTTGCCTGGTTTGATAACCTACATTTAACTTCTTGTTTTCTCATGTCTAAATGCAATCAGGTCAATCAGCAACTGTTTACGTGAGATTGGTGATTGTTGGAGATAGCAAGATCTGAAAAATGAAGTAACTTCAAACTGTTTTGTGCCAATAGTTCCCTTTATTTACTTCACATCTCTTAAGATTTTGTTGCAGCGGTGCTTTTTATGTGACTTCCCTACTGCTAAAAAGATTGCTTCTGTGTTTGGTGTATTTCTTCTGACATTAACTTTATATTCACTGGTGGCACCTTTGATTAATATCACAACATGTTGGATCATAATATGATGTCATTTGAGATTCTTAGAACTTGCTGTCATTGATATGCTTCTTGCGAAATTGCATGTGCTCGTTATTGGCCTGATTAGTCAATCTGGATCATATGTTTCTTATGGTCCGCAGAAAGTTGAATTCTTTATGGTCAAGCTTAAGCATAACTAGGCCCATTTACAAAATGTTGCTTTCTGATAGCAGGATGTCAATATAATGCATATTCTGGAGAATTAAGTGAACCTTCCATTAATTGATACAGAAAAACCGCAGAATATCTGTTTGCCACAAAAAAAAAAATTGATATTCTTATGTTGCTCAATTGGAAGTTACTACTGGACACTTTGACAGGTGCAATTGTTTTTCTGTTGACCTCTTCTAGAAATTAAGTTATTTTTCTCCTGGCTTACTTCATAAATATGTGCCGCATGGATGGCATTCGATAACGTTATCTTGTTGTAGAGTTTACAAGCTAGAAGACGTGTAATGTTAGTCGTGGGAATATATGTGTTAAGAGTCCAAGCTAGAGTTCTAGCCTCTAATTTTTGTTACGTATTCGTATCATAATTTCTTATACTGATGTGCCTGTTTACTTGCAACTGAAGTGTGTTGCTTTATTTGCATTCCACTGACTTGAGCTAGTAATTATGATATGTTAATTCCATCAAATTCTCAGGAGTAGCAGGAGTCGTGTAAAATGGGATGAAGCTAATCTGGGTGAAATTGAAGCCAATAAGCCTGTAAGGCAGAAAATCACTGAACCCAAGACTCCATATCACCCAATGATTGATGATGATGGTATGTAAATTTATCTTCGTTTCTCCTAAACTAAAAGCAGGCAAAGAATTTGCTCGTGTTTGGTGGATAGAAGTCAATGAAAGCCTCCGCCACACCTGAGAAAAAGACTTTACGTTAAGCTTTTTCTTTATGAGATTACTAAAACAGTACTATCTTCCTAGTTTAAAATTGACAGTTTTTCCTTTATTGCTGTAGGTTCTTTGTCCCCTAGGCGGGGTAGTTTTGATGAAACTACTGGTGATACAAAACATGCGGAGGAACTGTGGAATGCATTGGATACTATGGCATCTTCTAGTAGAAATCCCAACATGCAATCCAGCGGTTGGACATCATCCGAAGATGAGGCAGATCCCGTGGAGCAAGATGGAGAAGGTTCGTCATGTTGTCGTACTGGTTTTCACTTCCAACTTTTTTCAAATTCTCATAAAAAGTGAGGCCATCTGTTTTGATGGTTGATGGTTGTTTCTCTTGCTGCTTACAGATTCTGAAGCAGATAGGAGTGCAAGCTTTAGGGAGCACCGACGAGTTCACTATGATGAGTTTCGTAAAGTCAAGGAACTCCGGCAGAAGGGTTCATTTTTTGACGACGAAGAGGAAGAAGTAAACGTAACGGAGAGGAAAAGAATGGAGTAGTTCGATTGTTCTGCAGTAAGTGCTTGTGTCAAAGATATGAACAACTTTAGAAGGTACAGACAATTTGCCTCTGCAAGGCTCTCTTACCTTCATCTAATGGAGAGCAAAAGAAGCTATTGAGCCAATTTGATACTCACTGTTTATGGCATTCCCTTCTTTTTAATATTTCTGGTGGTGTTTTTACATTTGCATGTAAATACTATGTTTTATTAGGTTCAATTTATAATTTGGATTTGAGTATTCAGATTCGATCGAGTTTGAACATTTTGAGTTGTTTTTGTTATAACGGTAAGTGAGATTTTGACTAAATTGTTGTTGTTGTTGTTCGTGCTTTGAGTATTCTTAGTTTGGGTTGGTTCCACTCCTGGTGTTGTTCGAGTTTTGAGTATTCTTAGTTCGGGTTGGTTCCACTCCTATTGTTATTTATAATATTCATAATTTTATGTTAATATTTGCAAAATGTAAATAAAGTATTATTTCTATTATTATTTTACGTAATAACTAATAAGTATTATTTAATAATATAAATTTAAATAATTACTTAAACGTTTTGTTAAATACTAAAATACAAATTATACTCTTTTTTGTAAGTTATGTGGAATATTCACTAACAAACAAATCGGACAATGAATGAAATATGAATCCTATCGAAACCTTATCTTCAGCACACAGAAAACAGAAGTACAATAACTTCGGACAATGTCCTCACAAGGCTCAACCTCCCAAGACTCATCAGCCTCGACTTTAGCCTCTCAAATATGCGGCCAGATAGCCTCTATCTTCTCCAAGCCCACCAATCCTTATCCACCACCGTTGGACACCATGGCCGGTCGCATCGTAGTCGTCGCTGGTCAAAAGGGCCGCATCTTCCTCTACGGAGTTGGTCGTGAGGGTCTTATGCTTAAAGGTCTCTGCATGCGATTAGCTCATCTGGGTCTTTCTGCTCACTTCGTCTTCGACATGACAACTCCTCCAATCTCCTCCAAGGACCTACTGATAGCGTCCGCCGGCCCCGGGGGATTCTCCACCGTCGACGCGATTTGCTCGGTGGCTAAATCGGCCGGTGCCCAGGTCCTGCTCTTGACATCTCAGCCGAAGACAGGATCGTGCGTGAAGCATGCCAGTGTTACCTGCTATGTGCCCGCGCAGACCATGGCCGATGATGAGGGGAAATCACGGCCATTGATGCCTATGGGGAGTGTTTACGAAGGAGCGTTGTTTGTGTTGTTTGAGATGGTGGTTTATACGTTGGGCGAGGTTCTGGGTCAGAGTCCTGAGGCCATCAGGTCCCGCCACACCAATCTTGAATGAGAAGAGGCGAGTTTGTGTACTTATGTTGGCTTTATGTTTTGGCTCTTACGAGTGAGCAATAAGCTTTTTAAAGTCCCTTTTAGGTTTTGGATAAACTACCAATTGCAACGCAATTTAGGGTAAGAAAAAGTTTGGTTCGGTTGATCCTGTGACGGTATTCGGTATTAACTTATACGATCCTGTGACGGTATTCGGTATTAACTTATACCGGTATAATATTGTACTTCTTTCTATCCAAAATAAGTGTCGTTTTAGAGGGATTTTAATTATTCAAAATAAGTGTTGTACACGATTTTTCATTCATGTTTATAATTTTATTTTCAAAATTACCCTTTAATTTCTCTCACATACTAATTATATAGATTACATTTTCAAGGCAATTCAACATGCAATTAATAAGGGTATATCAAACATTTTACTAGCTTTCTTAATAAGTGTGTATTTTTTTAAAACGACACTTATTTTAAATAGGAGGGAGTATTAAAACTCAATCAGATACTAAATTTATTACGATATTTATAACATTATTATTGCGTATACAAAATTATACTGAACCGACGTGTCACTACTGTGATACTTATACTGGTCAAAATAGAATGCTCAGGTTGAGTTGATAATAATCTCAATACATAGTATCTTAGTCATCAAACCTTACTACATTCTAATCTCACATCATCAATGACAATCAACTTTGAATTTAACACCTCAACCAAAAATATCTCTCTCTTCATTATTGTTTGAAGAACAGTATCTTAGAAGATATATTCAAACTTGTCTTACAAATCAGATATTAATTTAGATATTTATTGAAGCTTCTAGTTTGTTTATGAATATTCTTTAAAATTATTGTTGATGGCTCCTTTTTTATTTAATTTTAGTTCTTGTTTTACTTTATATATCAAGGACGAATTTTAGAATAATTAGTAAAGTTATTCTTTTATAATTAAAAGGTCCGAGTCACATAAATATTTCTTTGTAAAAATGTAAAGAAACGAATGTATATTATTAAATTATATTAATAAAAATATTATTTTAATTTAGCTAAAATTTGACCCAAAATCAATAAATAAGTTTCGAGTTAATCGAAATTTAAACAAAATTCAAGTTTAAATTGAAAAAAATCAAACCTAATTTTAAGTTCAAGAAGATTAACCCAACTTGATTAGAATATTATCCTAGCTAAAAAATTCAAAAAAAGTATAAAAATAAAGAAAAGCTTAAATATAATTTTTGCACGAGTTAAGCTTAGACCATACTTTGGCTGTACTCATGCTTATTTTAAATTGTCTAGGCCAAGACCATAAATGCTACATTTTAAGCACCTAAAATTAGGTGTGACAAATTTTGCTTATTTTATTGTGACTCAATCTGGCTCGACCTAGCCTGAGTTAATTGAGTTTTGAGCAAAGTTAAAAAAAATTTAAATTTGAAGTTAAATTGAGCTCGAACTTAAAATATCAACTAATCTAAAAGCTCAATTTTTAATTTTATTTTTAAAAATTAAAAATATTTAATCATGCTACCTCAAGTCATTGCTTTTGGGATGCGTAACGCTCAAGCTAATTCCGAGAATCGGGAAGCTAGGTGGATTGCGCGGGAGATGCCTCCAGAAAATTTTGCTAAACTCAATACAGATGGTAGTGTTTTGGGGAATCCAGGAAAAACATAATTTGGTGGTTTACTTTGGGATCAATTTGGTAAATGACTTACGGCCTTTTCAGGTGCGATTGAGTTTACAATTATTATGGTTGCAAAACTTCAGGCAATTCGGTGTGGCCTTCAGTTTACTTGGAGCTCCGATTACTCAAACTCTTTAAAGGCTATCAACCTTATACTCGATTCTTCTAATGATTTCTATCCTCTTTTGTCTATTATCAAAGATATTCGGGAGCTTTTAAGTAGACAATGGTGCCGCTCCATTCGTCATATTTTTCGGGAAAATAATCGGTGCGCAGATTTTCTTGCCAAGCTAGGGTCCTCTTGTGATGATCATTGAGTTATTTGGCCAACCTCGCCTTTGAGACTTCGAGAGCTTCTCCAAAGCGATCAATGCTTTGTTATGTTCTTAAGGAGTTAGTTTTTCTCCTCATCCTCTTTAAAAAAAAAATTCATTGTCATACTATATATATATATATATATATATGTATGCATAGACGGAGCTACGTGGAGGCCCATGATGCACTGGGCCCCCCAACATTTAAAAAAATTATATATATATATATATAAGGACGGAATTATTTGGAGTCTATTAGTACGTTGGGCCCCCAAGATTTTAAAAAATTAAATATTTGAGCCCTTCTATCTTAAACTTCTGACTTCGTCACTATATGTATGTATGTACACACATGTACGTATGTATAATACTTTAAGAAAGCAACTTTAATTTTATATGATCTAAAGAAACAAGAACATTAATCACAGGTTGTCTAAATTAGACCTAACCTGGAGGATGACTGATCCAATAATTTAACGACTGGATAACCGCCACTCTCCCTCTAAAATATCAACACCCCCCGAAATAAAAATCTTTGTTTGTTACTTTTGTTGGTCGTTCAGGCATGGATTCTTCCTCTTAAAAATATCTTTTCCTTTCTGTTCTCTTTCTTTCCTTCTTTAATCTTTAGATATTTTCTTCCTCCCCTCCCTTCCATCCCACCCGCGAGAATACGCTCAACCCCTCCTACTCGCTTAGTATTATTATGCTTTTATTAATCATTGAAGAATTATTTTCATTCTAGTTGTAATCTTTTAAAGTATAGGATATTAAAAATTTAATTATTTTAAATCATTTAATAATATTAAATTTTTGTTAAATTTTAAAAAAATTAACCTAAATTAATCATGTAAAAATTTATAAACACCTCTTTACTAGTTAGAAGTAAGATTATATATTAATGGATCTAGTGTTATATTTTAAATGATTCATGTTATAATTATATTCATTTTAAATTTTAAAATTAAATTTATTGAATATATATATATATATATAGGTAATGTATTTTCATTATAATTAGAGGATTTTAATTTTATAAGAAATTTAATAGTCTAAAGTAATAACAAATAAATAAAAATAAAATGTTTTTAATGTAAATTGACATGATCATCTTAAGATAAATTAACACAAATTTATTATAAAATTGTCAATTAAGAAGTTTTAGTGGATAATAGTTTTGAATATTTTTGAGAAAAGAAAAAATAAATTAAAGCAAGAATAAGTCCAAGGCGCGTTGGTTGGAATAGCGAGTGTAGATATTTTTGTTTTGTGTAAAAAAAATGTTCAATCGTATCGCTATATATATATATATATCAACCCCTCTGAGAGTTGCTCTACCTGAATTCCAACCCATAAAGCAACGTATAAAAGTCATAATCTAGGCCCCACCAAAGTTGTTCGCCGGCGACCCTTTTCCGGGAACATGGACCCGAACGACTCCAAGAAGCAGACGGAGCAGTGGACGAACGAGAAGCACTTCCATTTCTTGAACTCCATGGAAGCGTCTTTTGTCCGTAGAATGCTCGAAAATGACGACAGGTTTCTTCGGCTCGATCGTTACTTGCCTGACACCTCCGAATCCACTCTAGACTTGAAGTCACAAAGAAGAACGAAACAACCTTCTTCAGGTATAAAGAAAAGAGTCTTATCTCTTCTACTATGTTCCCTTCTGCTTATGCATGCATTTTGAGAATTATCATTTATGTTCAAGTTCACGTCTTTGCTCGATCGTTGCTCATGGAATTGATATGTTCTCGTTATTGTTAGAGTTGCAGAGGGGTAGTGAATTATGTAGGAACCATTGTTAGACATCGTATTTACCAAAATAAAAAAGGTGTTTAATGATCCTTTGTTTGGTCTAATGTGAAAAGAATCGATTCAATGTTGTTCTTTTGAAGCCAGAAAGATGGGAAGATTTTTATGGAAGCTAAAGATATTTAGCAAAGCACTAAGTCTCTGGTCAATAAACGTGCACAAACTGATTTCTGATCCGAGCCGTAGTCCAAAGAACGCTTTAAGAATTAGCTTTTGTGCACTTTCCTTCCTATGACTATGGACTATAATAATGGTCTTCAGCTTTTTGGGTATTTGCAAACAGAAACGCTTGGCAAAAGAGCCAGAACAATGGAGGCCAGGACCGACAGGAGAACGAGGAGAATATCGTCTCGTCGACACGATCCATCCCAAGATCAGGTTGGTGAGAAACTATTATGGAGTTTATGATAAATCAGGATTCAGGATCAGAATTGATTGAAACCATCTCTTTTTTACTACGACCCCACTTCATAATAGCTCCTTTTCTTGAGGCTTTCTTCAGAAATTGTAGAACCCATTTAGAGTTTGATGTTCTTGATCATTTACCAATCTGGGGTTTATTCATTTTCGCTGCTGTAGGTGGTCCCTCAGCTTGGGAACAGATCTGGTGATAGAGATTGAAAGAGACCCTCAAATTTAACACCAGTGCCACCAATCAACTTACCAAGATTCCTCCTTTGGTGTTTGCCTTGTTACTTTGGTTTTTCCTTTTTCTGGGTTCATAGTAATTTTAAGTCAGTGACTTAGTCATGGGAGCTGTCACTAGTGTGTTGTAGCTGAAAGAGTAGGTGAGGTTTCGTGGCTTAGAGAAGGATGAATTTGTCTTGTAAATATCCCTAATTGGAACTAATGGACAACAATGTTTGAAAGTTGGCCACTTTTCTGACGGAACTCTTAATTGATTGGCTTCATTTAGAGATGATAATAGGATAGGTCGGTTTATGAGTAATAGATTAGCTCCCTGATATTTTCTGTTATATTTTTCATGTCCCAAATTTATCTCATTTTATCTTAACCATTTATTTATATGGTCTCACAAAAATAAATAGTTGAGATGAAATAAAACAGAATTGATACGTGAAAAATGGGATAGAAGATCTGAGGAGATTATCTACTAGTCAAACGACCCAAAAAAATAGATGGTTAAGATGAAATAAAATAGAGTTGGTACATAAAAAATGGAACAAAAGATCTGAAGAGGTAATCTACTAGTCAAACGAACACCTAAATTCTCACAAAAAATAGATGATTGAGATGAAATGAGACAGAGTTAGTATATGAAAAACGGGACAAAGGATCATGTCTCGTAGATTACAGTAAATAAGCCCAAAAGGTGATCTTTTGATAAAAAAAAAAATAAGTTTTTAAAATTTTATTTTTTAAGTTTGAATTTTAAATGAGTTATATTTATTAATTTAGGTAAGTAAAATTAAGATTGAAATATTAAACTTATCTTTATTAGAATATTTATACTTTTTATCAATATTTTTAAACTGATAAGATGAAATGATTAACGTTTAATCGATATTAGATTGTCATAAAATTAAAGAATTTAAAATAAGAAGAACTTAAAGTTTGATTTAAAAAGAAATTGTTAAATAAAAATTGATTAATTTATTTTAGTTTCTAATAGTTTATTAATTAAAAAAAATATCAATTTTTAATAATTGAAATAAATTGAACTGAAGAATTAAACATTGGAAAAAAAATTCGATCGGTTTACAATTACACGGATGGAGATTGAAATTTTTAATAATTAATTTTTATTAAGAAGTTGTGACCTAACAAAAGATATTTATTTTGGGCAAAGCCAGATTTTTGTTGATAATAATTGAATTATATACATTTAATATAACTTATATGGTAAAAAGATGATAAAGAGGACAGAGACAGGGGACAAGAAAAGAGATACCAATCTTCTCTTATCCTATTAGAACCTTATCTTCTTGATAGGGTTTGTTCGTTTGGTCAACCTTTTCATTAAAGTAATGCATGAGGAGTTGCAGGTGGAAGATGCTGCTCACAAGCCCCCTCTCTAAAAGTCGTAAGACCCTACAAAGGACTTCTTTTTTTTTTCACCCATGAGGTATTTTAGAAAGATCTTAATTATGGGAAGACACCTTTAAGTCATCTGTATTTATACTAATCCTCGTTCAAATTGGATAGGTCCCTTGCGAGAGACAAAGCTCTGGTCTCAAGTTTTAAATGATTACATACATGAGAACGGTTCAAACTCGTGATTTCACTTAAATTAGAAGGGCCCTTATTAACATACCTCTTTTGTTTCACATTTACTCGAAAATGTGATTTACAGATTGTTTCAGTCCGAACCATCAAAAGAACTCTGGTAATGTACGATCTGCTGTTAAGTTGATAGCTTTTCTCCATTTCTTTTTCCTCTCATCCAGTTCGGTCATTGTGGTCCAGGTGATCACCATCACTGATGGAATAGCTATATAACTATAGTTGTACTTTTTTGTGATTACATGTATACTATATAAAATTGTCAACATCGAAAAGGAATTCTAATTAGGCCGCAGTTGATTTGTGTAGAAGAATGGTAATAAGAATAAGAATAAATATAGTAAGGAATGAAAATTGATATTATCATTATAATTATGATGGTTGATTAAGAGAAATGAATAATTACCATTATCATTGACAGTGGTTGATTTGTAAAAAAATTAATTACAATATTTTAATTAATGAATAATTACATTTTAATTACTTATACTGTAATTAATTAATTATTTATATTTTAATTAATTATATTGTAGTTAATTACAATATTTTAATTAATGAATAAATTATATTTTAATTAATTATATTATAGTTAATTACTTATTAATAATATTTTAATCAATTATATTATAATTAATTAATTAACAATATTTTAATTAATTAATAATTATATTTTAATTAAGTGTAACAAACACATCTTTACATAACAATGATACTCATTTCTCTAGCTTAGGACAGGAATGAGGTATTACCTAAAAATGAGCAATCAAAATAATGACTCTATAATCATAGTTCTTTACCAAACTCAATCTTTTATTCTATATCCATTCTTTTTTTTTTCATACCTACCAAACAAGCACACTCTTAATCATCATCATCGTCATCATCACACCAGTCTGAAGTTCCACAGTGAAACGGGGTCTAGGAAGGTCTGACAGTACGCAGCCTTATCCCTACATAATAGATAAGCTGTTTTCTGTAAACCTACAAGCAGATGTAACAGAAAATAATGATGCAAATTAAAAGAGCAAATAAAAAAAAGCATGCTAAATATTTAAGTAAATAAAATTACCATAAATACATAAGGATAATAATAATAATAACAACAATAATAATGATGACGATGATGATGATTATGAAAAACTATTACTGAAAAAGAAACTCAATAAAAAAGATAATAATAATAACATTTGCTTATTCCCACTTAAAGGACCACAGAGAACAGCTGGGGAATGGGTAAAACACATACCTAGATCGATGATCGTAAAAAACCCTCCAGTAGTGAATGATATCGACGTAGGTGATAGAAGCGTAAACAATAATCATTTTTGCACATTACCCAAAATAAACACAATGCCTATGACCTTAATCCAACTATGCATGACATGAGGTATTTTTTTATTGAACACTTACATAGTATCGCAATAAAACTATGTAAAGAAAGAAACGAAAGAGAGCTACATAGAATAACAGGATTAAAGAGAAATCCAGAAATTAGACGCATAAAGTTGAAATCATACATACACATGATATGATAAAAATAAAAATAAAAATAAAAATAATCGGATTTCAACAGATAATGACAGAAAAACAGACCCATAAACCAGAAAATCTCAATAAAAACGCAACATCTTGAAAATGCGAAGATCAAAGGGGATTTGAAGCAAGACCATTTAATGATAACAACAAAAAGAAGGAAACTTTACTAGTAGTTTTGTTATAATTATCAATATTTTATTAAATCTTGTTTAAAGTTTAAAAGTTTCAAACAGTATTATACCGTCGTAAAATTATCCCATGATTAAATAAATTTAAGGAATTTAAAATACGACTCCTTACTTATCGAAAAATTTAAAGTTAAATTAAAAAATTAATTGTTAAATATTATTTAATTTATTGTAATTTATCAATTTACAAAATTGATCAATTAATTCGTAAACTTATCAATTTTAACAACAAGAGTTATTATGTGTAAAATATAAGGACAAAAGGGACAAAAAATAGGCTTATTAATTGATCTGAAAAATTATCTAATTTTTTTTAAAGAAGCTTCAAATTTGAGTTTCTTATAAAACTGTATTTTGACTGCTAAAAAAGTTATATCTACTAAAGAAGTGATGTTTTTATTTTACAATCAAACATTCATTTTTAAAAAAAAGTTTTTGTGGTAAAAAAAGTACTTATTCATCATTGAAAAACTCAATTAAACAGGCACTTAAACTTGTTTACCTATAAAAAAAATCACAAAAGATCAGTTATTTTTGATCATATTCTTTGTTTTAAGAAAATGGCATGAAAGAAAGCAATGTAATTGTGATGGATAATTGTATTTTGTTTTTTATCGGTGCAGAAGAGATAAACAGAATAAAAAGTTGGAGAAATTGTATGGTTGTGAAGATTGCAATTATTTGCATATTAATTTTAATTTTAGGACCCATGGATCTTGTCCCATTGGAAACATCTTCAGATTTTGGACCTTTTTGACAGCTGCAATAAAGGAATGAAAACGACCATTTACCCTACATTTTTTAACAACAATTTTAAAAACTTAATCGAAAATTTTCAAATTATTTAATTTTTAATTCAACCAAAAACTTTTATGTATTTTAATGATTTTTATTGTTAAATTAATTTATTAATTAATCAATAAATTTTTATAAATTAAAATTAATTAATTAATTAATTTTTATTTAACAAATTTTTAATTAAATTTTAAAATTTTGATTAGTAAAAACAATCTCTTTCATTTTAGACGGTCTAGTTATCTTTTAAACCTTAAATTTCTCATCTTATCAGTTAAGCTTTTAGTCCAATTTTTAAAACATTAATTTTAAAATAAATTATTAGTTATAAATTAGTATTTTTTAAGACTATTTAATTATTAATATAAAAATTTATCGATGAGTTATAATAAAATTTCCAATTGTCTTTAGTTGATAAAGTTGTGATATATGATTTTAAATTAAAGAATATGAATTTAAATTTTATTTAATGGCATTATTAAATTAAAGATTATGAATTAAAATAAGGATGGAGTTCAGAATTAATAAACTATTTAAAATCAATTAAACTAAGTTTAATAAAACTCGAATTTGTTTAAAATTGATTTAGCATCATATGTTAGGGCTTTATTGTTTGCTCTTATCTTAGATATTAAACACTAGGGAAAGAGCAATCACTCATTTTTTGTTAAATCGATTTTTTAGGATATTTAATTGTTGATGTGAAAGTTTATTAATAAATTATAATCAATTCTAAATATGAATTATCTTATAAGTAACATTTATTAAGCCAATTGTATAATTTAACTACAAATTATAAATGATATATGTATAAGAGTAACAACACAATTATGATAAATTATAATAATTTTCACAAGTAAAGAATAAAATTTTTTTCAATTAAGTGAATAAAATTTTTAAAATCTTAACATAATAACACAAATTTTGTTACCTAAATTAATAATTTATTTTTAAAGATTGATGACTTAATTGAAAATTTTAGAAAGTTTGAAAAACTAAATTAAAAAATATAAAAAATTAGTTTAGAATTGGAATAAATTTTATTCAATAATATCAATTGATTAAAAAATTCAATCGATTTAGCCGATTCAAATAGAAAAATCTTGAATCTTTCAACTCTTCGGTTCGATTTATTTTAATAAAATTTATTTTTAAAAATTGATTAATTGATTAATTTATTGGTTATTTCATAAATTAATAAGTTCTTATAAACTAAAATAAATAAATTAATTTTCATTTAATAACATTTTCAATTAAATTTCAAAATTTTTTATAGATAAAAAAATCAATATTTTAAATTATTTAACGTTATTTAATTTTTAATCAGTCAATCAAATACTAATTGAACCTTTTAAACTTTAATAACACATTTGGTTTAGTGGAATAACTATTCTGTTACCGATGTATTCCTAATGAATAGTTATTCACTTGCTTGGTTAAAAAATAATATACAGAATAACTAGTCTTAGGTTTAATTATTCGTACACTTTTAAGAATAGCTAAAGATGTCTTCTCCGTGTTTTTATCTATACCATGAAACGCGGAATAAGTAAAGACAATATTTCTCCTTGTTATTATTATTATTATTGTTGTTATTGATGTTGTTGTTATTGATGTTATTATTAATAATTTTATTATTCTTATTCTTATTATTCTTCTTATTATTATTAATTTTTTATTCTTCTTATCATCATCATCATCATTATTGTTCTTATTATTACTATTGTTTTATTATTAATTTTCTTGTTATTATTATTATTTATTTATTTTCTTCTTCTTCTTCATTTTCTTATTATTATTATTATAAGAAAATTAATAATAATAATAAGGAGGATAATAAGGATGATAATAATAATAATAAATATTATCATAAATATTTTGATCTTTTAGTTAGTTATTTATTTTTCATCTTAAATTTATGTTTTCAAATCAAACATGAATATACATCATCATTAAAATTTTTTAGAAATAAATCAAGATAAATAATACCTATTCTATTTTACTCCTCGTATATTCTATTTCTAAAAATAATCATCCATTTTTCTTATCATTTTTTTTATATAAAGGGAAAATACATCGAAGCTATATGAGACGGTGAAAACTGTACCCCGACAGATCCTCGAAGAGGAGTCTGTGACACCCTAGAGGTGGTACATTAAAATAAGTAACCCCAATGACGTCCTGATTGGCCTGACCGGCGAGCCAGTCCGCACATCTGTTGCTCTTTAGGAAGATATGGTGATGAACAACAGACCAGTTCCGGTTGAGGAATTCCCGGATGCCCATGACGAGAGGGATGCCCGACTGAGAGCGGGAGGGCACAGAAGACAGGAGTTGGTGCACCCCCAACGAGTCCACCTCCAGCTCAATCCGACGGAAGCCCAATCTCCAAGCTAGGGAGAGCCCTGTGTAGACGGCTCAGAGTTCTGCGAACTGCGCTGAGCACCAACCAATAAGCTGAGATAACCCACCTCGCCAACTGCCAGCACTGTCGCGGAGAAGACCCCAGCGGAAGCCGTGCGAAGAGTAGGATTACAGGCCCCATCCGTGTTGAGCTTGACCCAGCCATCCTGCGGATGACTCCAACCGACCCATTGCACCCGACGGGGACGAGAACCAGGGGGGCTTAGTCGATACTGGACGTCAGCCTGCTGAACCTGATCTGCAAAAGACAAGAGAAGACACAAGGGTGAGGAGGGCCGAACATAAGAAGAATCAAAAAGAGATTTGTTCCGCCAGTTCCAAAGGAACCAACAGGTCAACCCAAAAAGCAGTGACCACTCCTGTCCGTTGACGCGCCGACACTGGAGAAGGTTGGTATGCAACCAATCACAAGTGGGGAGAGTAAAGGCAGACGAAGTAACTATGTCCGACGAAAAACTGGCCCACATACGGCGAGCGAGCGAACAGTCACGAACAATATGAAGAGAGGATTCTTCGGAGAAGCAGTGGGGACAGGAACTGTCGGTTGTGAGGTGCCGGCGCAACCGTTGTTGATTACTCAGAAGACGGTCCTTCGCCAGTAACCATAAAAAGGAGCGTACCCTCTGAGGCCCCCTCCAATGCCAAAGGGTCCGCCAAACCCCATGTGGAGTCTCAGGCATTGGGCCAAGCAGAAGGGAGTACGCAGAGGCAACAGTAAATTCCCCATTATCAGTGGCTCCCCAGACGAGCTTCTCGTCACCCTGAAGAGGGGAAGGAGGAAACATGCCAGCTATAGAGCTGCAAATGAAAGGGGGGAGGAATCCCCGTAAGCCATCCAAGTCCCACTGCCCAGTGGGAGCGACAAATTGACGAACGCGGAGATGAAGCTGGTGATCCGGGATGGGCTGGAGGGAATGAGAAAGGAGGGGGCCAATTCCCGTGACCCATGGGTCAAGCCAGAAACGCGTCGTCGTGCCATTTCCGAGACGTCATTGCCGACCTTGAGTGACGAGAGGCCAAGTCGCCGTAATGCCCCGCCACACCATCGAACCCCCCGAGGATTTGAGGGAGGAGGGGAGGCGGTGAACATCAAAACCATATTTAGCCGAGAGTATCCGTACCCAGAAGGCCTGAGGTTTAGCTATCAAGGACCAGCCGAGTTTAGCCAGGAAGGCGTCGTTCATCTCGCGAATCCGCCGGAGGCCTAATCCTCCTTGATCCCTGGGCTTACAAACCTCCGCCCAACTAACAAGGGGAATCTTGGTGCCCGTTTGCGACGAGCCCCACAAAAATTTCCGCATAGCCTGCTCTATAGCATCACACAAGCTACGAGGTAAGCGAACCGTCTGCATAGTGTAGCTCGGGATGGCCATGAGGACCGATTGCACCAAGGTGACGCGGCCGACAAACGACAAAGTGGAAGGGGCCCATCCCGATAACCGGCGATGGACCGAGTCTAAAATGTGCTGGTAAGTACGCGTACTTACCCGCTGATGGAGGAGAGGAACCCCTAGATATCGACCAAGGTCTAGAGTCCGAGGGAACGTGAGTGCGCAACTTAAGGCACGGCCGGTCGCCAGGGGGACGTTATTGGAGAAGTAGCAGCAAGACTTATCAGTATGCACGCGCTGGCCTGAAGCGGTGCAGAACGAGTCCAAAACATCCCGAAGCACGTGAACTTGATCAAGAGACGCCTCCGAAAAGAGGATGAGATCGTCGGCAAAGAATAAGTGAGACAGGGGGGCCCGTGGCGACTCAAACGGATCGGACGCCAACGACCCGAGGACACCGCATGAGTAATCACGTGGCCGAGCCTTTCCATGCAAAGTACAAAAAGGTACGGGGATAGAGGGTCGCCTTGACGAAGACCACGGGAAGGCTGAAAGGCCTCGCTAAGCTCGCCCTGCCAGGTCACTTGAAAGGACACTGTAGTAATGCATTGCATGATGAGCGACAAAAACGAGGCTGGAAGACCAATATCTCGAAGAGTAGCATGAATGAAGTTCCAATCCAGACGATCATAAGCCTTTTCGAGGTCCACTTTGATAGCCATCAACCCCTTTCGACCAGTTTTCCGTCGCATGGAGTGAATAACTTCCTGGGTGATGATGATATTATCGGTAATTAGACGACCAGGCACAAAGCTGCACTGGGTCGGGCTCACCAGCGCGTCCATGTATGGTTGAAGACGAAGAGATAAGATCTTAGTGAGGGCCTTATAAAGCACGTTGCAAAGCGCGATCGGACGGAACTGAGTGAGGGAAGTAGGGGAGGGGATTTTCGGGATCATGACCAGGATAGTACGATTGAGAGCCGATTCCCATACCTCGTGACTGAATAGACGTTGAAGGAACGTAGTAATAGAGGGGCCAACAGTGTCCCACTGGGACTGGTAGAAGAGAGCGGTGAAGCCATCAACACCAGGTGCCTTGTTGGGGGCCATAGAGAAGAAAGCCGATTTAATTTCTTCGGAGCTAAGAGGACGGGAAAGGTCCTCAGAAAGGTGAGGCGGGGAAGGGGGAAACTGGCCAGGAAGAGGACCAGTGACAGGGGTCGGCCAGTCGAGGCTGTATAATCCCTCTAAGTACCGCTGGGCCATACTGCGGAGAGTAGCAGAATCGGTAACTAAATGACCATGATCATCGGAAATCGCAAGGTTCTGAGCGAGATGACGTCGGGAACTAGT
The DNA here is from genome assembly GCA_027568895.1 of Erythroxylum shatona. Lineage (NCBI taxonomy): Eukaryota > Viridiplantae > Streptophyta > Magnoliopsida > Malpighiales > Erythroxylaceae > Erythroxylum > Erythroxylum shatona. The sequence continues at coordinate 40,002,673 of JAOSBK010000006.1, read as the reverse complement.
GAGGGCATGATAATACTGAGTATTCCGATCACCCTGAACGAGCCACTGACTCCTGGACCGTTGGTGCCAGAAGAGCTCTTCCTGATAGAGCACAGATTTGAGTTCGTTCCTCAGAGAGGACTCGAGAGCCTGGAGGGAGGGGGAATCCGATTCCTCCGCCGAATTTTGGATGCCCGCCAGCCTGGCCATGAGACATTTCTTCCGATGGAAAATGTTACCAAACTCCGTGACATTCCAGTGGTAGAGTTTTGCCGCAAAACAGTGAAGCTCACCACTGAAATCCGAGGAGGCCGGGATCCAGTTGTCAGCTACCACTTGGGAGAAGGAATCGTGAGTAAGCCAAGCCGATTGAAAACGGAAAAGCCGTCGCGAAGGATAGAGGGGTCAGGATCGTGGAAGCTAAGAAGGAGAGGCCTATGGTCCGATTTGAGAAAAGGTAAATGGGTAACCCTGGTTATCGGGTACGCGTCAAACCACGCGGGAGAACCGAAAGCCCGATCGAGGCGGGCGCGGATCGCACCCCGCTTCCAAGTGAAACGCGGACCAGAAAAGCCAAGGTCCTGAAGGTTGCACTGAAACATACAGTCGCGGAATTGAGGATTAATAATGGGTTGGTGGGGGGAACCCCCGCGTTTATCGGCACTTTCCAGCTTAGCATTAAAATCCCCACC